>OZ038384.1:80157984-80420484 GCA_964036045.1 Eutreptiella sp. 'Long Island Sound 2002'
CGTTCAGCGGCGCGCGGCGCGGCGCCGCGCCGCGCTGCGGGAGAAGTTGGGAGCCTTGGTGGGCCGCAGGGCCTGTCACCGGGTGCTCCTCCGGAATGGGGTGCGGCTGTACGTCGCGTATGGCGTGCCAGAAGATCCCGGGGAGAGGGACGACTTCCTGGGTGCCGCGGCCATGGACATCGCCAAGCGGGTTCGGGGGCAGGCGACGCGGCGCACCACCGCGGTTGGGGACCCCGGGGTGAAGCCGGGGGGCAGGCACACTTGCGGGGGGATGTGGGATGTGGTGACGGGGTCGAGGGGAGGACAGAGGGTGGTGGTGTCGCTGACGGACTGGAACGGGGGTCGTCGTACCCCCGTCCCGTATCTATGGGTGCAGGGGTCTTATCCCTTGGTGGTGAGAATAGCTGGCCACTTCAGGCCGTTGGTGTAGTCTGTTTTTTGGGTGGTCAGCCGGTCTCCGAGGGGCTGGGTGGGAGTGTGCGCTCACCCTTTGCTTTGCGTTCTGTGTCAGGTCTCTGAGTGCCACCCTGGGATGGCCGGGCTGCTTTGCGCCCGGGCATTGCTCGCGCATTTGTGGGCGTTTTTGGCTTCCATGGCTGCGCCAATGTTCTGGTTGTTGTGTGTGGCTCGTATTCTCTCTGCGTTTTGGCAGGTCCAGTGTGCGCAGGCGGGAGCCCTCCGGGCGATTGTCTGTAGAGGCGGCCCTGCCCTGCGTGGATGTCGCGGGCTGATTTTGTGGTTATATGCCGGGCGTTGGTCCTTTGGCCTGCACCGCTGCCACTTTGTTGTGGGTCCGGGGTCCATGCTTTCTTAGGGTTGGAGCTGGGTTGGGCGCTGGCCCGCCATTTTGGGATCTGCTGCGGATCTCAGGGGTGCTGCCCTGGGCTGACCGGGCAGCTCTGCGACAGGGCGGCAGTGCCTGACGGTCGCTGTACATTTACCGCTTCCTCATTGGCGGCGGCAGGGGTCGTCCACGCTCTCTTGGGCTTGGTCTGCGGACGCCTGAAGCCTGGCGGGTGGCGCCGGTGTGTGCGGGGCGCCTTTGGCGATTTATGTTTGGGGCGGCCGTATACTTCGAGGGTGTGGCGTGCGTTGCGCATGGGAGCCGCTGGGTCTCAGACCTGCGCCGGGGGGGGGGGGGGGGGGGGGGGGGTTATGCGGCAGTTTGGCATGAACGAGACCCACGAGGAGGCGGCACACTGACGAGATGTGCCACAGGAGACGTGCGTGTTTTGCCTCGTGTTTGCGTGTTTGCTTGTGGTTTTAGCAAAATCTTAGCTCAGCCGTGCCTGAGCTTTGGTTTTGCTCGTCGGGTGGTGGTGGTGTGCGCATGCGTGTGTGCAGTGAGCCTCTGTACTTGTAGAGCATTTTTGCTTGTTGCCAGCAGCCCACCCGTCCCGCCCAATGACGCTATTTGCGACTTCTATTGCCCATACCGGGCTTTTGTGACTGCCCACGAGGAGGCGGCACACTGACGAGATGTGCCACAGGAGACGTGCGTGTTTTGCCTCGTGTTTGCGTGTTTGCTTGTGGTTTTAGCAAAAAAATATTTCGATCTAACCAGCACCAAAGTTTTCCTAACCTCCCCCCCCTTCCAAAGGCAATTTGTGGAATGCCTCAAAGAGCATGTCCCCACAGTGAGGACCCCTGGGGGACCTATGTTATGGGTTGTTGTGCATGTCATGGTGAAATCCATTGAGGGTTTGTATGAGCTTTGGAGGGTGAGGGAGTTGTACACTCTAACCCAAGTGGAACGCCACCGTGCGTTGACCACAAAATTTTCAAAAGCGTGGGGAGACTCAGGTTGGTCCCCCACCAGGTGGATCCATTGGTGCTTGGCACATTCCACCTTTTTTGCCGAGAAATGGAGGAACATTTTTCAGTTTTCCTCCATCCCAACGGAGTATCGGCATGGGCCTTACAAGAGGAGGCTCAAAAATTGTTTTAAGGGTTGGTCTTTGGTGAGGCCAAGTATGTCCCTCCGCCACATGCACCATTGCATGTCCATGAACGCCCTGGAGCAAGGGCTTTTGGGACTGGAGGCAGCCAAGGCCTCAGACATTGATGACTTTGTATGAAAAACGACCACAGATGCTTTGTGCCAAGTGTTTTGTGTTGTTTGTCCTAGGGAGGGAGGGAGGAGGGGTGCGCGATAACTACCCGCGATAACTGCGCGATAACTGAGTTATCGCGCGATAACTAGCGCGATAACTAGTTAGAGCAAGGTGCTCTAACTGCGTTCTAACTCTGTTCTAACTGTGCTCTAACTCTTTGACCCCCCCCCCAAAAACCACCCCCATGATGCGGGTTATGTGGGGAAAGAAAGGGGATGGGGGGTTTTTGAGGGTGCTGAATCCATTTTTTTAGGTGGTTTGCCCCAAAATTAAGGGTAGGTGGGTGTTCCAGAAATTGCGTTCTAACTAGGGGTTCCGCACCACGCCCTAGAACGCTGCATCCCAGGGGCCTTTTTGGGCCGTTTCCGGGACATATCATGGAGTTAGAGGGCTGCAAAGAGCTCGTTGACACGGGGAAGTCAAGCCGCACGCGGAGTGTACCCACCGTTTCCCTTCGTTTTGCCGTTTTGAATCTGTTCCAGGGCTCTTTTGGCCCAAAAATGGCTGTTTTTGGCCCCAAACTACAGTTTTTGAAACTGAGGTCCGCCACTTGCGAATCCCGTTCCCGGCCGCCACCATCGGGTTTCTTGCTCAAACTTTGTGTGACTGTACTTCACACCCATAGGTATCATCCACCAAAATTTCACCCGAATCTAAAGCACCACGACGGAGTTCTGATTTTGGCCCATTTCGCGCGTGCTGCTGCTTGCTTGCTGCTTGCTTGCTTGCTTGCTTGCTTGCTGCTAAACCTGGTAGGTCCACCCTAGACACTAAAAAGGGTTATAAAACCAAGACTGGTTTCACCAGCTCGGTGACCCTAGCCCTAACCCGAATCTTAGGCTTTGGTCAGAGATAGTGTTGGGGTCGAAAATGGGGAGCATTGATTGGGCAAAAGCAGCCGTGAACGAAATTTGGGGGACAGCCTAATCAACATGGCTGGCATGGCCGAACCAGCTCGCTGCAAAGGTTAGGGTTAGGTTTAGGGTGATGGTATGGTTAGAGGGAGGGCAAGGGGAGGTAAGGGGAGCCTGTGATTGACCAATGCTTGGCCTTGGGGGCATGTGCCCCCCAAATTGCCCCACGTAGACCCCCCCCCCCAAACCAACCCTCCTGTGCTCCGCCCCCCCTCCGGCAAACCCCCCCCCCCCATCGCCCCTCCCAGAACCCCCCCCCTCCCCTAGGGGGCCTTCGGCCAACGGTTAGTTGGGGAGGTAGTTGGTGTCCAGAACCGAGGGGTCGACCCCCCCCCCCGTGATGGGTCACTACTGTTTTACAGACACCAACCGCTGGGGGGGTGCAGCCATTGCCTCAACGCTGGGCAAACACGGGCACAGAAGTGTGACCCATCGTTGCTGAGAGGCAGGTTGCAGTGCCAAACAGGTTCGTTTCCCTCGAGATACCGGCCGTGGGTGGTGCGGGATAGAGATGGTCTGAGGTATGAATCGGTTTCAGAAGTCGCCCCACGGTGGATTCTGTCTGATCTCCCCATGACTTGCATCAAGATCACATGCAACGGTTGTCGTTTGATGTGTTTGCTCCGTGTTCCAATGGATGTTCGTTGCCTGGAAATTGTTTCCCCCGCTTGGGCGAGGGTGAATCGCCACCTTCGCCAAGCACTGAGCGGAGGTGGCGGATCTGATGCTCCGTGGTATCAAGCGGGCGATCGGGCGCCCATCTTCCAGTCTCAGACCACCCAAGCTGCAGGAGTGAAAGAACAGGGGCAAAGGGTCGCCTAGAACTAGAACCAAGTCGTAGGGCACACGCTTTCATTGTTTGTGCCTCCATCCCCAGCCCCTCATCACACCTCCTGCCCATCCCTCCCTCCAAATCTGCAGGTATCTGCTGGTAGCGTGCATCAAGATTGCCGTGAAAGGCACGGGCAAGGGTCTGGTTGGCGCCGAGCAGCTTCTGGATAACCTCAGCGACGTACTGCAGCAGCTGGAATCGGAGGGGGTGCTCTTGCTGCAGAACAATCGTGTGGAGTTGCGTGAACCGGGGCATGTCGCTGCCGGCATCCCTCTGACGGAGCCAGAGCACTCGCAGTCCCTCGCAGTCCAGACATTGTGGCGGCTGCCAAGCTTCAAATGGCAGGTCCGTTAGTACTCGGGCACGCTCGTGTCAGGGTCAGGGGGTCTCAAAGGGGCGCCGAGGGGCGGCGGCGGCTGGATGGGATGGGCAGGCTTTCAACCGTGTGGGGGGCAGGGGGTCATACAGCCCTCAGGCTATCCCCCCCCCTCTCCCCCAAAAGGCTTCATTGACAGGCCCCACAAAATCCTACCGAAAGAAGTTCACAATCACTGATTAATGGTCCTATCAATTGAGCCCTTTTCCCAACCTCCAACCCCCGTTTCGGGGGGGCTCTTTTGACCCCCCGCCCCCCCCCCCCCATTGACAACCCGGCGTCCCATGCGGGCATTGGTTTCCGAGTTCATGGACGGGAACAACAACCCCCCTTGTGCAGGGCGGTTGCTGCGGTGTGCCTCTCCTGCTACGGATTGCCTTCTCTTTCACGTGCAGCGCCGACAACATTTCCGAATCGCATACATTTGGCATGGCCTGGGGTTCACGGGGGTTTGGGAGTTGGATCAGCAGGTGGAGCTGAAGTCGGGTCAGACCGAGGCAGGCAGTGCCAGCCGGCAGGGCAGCTGCCTGAAGGCCTGGGTTGTCAACTACTTGCTGCATTGCGAGGGCCTGGCTGCCGACGGGGAGAGCATCACCAAGTCCGCGGTGGGGGTGTGCAAGGCCATGGCCACGGGCCGGCGGCGCAGCAAAGATGCCAATGGCAGGTGTGGGGCCGGTCTCTCCGCGTTTGGCCCAAACCGTAGACCTTCTTGGCAAGAAGGACCACGATGATCCTCGTTGGCGACGAGGTGCCCCCGGGTGGCAGAGTGGATTGGAGGGGGGTCGTTCATGTCCCCGCGTGCATCGTGGGGTGCTGCGCACTGGCAGCGGTGGTGGCGGCGGTGGGTGAAGCAGGCCAGACCGACGCTGCATGGTCGTTTCCAGACGTGCCACTCGCGTCCAGATCCGTCAGGCAGGGCTGGTCCCTACGGAGCCATGCACTGGATGCAGCATCTCTCTCGGCCTCAGCCGTTATATGCCAACGCGGAGCTAATTCGCCCTTTTTCAGGGGTTTCTCAATTTTCGGTCCCATGCACCAAAATTTCGTTCCGTAGGGGGGGGGGGGTATGTGTATGTTTTTCGAAATCTGTGACAAAAGGCCATTTCAGAAAATGTGCAGGTCTTCACTGGTACCCACCCTGAATTTAGAGGCATTGCCCAAAGACCATCCGCTGTCAGGTTGACATTCTGTTGCTTTGTCAGCCTCACCTTGCGCCACTCAATGGACTCGCTGTCCCCTGCTTTCATGCACACAAAACCAGGATAAGGGGAAAGGTTGCCCTCATCAGGGGTGGTACCAAAGTCCAACCACTTCATCTTGTGGTCCCGAATCAAAACAGGCTTTTTATGCTGGTCTAGATGGTCGGACGACGGTGCGTAGGCCCCTGCCAGCCAATGGCTGACGTCCCAGAAGTCGTTTCTGGTCAGGATGCGCAGTTTCCTGACAAATCGCTGTTTGTTGCGGACAACATGCTGGATTGTTAGGCCAGCCATGTCTGTTAAACCAACATGCTGCAGGGCACGGTCCATGGCATGTGATGCGGCATCGAAAAGTTCGTACAAGTGGCCCTTTATGAAAACACACTACAAAATGCGGTGGAACCAGCACCACTGCACCAGTCTGTCAAACGGCTTACACCTTCTGATCCAAATCAGCGTCCATGCACGTCGCCAGAAATTCATGCTGGGAAGCCTTGGTGGGGTGCACTTTACGATCCCAAAATTGGGTTGCAAAAGCAGTGGCCTCCGCAGCGGACAGAATCTGGTGTTCGTTGTGGTTGCATGCAGGTTGCTGCCAACCGGCTGTCCGAGGCTTCTTGGCCTTGCTTGGCAGGATGCCGAGTCACCTGCACCCAGTCTGCACCCCCAGAGCGAGCCCTTTTGCGTGCCAAAGGTTTCTGTGGTGCATTGGGGGAAGCAACAGCTCCATTGACAAAAGAAGGCAGCAGGCAGCACACACACAGTACAAAACGGACGAAAATCTCAGCCATGTTGTCAATACAGCATGCAGACCCAGGGTGTTCCAAGTAGCCCTTTGCAAGGGCTTTCTGAATCTACCCTACATACCCCCCCCCCCCCTTTTGGGACACTCAGCGGGCACAAATGAGGCAACAAAAACACCAACCCCTGAAAACGCTCCATGTTGGCATGAAGCGCAGTGATGCCGAGAGATATTCCTATTGAGCTCTGGATTTGAGTGGGGCGGACGCCCGCTCGCTCTGTCGGTTTACTTGTTTCGGGGGCTGTGGTGTTTTGTGTTGGCGCCTGCTTTGCACGCTTGTTCCTCAGGATTCTACCGCCCCCCCCTGTGCTCGACACCGCTGCTCTGGCGCTCGGTGGTGCGTCCATCATGTTCACGATCATCCGAGAGCTGGAGGACGAGAGTGTCACGCAGAAGCGGGCCAGCCCCTCCGGTGGGTCCCAGTGGCAAGTGCATCCGCACTATATCGACATGCTGGCGCACACGCTGCAGTGCCAGCCCGATTTTGTGCAGCAGCTAGTGCCCGTGGGCAGCGTTGATGGGATGGAGGAGGTGCTGTGTGGTGGGCAGCCGGTGCTTCCCCGGGACACCTCTCTGCCCGTCGCTGTGGAATGCCGGGGGGGTTACAAGCTGTGCCGTCCCGGGGGGGCGAAGGGTGGGGCTGATCGACGGAGTGGGCCGGCCGACTCGGGGGATGCAGGCGGCTTGGTGAAGCCGTGGAAGGCCCCGCTGTGGATTCCGACGGGCCCGGTATGATGGGGGTTGCAGGCAGGGGTTGGTTTTCTTGCAGGGGGCCCTCTAGGCGTGTGGGATACGTGTGTCATGGTTGTGCGGCAGGGACGGATTAGAACGGCTGACAACCATAGGAGGGGGTGGGGATTACCCCCCCTTGACCCCCCCTCCCCCCCCAGTGGACCCAGATTTCATGGTAGGAAAGGAGACCCAGATTTCATGGTAGGAAAACATGAAATTTTACGAAAGGAAGTATTGATTTGGGCCATTTTTGGTGCGCAAATTTTTGGGTCCCAGACCAGACCCGTGGTTAGAAGCGTGCGCACAGAACAGGGTTAAGCGTGCGCAAGCGTGCACAGTGTTTGGTGGTAAGTGTGTGTAAGTGTGCGCCATCTCCCCGTCCAAGCGTGCGCAAGCGTGCACATTTTTTTTTTTGGACCGGAAAGCCCCTTAAGTGCCTTTTCGGCACACAGTGCTCTTAAACAAAAATTCCACCAGCACCAATTTTTTTTCCGCAGAGAACCTGTGCATGACTATACAAGAGGTCCACCTCTGTGTCCCCGAGCCCAAGCGTACACAAGCGTGCGGAGTGTTGGGGTGTAAGCGTGCGCCAGCGTGCGTAAGCGTGCATAGCCATGGAAAGTAAGCGTGCACAAGCATACACACACGCTTCCAACCACAGGTCTGTTCCAGTCCTTACTTCCTGTTTTGGGGATAGCGGCAGTAATCTGAGGGTACAAACATTACTCAGTATGTTTGTCTTTGTTGAGAACGTAGTACCAATCTGTTTGCTGTGGTAAAAGTACTGTAGCAGTACGGTACAATACATTACAACGTGGCATAGTGCTTTTGGGGCAAACTGTAGGTGAGTACATCATAGTGTAGCTCCACAAAGCAAGGCAGAACACTTTGAATAACAACATTCTTTCCTCAGGGTGCGATGCGTGCTCGACGGATGGGATGGCGGCGGTTATAGCCCAGTGAGGGCTGACGGGTGCTCTAGGGCTGTGCCCCTCGTCCTAGAAGTTGGGTAATGTGTCAAACTGTGAGTGAATGGGTGTGGGTGTACTTCCAGTCCTTACTTCCTCTTTTGGGGATAGCGGCAGTAATCTGAGGGTGCAAACATTACTCAGTATGTTTGTCTTTGTTGAGAACGTAGTACCAATCTGCTCCCTGTGGTAAAAGTACTGTAGCAGTAAGGTACAATACATTACAACGTGGCATAGTGCTTTTGGGGCAATTTATAGGTGAGTACATCATAGTACAGCTCCACAAAGCAAGGCAGGACACTTTGAATAACAACATTCTTTCCTCATGGTGCGATGCGTGCTCGACGGATGGGACGACGGCGGTTATAGCCCAGTGAGGGCCTACGGGTGCTCTAGGGCTGTGCCCCTCGTCCTGGAAGTTTGGTCATGTGTCAAACTGTGAGTGAATGGGTGTGGGTGTACTTCCAGTCCTTACTTCCTCTTTGGGGGATAGCGGCAGTAATCTGAGGGTACAAACATTACTCAGTATGTTTGTCTTTGTTGAGAACGTAGTACCAATCTGCTTGCTGTGGTAAAAGTACTGTAGCAGTACGGTACAATACATTACAACGTGGCATAGTGCTTTTGGGGGGGGGCAAACTGTAGGTGAGTTTATCATAGTGTGGCTCCACAAAGCAAGGCAGGACACTTTGAATAACAACATTCTTTCCTCATGGTGCGATGCGTGCTCGACGGATGGGACGACGGCGGTTATAGCCCAGTGAGGGCCTACGGGTGCTCTAGGGCTGTGCCCCTCGTCCTGGAAGTTTGGTCATGTGTCAAACTGTGAGTGAATGGGTGTGGGTGTACTTCCAGTCCTTACTTCCTCTTTGGGGGATAGCGGCAGTAATCTGAGGGTACAAACATTACTCAGTATGTTTGTCTTTGTTGAGAACGTAGTACCAATCTGCTCCCTGTGGTAAAAGTACTGTAGCAGTAAGGTACAATACATTACAACGTGGCATAGTGCTTTTGGGGCAATTTATAGGTGAGTACATCATAGTACAGCTCCACAAAGCAAGGCAGGACACTTTGAATAACAACATTCTTTCCTCATGGTGCGATGCGTGCTCGACGGATGGGATGGCGGCGGTTATAGCCCAGTGAGGGCCTACGGGTGCTCTAGGGCTGTGCCCCTCGTCCTGGAAGTTTGGTCATGTGTCAAACTGTGAGTGAATGGGTGTGGGTGTACTTCCATTCCTTACTTCCTCTTTTGGGGATAGCGGCAGTAATCTGAGGGTGCAAACATTACTCAGTATGTTTGTCTTTGTTGAGAACGTAGTACCAATCTGCTCCTTGTGGTAAAAGTACCGTAGCAGTACGGTACAATACATTACAACGTGGCATAGTGCTTTTGGGGCAAACTGTAGGTGAGTACATCATAGTACAAGTCCACAAAGCAAGGCAGAACACTTTGAATAACAACATTCTTTCCTCATGGTGCGATGCGTGCTCGACGGATGTGATGACGGCGGTTATAGCCCAGTGAGGGCCTACGGGTGCTCTAGGGCTGTGCCCCTCGTCCTGGAAGTTTGGTCATGTGTCAAACTATGAGTGAATGGGTGTGGGTGTACTTCCAATCCAGACCTGTGGTTAGAAGCGTGCGCACAGAACAGGGTTAAGCGTGCGCAAGCGTGCACAGTGTTTGGTGGTAAGTGTGTGTAAGTGTGCGCCATCTCCCCGTCCAAGCGTGCGCAAGCGTGCACATTTTTTTTTGGACCGGAAAGCCCCTTAAGTGCCTTTTCGGCACACAGTGCTCTTAAACAAAAATTCCACCAGCACCAATTTTTTTTCCGCAGAGAACCTGTGCATGACTATACAAGAGGTCCACCTCTGTGTCCCCGAGCCCAAGGTACACAAGCGTGCGGAGTGTTGGGGTGTAAGCGTGCGTAAGCGTGCGTAAGCGTGCATAGCCATGGAAAGTAAGCGTGCACAAGCATACACACACGCTTCCAACCACACATGTACCACCGGTGCCCAGCACAGAACATTGACAGAGAGACCAATATTGTCCGGTTACCGGTGGCAATTTTAGGAAATCTGTACCGACGTGCATGCGATATGCTTCGGTCCGTCGCTTGGAAGTTTTTGAAAACCCTTGGAAAGATGCTCGGAAGTTTTGGCAGCCAGATCGGCCCCCCAAAACGCAACCGATATCGGTAGGAATGTTCCATGGGCTTCCCAGCCGACCGTGCCGGGGGAGCTCGGAAGAAATTTTTTAGCCTGAACGTAGTCGAACTTTGGTTGCATGCTTGGTGCCTACCTTGCCTGCAAGATGCCATGGAGAACAGTACGTTGAAGCTAATGTTTGTCTACCCTTTGTTTGCTTTGCCTACAAAATTGCATGGAGAACACTGTGCTCAAGCTTATGACTGCTTTCCCTTTTGAGCTCCTTTGTGAATTTGCACTCTCACCACCGATTCCCTCAGCGGGCACCATTGGGGGCGTTTTGCCTGCTATGCTTTTATGTTGTGTGCAGCCCCCTTGTTTTCAGGTGGCTGTCCAGCAGCAGAAGCTTGATACATGCTTTTCATCATCCAAAACGTGTTTGACCCAGGCAGGATACAGCCAAGCTGTAGTTTACAGTTCCCGTCTTGTCCTGCCTGGACTCTTGTTTTATTCAGTGTTGTTGCATTCCTTATGTGTTACATTGCTGGCACATGATCAAAGATCATGCTGCATACGTAGATGGTCTGCTCTGGGATTGTGCAGCTCGCCATGGTCCCAAGTGACATGTGCCCACATGAAACCCGGTTGTTGTGCAAAAAAATAACTAGGATTTCATCTCCTCTCAATTTTCTGGCGGAATAAGGGTCAGCACATGTGTGGAGGTGCTGTCACGCACCTCCTGATTCCTTGCCAATGCCTAGGCCCCTGCAGGAGTGTACCTTGTAGGGTGTTCATTGGCAAGTGGTGCTCTTCTGAGGATTGGCTGCAGCTTTGCTGCAAGGTGCAATTGGTGATTTTCACCTTGAGCTGATGAGGCTTGCATGCAGTGCTCACAGCTTTGTAGTTCTGCAACACACACTGATTGTCCAACATTTTGTAGCAGGTTGGAATGCATCCGACTCGCTTTAACCACAGTAACATCCATTGCACACTGGTTCTGTGGTACAGTGATATATTTCACAGTTGTTAAGGGTGTTTGGGGTTGTGGTGGATTCACAGTGCCGTGTGTTGATGTGTTGACTGCTCGTTTGAATTACTCTGCAGCATGGTGTAGTATACCTTCAAATGCACAAAGAAATGTTTTAGAGCTGGATGCCATATATTTTGGTCCTGTTGAAAAAGTAGTCTGTTGGGAAGGCAACTTGTTGGATTGCTGATGTCATAGAAGCAGAATTGCAATGCAACCGTGGTTGCATTTCAGGTGAGGCACAAATGGTTTGGGTTCAAATGTCCATGTTGATGACTGGAATTTGCACTGCCCAAAAGTAGTAATCCTTCCTTCATGATTGTCCGGTGTGTGTGAGATGCGTGTGAGAACAGTCAGGGAATGCAGGGATAGATTGCGTGGATGACATGATCTCACATTGGGAGGATTCTACTCAATCTAGCCTAGGCTGCAACCAAATTGATTGTTCATGCTAAAGGTGATTGGAAGCCCAATGTGTGCTCGTTTGATAGGTTGAAATGGAGTTTTTGTTTTGCATTTTGAGGCCCCTTCTTGATGGAGTTAGATTGCTTGTCTCCACCACATTGCAGGTGATACCTGACAACAAAGGCAAGAGAAATAACAGTGTATCCACGCTGGTTCAGTTTGTTCATGCCAAAACTGAATGCATGTGCCCAGCGGCTCTATGGATGGAATGTGTTTTGCATCCCCGTTCCCCCCGCCTCAGCCGTTCTCAGCTATTGGAATCTGGACAATGTGGACTTGAATGGGACTGAGCAGCTGCATTCTCGAACGATGAGATGTCCTGCTGCACTTAATAGCTCTGTGGCCTCTCATCTGCTCTGAAGCAAGCCTCCCCTTGTGCTGACACAATCCTGTCTAAACACGGGAACCCAGCCATGGATCGACGGAGGGCAGTTTGGAGCAAACGCAGGACACTGTTGTACATGCTGAAAGCAAAAAGGAGGCGCCCAGACGGTGTTTGCATGTCTGGAAAATGTTTCGACGGCTTTTCATTCCGAAATGGGATCAGGATTTCATCAGGAGACCATTGTGGAAAAAACTGCCAATAAGGAAGGATGGGCACAGGGTGGTTAATGGCAAATGTCCAATCTATGGCTGTAAAGCTGTAAATCTATGGCTGTAAAGCCCCAATCACCAGCTTTCACCACAACTTTGTTTTGTGGAATTTTACCACACCATCACATAATTAGAAGGCTCCAAAGTGAGCTCGACTATCCGCCCCCCTACAGGGGCCCACTGTTTCAGATTTTTACAACTAGGGGCTCTATGTAAAGCCCCAACCACCAGCTTTCACCACAACTTTGTTTTGTGGAATTTTACCACACCCTCACAGATTTAGAAGGCTCCTCAGTGAGCTCGACTATCCGCCCCCCTACAGGGGCCCACTGTTTCAGATTTTTACAACTAGGGGCTCTATGTAAAGCCCCAACCACCAGCTTTCACCACAACTTTGTTTTGTGGAATTTTACCACACCATCACATGATTAGAAGGCTCCAAAGTGAGCTCGACTATCCGCCCCCCTACAGGGGCCCACTGTTTCAGATTTTTACAACTAGGGGCTCTATGTAAAGCCCCAACCACCAGCTTTCACCACAACCTTGTTTTGTGGAATTTTACCACACCATCACAGAATTAGAAGGCTCCAAAGTGAGCTCGACTATCCGCCCCCCTACAGGGGCCCACTGTTTCAGATTT
This sequence comes from Eutreptiella sp. 'Long Island Sound 2002', assembly GCA_964036045.1. Taxonomy (NCBI): domain Eukaryota; phylum Euglenozoa; class Euglenophyceae; order Eutreptiales; family Eutreptiaceae; genus Eutreptiella; species Eutreptiella sp. 'Long Island Sound 2002'. Next base: position 80,170,796 of record OZ038384.1, read on the forward strand.
GCACAACTAGGGGCTCTATGTAAAGCCCCAACCACCAGCTTTCACCGCAACTTTGTTTTGTGGAATTTTACCACACCATCACATGATTAGAAGGCTCCAAAGTGAGCTCGACTATCCGCCCCCCTATAGGGGCCCACTGTTTCAGATTTTCACAACTAGGGGCTCTATGTAAAGCCCCAACCACCAGCTTTCACCACAACTTTGTTTTGTGGAATTTTACCACACCATCACAGAATTAGAAGGCTCCAAAGTGAGCTCGACTATCCGCCCCCCTATAGGGGCCCACTGTTTCAGATTTTTACAACTAGGGGCTCTATGTAAAGCCCCAACCACCAGCTTTCACCACAACTTTGTTTTGTGGAATTTTACCACACCATCACAGAATTAGAAGGCTCCAAAGTGAGCTCGACTATCCGCCCCCCTACAGGGGCCCACTGTTTCAGATTTTTACAACTAGGGGCTCTATGTAAAGCCCCAACCACCAGCTTTCACCGCAACTTTGTTTTGTGGAATTTTACCACACCATCACATGATTAGAAGACTCGTGAGCTCGACTATCCGCCCCCCTATAGAGGCCCACTGTTTCAGATTTTCACAACTAGGGGCTCTATGTAAAGCCCCAATCAGCAGCTTTCACCACAACTTTGTTTTGTGGAATTTTACCACACCATCACAGAATTAGAAGGCTCCAAAGTGAGCTCGACTATCCGCCCCCCTACAGGGGCCCACTGTTTCAGATTTTTACAACTAAAGGCTCTATGTAAAGCCCCAACCACCAGCTTTCACCACAACTTTGTTTTGTGGAATTTTACCACACCATCACATGATTAGAAGGCTCCAAAGTGAGCTCGACTATCCGCCCCCCTACAGGGGCCCACTATTTCAGATTTTTACAACTAGGGGCTCTATGTAAAGCCCCAACCACCAGCTTTCACCACAACTTTGTTTTGTGGAATTTTACCACACCATCACAGAATTAGAAGGCTCCAAAGTGAGCTCGACTATCCGCCCCCCTATAGGGGCCCATTGTTTCAGATTTTCACAACTAGGGGCTCTATGTAAAGCCCCAACCACCAGCTTTCACCGCAATCTTGTTTTGTGGAATTTTACCACACCATCACAGAATTAGAAGGCTCCAAAGTGAGCTCGACTACCCGCCCCCCTACAGGGGCCCACTGTTTCAGATTTTTACAACTAGGGGCTCTATGTAAAGCCCCAACCACCAGCTTTCACCGCAACTTTGTTTTGTGGAACTTTACCACACCATCACAGATTTAGAAGGGTCCAAAGTGAGCTCGACTATCCGTCCCCCTACAGGGGCCCACTGTTTCAGATTTTCACAACTAGGGGCTCTATGTAAAGCCCCAACCACCAGCTTTCACCACAACCTTGTTTTGTGGAATTTTACCTCACCATCACATGATTAGAAGGCTCCAAAGTGAGCTCGACTATCCGCCCCCCTATAGGGGCCCACTGTTTCAGATTTTCACAACTAGGGGCTCTATGTAAAGCCCCAATCAGCAGCTTTCACCACAACTTTGTTTTGTGGAATTTCACCACACCATCACAGAATTAGAAGGCTCCAAAGTGAGCTCGACTATCCGCCCCCCTACAGGGGCCCACTGTTTCAGATTTTTACGACTAGGGGCTCTATGTAAAGCCCCAACCACCAGCTTTCACCACAACTTTGTTTTGTGGAATTTTACCACACCATCACATGATTAGAAGACTCGTCAGCTCGACTATCCGCCCCCCTATAGAGGCCCACTGTTTCAGATTTTCACAACTAGGGGCTCTATGTAAAGCCCCAATCAGCAGCTTTCACCACAACTTTGTTTTGTGGAATTTTACCACACCATCACAGAATTAGAAGGCTCCAAAGTGAGCTCGACTATCCGCCCCCCTACAGGGGCCCACTGTTTCAGATTTTTACAACTAAAGGCTCTATGTAAAGCCCCAACCACCAGCTTTCACCACAACTTTGTTTTGTGGAATTTTACCACACCATCACATGATTAGAAGGCTCCAAAGTGAGCTCGACTATCCGCCCCCCTACAGGGGCCCACTGTTTCAGATTTTTACAACTAGGGGCTCTATGTAAAGCCCCAACCACCAGCTTTCACCACAACTTTGTTTTGTGGAATTTTACCACACCATCACAGAATTAGAAGGCTCCAAAGTGAGCTCGACTATCCGCCCCCCTATAGGGGCCCATTGTTTCAGATTTTCACAACTAGGGGCTCTATGTAAAGCCCCAACCACCAGCTTTCACCGCAATCTTGTTTTGTGGAATTTTACCACACTATCACAGAATTAGAAGGCTCCAAAGTGAGCTCGACTACCCGCCCCCCTACAGGGGCCCACTGTTTCAGATTTTTACAACTAGGGGCTCTATGTAAAGCCCCAACCACCAGCTTTCACCGCAACTTTGTTTTGTGGAACTTTACCACACCATCACAGATTTAGAAGGGTCCAAAGTGAGCTCGACTATCCGCCCCCCTACAGGGGCCCACTGTTTCAGATTTTCACAACTAGGGGCTCTATGTAAAGCCCCAACCACCAGCTTTCACCACAACCTTGTTTTGTGGAATTTTACCTCACCATCACATGATTAGAAGGCTCCAAAGTGAGCTCGACTATCCGCCCCCCTATAGGGGCCCACTGTTTCAGATTTGCACAACTAGGGGCTCTATGTAAAGCCCCAACCACCAGCTTTCACCGCAACTTTGTTTTGTGGAATTTTACCACACCATCACAGAATTAGAAGGCTCCAAAGTGAGCTCGACTATCCGCCCCCCTACAGGGGCCCACTGGTTCAGATTTTTACAACTAGGGGCTCTATGTAAAGCCCCAACCACCAGCTTCCACCACAACTTTGTATTGTGGAATTTTACCACACCATCACATGATTAGAAGGCTCCAAAGTGAGCTCGACTATCCGCCCCCCTACAGGGGCCCACTGTTTCAGATTTTTACAACTAGGGGCTCTATGTAAAGCCCCAACCACCAGCTTTCACCACAACTTTGTTTTGTGGAATTTTACCACACCATCACAGAATTAGAAGGCTCCAAAGTGAGCTCGACTATCCGCCCCCCTACAGGGGCCCACTGTTTCAGATTTTCACAACTAGGGGCTCTATGTAAAGCCCCAACCACCAGCTTTCACCGCAACTTTGTTTTGTGGAATTTTACCACACCATCACATGATTAGAAGGCTCCAAAGTGAGCTCGACTATCCGCCCCCCTATAGGGGCCCACTGTTTCAGATTTTCACAACTAGGGGCTCTATGTAAAGCCCCAATCAGCAGCTTTCACCACAACTTTGTTTTGTGGAATTTCACCACACCATCACAGAATTAGAAGGCTCCAAAGTGAGCTCGACTATCCGCCCCCCTACAGGGGCCCACTGTTTCAGATTTTTACAACTAGGGGCTCTATGTAAAGCCCCAACCACCAGCTTTCACCACAACTTTGTTTTGTGGAATTTTACCACACCATCACATGATTAGAAGGCTCCAAAGTGAGCTCGACTATCCGCCCCCCTACAAGGGCCCACTGTTTCAGATTTTTACAACTAGGGGCTCTATGTAAAGCCCCAACCACCAGCTTTCTCCACACATTTGTTTTGTGGAATTTTACCACACCATCACATGATTAGAAGGCTCCAAAGTGAGCTCGACTATCCGCCCCCCTATAGGGGCCCACTGTTTCAGATTTTTACAACTAGGGGCTCTATGTAAAGCCCCAACCACCAGCTTTCACCACAACTTTGTTTTGTGGAATTTTACCACACCATCACAGAATTAGAAGGCTCCAAAGTGAGCTCGACTATCCGCCCCCCTACAGGGGCCCACTGTTTCAGATTTTTACAACTAGGGGCTCTATGTAAAGCCCCAACCACCAGCTTTCACCGCAACTTTGTTTTGTGGAATTTTACCTCACCATCACAGAATTAGAAGGCTCCAAAGTGAGCTCGACTATCCGCCCCCCTATAGGGGTGCACTGTTTCAGATTTTCACAACTAGGGGCTCTATGTAAAGCCCCAACCACCAGCTTTCACCACAACTTTGTTTTGTGGAACTTTACCACACCATCACAGATTTAGAAGGGTCCAAAGTGAGCTCGACTATCCGCCCCCCTACAGGGGCCCACTGTTTCAGATTTTTACAACTAGGGGCTCTATGTAAAGCCCCAACCACCAGCTTTCACCGCAACTTTGTTTTGTGGAATTTTACCTCACCATCACAGAATTAGAAGGCTCCAAAGTGAGCTCGACTATCCGCCCCCCTATAGGGGTGCACTGTTTCAGATTTTCACAACTAGGGGCTCTATGTAAAGCCCCAACCACCAGCTTTCACCACAACTTTGTTTTGTGGAATTTTACCACACCATCACAGAATTAGAAGGCTCCAAAGTGAGCTCGACTATCCGCCCCCCTACAGGGGCCCACTGTTTCAGATTTTTACACCTAAAGGCTCTATGTAAAGCCCCAACCACCAGCTTTCACCACAACTTTGTTTTGTGGAATTTTACCACACCATCACATGATTAGAAGGCTCCAAAGTGAGCTCGACTATCCGCCCCCCTACAGGGGCCCACTGTTTCAGATTTTTACAACTAGGGGCTCTATGTAAAGCCCCAACCACCAGCTTTCACCACAACTTTGTTTTGTGGAATTTTACCACACCATCACAGAATTAGAAGGCTCCAAAGTAAGCTCGACTATCCGCCCCCCTATAGGGGCCCATTGTTTCAGATTTTCACAACTAGGGGCTCTATGTAAAGCCCCAACCACCAGCTTTCACCGCAATCTTGTTTTGTGGAATTTTACCACACCATCACAGAATTAGAAGGCTCCAAAGTGAGCTCGACTACCCGCCCCCCTACAGGGGCCCACTGTTTCAGATTTTTACAACTAGGGGCTCTATGTAAAGCCCCAACCACCAGCTTTCACCGCAACTTTGTTTTGTGGAACTTTACCACACCATCACAGATTTAGAAGGGTCCAAAGTGAGCTCGACTATCCGCCCCCCTACAGGGGCCCACTGTTTCAGATTTTCACAACTAGGGGCTCTATGTAAAGCCCCAACCACCAGCTTTCACCACAACCTTGTTTTGTGGAATTTTACCTCACCATCACATGATTAGAAGGCTCCAAAGTGAGCTCGACTATCCGCCCCCCTATAGGGGCCCACTGTTTCAGATTTGCACAACTAGGGGCTCTATGTAAAGCCCCAACCACCAGCTTTCACCGCAACTTTGTTTTGTGGAATTTTACCACACCATCACAGAATTAGAAGGCTCCAAAGTGAGCTCGACTATCCGCCCCCCTACAGGGGCCCACTGTTTCAGATTTTTACAACTAGGGGCTCTATGTAAAGCCCCAACCACCAGCTTCCACCACAACTTTGTATTGTGGAATTTTACCACACCATCACATGATTAGAAGGCTCCAAAGTGAGCTCGACTATCCGCCCCCCTACAGGGGCCCACTGTTTCAGATTTTTACAACTAGGGGCTCTATGTAAAGCCCCAACCACCAGCTTTCACCACAACTTTGTTTTGTGGAATTTTACCACACCATCACAGAATTAGAAGGCTCCAAAGTGAGCTCGACTATCCGCCCCCCTACAGGGGCCCACTGTTTCAGATTTTCACAACTAGGGGCTCTATGTAAAGCCCCAACCACCAGCTTTCACCGCAACTTTGTTTTGTGGAATTTTACCACACCATCACATGATTAGAAGGCTCCAAAGTGAGCTCGACTATCCGCCCCCCTATAGGGGCCCACTGTTTCAGATTTTCACAACTAGGGGCTCTATGTAAAGCCCCAATCAGCAGCTTTCACCACAACTTTGTTTTGTGGAATTTCACCACACCATCACAGAATTAGAAGGCTCCAAAGTGAGCTCGACTATCCGCCCCCCTACAGGGGCCCACTGTTTCAGATTTTTACAACTAGGGGCTCTATGTAAAGCCCCAACCACCAGCTTTCACCACAACTTTGTTTTGTGGAATTTTACCACACCATCACATGATTAGAAGGCTCCAAAGTGAGCTCGACTATCCGCCCCCCTACAAGGGCCCACTGTTTCAGATTTTTACAACTAGGGGCTCTATGTAAAGCCCCAACCACCAGCTTTCTCCACACATTTGTTTTGTGGAATTTTACCACACCATCACATGATTAGAAGGCTCCAAAGTGAGCTCGACTATCCGCCCCCCTATAGGGGCCCACTGTTTCAGATTTTTACAACTAGGGGCTCTATGTAAAGCCCCAACCACCAGCTTTCACCACAACTTTGTTTTGTGGAATTTTACCACACCATCACAGAATTAGAAGGCTCCAAAGTGAGCTCGACTATCCGCCCCCCTACAGGGGCCCACTGTTTCAGATTTTTACAACTAGGGGCTCTATGTAAAGCCCCAACCACCAGCTTTCACCGCAACTTTGTTTTGTGGAATTTTACCTCACCATCACAGAATTAGAAGGCTCCAAAGTGAGCTCGACTATCCGCCCCCCTATAGGGGTGCACTGTTTCAGATTTTCACAACTAGGGGCTCTATGTAAAGCCCCAACCACCAGCTTTCACCACAACTTTGTTTTGTGGAACTTTACCACACCATCACAGATTTAGAAGGGTCCAAAGTGAGCTCGACTATCCGCCCCCCTACAGGGGCCCACTGTTTCAGATTTTTACAACTAGGGGCTCTATGTAAAGCCCCAACCACCAGCTTTCACCACAACCTTGTTTTGTGGAATTTTACCACACCATCACACATTTAGAAGGCTCCAAAGTAAGCTCGACTATCCGCCCCCCTATAGAGGCCCACTGTTCCAGATTTTTACAACTAGGGGCTCTATGTAAAGCCCCAACCACCAGCTTTCGCCACAACTTTGTTTTGTGGAATTTTACCACACCATCACAGATTTAGAAGGCTCCAAAGTGAGCTCGACTATCCGCCCCCCTACAGGGGCCCACTGTTTCAGATTTTTACAACTAGGGGCTCTATGTAAAGCCCCAACCACCAGCTCTCACCACAACTTTGTTTTGTGGAATTTTACCACACCATCACAGATTTAGAAGGCTCCAAAGTGAGCTCTACTATCCGCCCCCCTACAGGGGCCCACTGTTTCAGATTTTTACAACTAGGGGCTCTATGTAAAGCCCCAACCACCAGCTTTCACCACAACTTTGTTTTGTGGAATTTTACCACACCATCACAGATTTAGAAGGGTCCAAAGTGAGCTCGACTATCCGCCCCCCTACAGGGGCCCACTGTTTCAGATTTTTACAACTAGGGGCTCTATGTAAAGCCCCAACCACCAGCTTTCACCGCAACTTTGTTTTGTGGAATTTTACCACACCATCACATGATTAGAAGGCTCCAAAGTGAGCTCGACTATCCGCCCCCCTACAGGGGCCCACTGTTTCAGATTTTCACAACTAGGGGCTCTATGTAAAGCCCCAACCACCAGCTTTCACCACAACTTTGTTTTGTGGAATTTTACCACACCATCACAGAATTAGAAGGCTCCAAAGTGAGCTCGACTATCCGCCCCCCTACAGGGGCCCACTGTTTCAGATTTTTACAACTAGGGGCTCTATGTAAAGCCCCAACCACCAGCTTTCACCACAACTTTGTTTTGTGGAATTTTACCACACCATCACATGATTAGAAGGCTCCAAAGTGAGCTCGACTATCCGCCCCCCTACAGGGGCCCACTGTTTCAGATTTTTACAACTAGGGGCTCTATGTAAAGCCCCAACCACCAGCTTTCACCACAACTTTGTTTTGTGGAATTTTACCACACCATCACAGAATTAGAAGGCTCCAAAGTGAGCTCGACTATCCGCCCCCCTACAGGGGCCCACTGTTTCAGATTTTTACAACTAGGGGCTCTATGTAAAGCCCCAACCACCAGCTTTCACCGCAACTTTGTTTTGTGGAATTTTACCACACCATCACATGATTAGAAGGCTCCAAAGTGAGCTCGACTATCCGCCCCCCTATAGGGGCCCACTGTTTCAGATTTTCACAACTAGGGGCTCTATGTAAAGCCCCAACCACCAGCTTTCACCACAACTTTGTTTTGTGGAACTTTACCACACCATCACAGATTTAGAAGGGTCCAAAGTGAGCTCGACTATCCGCCCCCCTACAGGGGCCCACTGTTTCAGATTTGCACAACTAGGGGCTCTATGTAAAGCCCCAACCACCAGCTTGCACCGCAACTTTGTTTTGTGGAATTTTACCACACCATCACATGATTAGAAGGCTCCAAAGTGAGCTCGACTATCCGCCCCCCTATAGGGGCCCACTGTTTCAGATTTTCACAACTAGGGGCTCTATGTAAAGCCCCAACCACCAGCTTTCACCACAACTTTGTTTTGTGGAACTTTACCACACCATCACAGATTTAGAAGGGTCCAAAGTGAGCTCGACTATCCGCCCCCCTACAGGGGCCCACTGTTTCAGATTTTCACAACTAGGGGCTCTATGTAAAGCCCCAACCACCAGCTTTCACCACAACCTTGTTTTGTGGAATTTTACCACACCATCACACATTTAGAAGGCTCCAAAGTAAGCTCGACTATCCGCCCCCCTATAGAGGCCCACTGTTTCAGATTTTTACAACTAGGGGCTCTATGTAAAGCCCCAACCACCAGCTTTCACCACAACTTTGTTTTGTGGAATTTTACCACACCATCACAGATTTAGAAGGCTCCAAAGTGAGCTCGACTATCCGCCCCCCTACAGGGGCCCACTGTTTCAGATTTTTACAACTAGGGGCTCTATGTAAAGCCCCAACCACCAGCTTTCACCACAACTTTGTTTTGTGGAATTTTACCACACCATCACAGATTTAGAAGGCTCCAAAGTGAGCTCGACTATCCGCCCCCCTACAGGGGCCCACTGTTTCAGATTTTTACAACTAGGGGCTCTATGTAAAGCCCCAACCACCAGCTTTCACCACAACTTTGTTTTGTGGAATTTTACCACACCATCACAGATTTAGAAGGCTCCAAAGTGAGCTCGACTATCCGCCCCCCTACAGGGGCCCACTGTTTCAGATTTTTACAACTAGGGGCTCTATGTAAAGCCCCAACCACCAGCTTTCACCGCAACTTTGTTTTGTGGAATTTTACCACACCATCACATGATTAGAAGGCTCCAAAGTGAGCTCGACTATCCGCCCCCCTATAGGGGCCCACTGTTTCAGATTTTCACAACTAGGGGCTCTATGTAAAGCCCCAACCACCAGCTTTCACCACAACTTTGTTTTGTGGAATTTTACCACACCATCACAGAATTAGAAGGCTCCAAAGTGAGCTCGACTATCCGCCCCCCTACAGGGGCCCACTGTTTCAGATTTTTACAACTAGGGGCTCTATGTAAAGCAGTACGGTACAATACATTACAACGTGGCATAGTGCTTTTGGGGCAAATTGTAGGTGAGTACATCATAGTGTAGCTCCACAAAGCAAGGCAGGACACTTTGAACAACAACATTCTTTCCTCAGGGTGCGATGCGTGCTCGACGGATGGGATGGCGGCGGTTATAGCCCAGTGAGGGCCTACGGGTGCTCTAGGGCTGTGCCCCTCGTCCTGGAAGTTTGGTCATGTGTCAAACTGTGAGTGAATGGGTGTGGGTGTACTTCCAGTCCTTACTTCCTCTTTTGGGGATAGCGGCAGTAATCTGAGGGTACAAACATTACTCAGTATGTTTGTCTTTGTTGAGAACGTAGTACCAATCTGTTTGACGTGGTAATAGTACTGTAGCAGTACGGTACAATACATTACAACGTGGCATAGTGCTTTTGGGGCAAACTGTAGGTGAGTACATCATAGTACAGCTCCACAAAGCAAGGCAGGACACTTTGAACAACAACATTCTTTCCTCAGGGTGCGATGCGTGCTCGACGGATGGGATGGCGGCGGTTATAGCCCAGTGAGGGCCTACGGGTGCTCTAGGGCTGTGCCCCTCGTCCTGGAAGTTTGGTCATGTGTCAAACTGTGAGTGAATGGGTGTGGGTGTACTTCCATTCCTTACTTCCTCTTTTGGGGATAGCGGCAGTAATCTGAGGGTACAAACATTACCCAGTATGTTTGTCTTTGTTGAGAACGTAGTACCAATCTGTTTGCTGTGGTAAAAGTACCGTAGCAGTACGGTACAATACATTACAACGTGGCATAGTGCTTTTGGGGCAAATTGTAGGTGAGTACATCATAGTGTAGCTCCACAAAGCAAGGCAGGACACTTTGAACAACAACATTCTTTCCACAGGGTGCGATGCGTGCTAGACGGATGGGATGGCGGCGGTTATAGCCCAGTGAGGGCCGACGGGTGCTCTAGGGCTGTGCCCCTCGTCCTGGAAGTTTGGTCATGTGTCAAACTGTGAGTGAATGGGTGTGGGTGTACTTCCAGTCCTTACTTCCTCTTTTGGGGATAGCGGCAGTAATCTGAGGGTACAAACATTACTCAGTATGTTTGTCTTTGTTGAGAACGTAGTACCAATCTGCTCCCTGTGGTAAAAGTACCGTAGCAGTACGGTACAATACATTACAACGTGGCATAGTGCTTTTGGGGCAAATTGTAGGTGAGTACATCATAGTGTAGCTCCACAAAGCAAGGCAGGACACTTTGAACAACAACATTCTTTCCTCAGGGTGCGATGCGTGCTCGACGGATGGGATGGCGGCGGTTATAGCCCAGTGAGGGCCTACGGGTGCTCTAGGGCTGTGCCCCTCGTCCTGGAAGTTTGGTCATGTGTCAAACTGTGAGTGAATGGGTGTGGGTGTACTTCCAGTCCTTACTTCCTCTTTTGGGGATAGCGGCAGTAATCTGAGGGTACAAACATTACTCAGTATGTTTGTCTTTGTTGAGAACGTAGTACCAATCTGTTTGACGTGGTAACAGTACTGTAGCAGTACCGTACAATACATTACAATGTGGCATAGTGCTTTTGGGGCAAACTGTAGGTGAGTACATCATAGTACAGCTCCACAAAGCAAGGCAGGACACTTTGAACAACAACATTCTTTCCTCAGGGTGCGATGCGTGCTCGACGGATGGGATGGCGGCGGTTATAGCCCAGTGAGGGCCTACGGGTGCTCTAGGGCTGTGCCCCTCGTCCTGGAAGTTTGGTCATGTGTCAAACTGTGAGTGAATGGGTGTGGGTGTACTTCCATTCCTTACTTCCTCTTTTGGGGATAGCGGCAGTAATCTGAGGGTACAAACATTACTCAGTATGTTTGTCTTTGTTGAGAACGTAGTACCAATCTGTTTGCTGTGGTAAAAGTACCGTAGCAGTACGGTACAATACATTACAACGTGGCATAGTGCTTTTGGGGCAAATTGTAGGTGAGTACATCATAGTGTAGCTCCACAAAGCAAGGCAGGACACTTTGAACAACAACATTCTTTCCACAGGGTGCGATGCGTGCTAGACGGATGGGATGGCGGCGGTTATAGCCCAGTGAGGGCCGACGGGTGCTCTAGGGCTGTGCCCCTCGTCCTGGAAGTTTGGTCATGTGTCAAACTGTGAGTGAATGGGTGTGGGTGTACTTCCAGTCCTTACTTCCTCTTTTGGGGATAGCGGCAGTAATCTGAGGGTACAAACATTACTCAGTATGTTTGTCTTTGTTGAGAACGTAGTACCAATCTGCTTGCTGTGGTAAAAGTACTGTAGCAGTAAGGTACAATACATTACAACGTGGCATAGTGCTTTTGGGGCAAATTGTAGGTGAGTACATCATAGTGTAGCTCCACAAAGCAAGGCAGGACACTTTGAACAACAACATTCTTTCCTCAGGGTGCGATGCGTGCTCGACGGATGGGATGGCGGCGGTTATAGCCCAGTGAGGGCCTACGGGTGCTCTAGGGCTGTGCCCCTCGTCCTCGAAGTTTGGTCATGTGTCAAACTGTGAGTGAATGGGTGTGGATGTACTTCCATTCCTTACTTCCTCTTTTGGGGATAGCGGCAGTAATCTGAGGGTACAAACATTACTCAGTATGTTTGTCTTTGTTGAGAACGTAGTACCAATCTGCTCGCTGTGGTAAAAGTACTGTAGCAGTAAGGTACAATACATTACAACGTGGCATAGTGCTTTTGGGGCAAATTGTAGGTGAGTACATCATAGTGTAGCTCCACAAAGCAAGGCAGGACACTTTGAACAACAACATTCTTTCCTCAGGGTGCGATGCGTGCTCGACGGATGGGATGGCGGCGGTTATAGCCCAGTGAGGGCCTACGGGTGCTCTAGGGCTGTGCCCCTCGTCCTGGAAGTTTGGTCATGTGTCAAACTGTGAGTGAATGGGTGTGGGTGTACTTCCAGTCCTTACTTCCTCTTTTGGGGATAGCGGCAGTAATCTGAGGGTACAAACATTACTCAGTATGTTTGTCTTTGTTGAGAACGTAGTACCAATCTGTTTGACGTGGTAACAGTACTGTAGCAGTACGGTACAATACATTACAACGTGGCATAGTGCTTTTGGGGCAAACTGTAGGTGAGTACATCATAGTACAGCTCCACAAAGCAAGGCAGGACACTTTGAACAACAACATTCTTTCCTCAGGGTGCGATGCGTGCTCGACGGATGGGATGGCGGCGGTTATAGCCCAGTGAGGGCCTACGGGTGCTCTAGGGCTGTGCCCCTCGTCCTGGAAGTTTGGTCATGTGTCAAACTGTGAGTGAATGGGTGTGGGTGTACTTCCATTCCTTACTTCCTCTTTTGGGGATAGCGGCAGTAATCTGAGGGTACAAACATTACTCAGTATGTTTGTCTTTGTTGAGAACGTAGTACCAATCTGCTTGCTGTGGTAAAAGTACTGTAGCAGTACGGTACAATACATTACAACGTGGCATAGTGCTTTTGGGGCAAATTGTAGGTGAGTACATCATAGTACAGCTCCACAAAGCAAGGCAGAACACTTTGAACAACAACATTCTTTCCTCATGGTGTGATGCGTGCTCGACGGATGTGATGACGGCGGTTATAGCCCAATGAGGGCCTACGGGTGCTCTAGGGCTGTGCCCCTCGTCTTGGAAGTTTGGTCATGTGTCAAACTGTGAGTGAATGGGTGTGGGTGTACTTCCAGTCCTTACTTCCTCTTTTGGGGATAGCGGCAGTAATCTGAGGGTACAAACATTACTCAGTATGTTTGTCTTTGTTGAGAACGTAGTACCAATCTGCTTGCTGTGGTAAAAGTACCGTAGCAGTACGGTACAATACATTACAACGTGGCATAGTGCTTTTGGGGCAAACTGTAGGTGAGTACATCATAGTGTAGCTCCACAAAGCAAGGCAGGACACTTTGAACAACAACATTCTTTCCTCAGGGTGCGATGCGTGCTCGACGGATGGGATGGCGGCGGTTATAGCCCAGTGAGGGCCTACGGGTGCTCTAGGGCTGTGCCCCTCGTCCTGGAAGTTTGGTCATGTGTCAAACTGTGAGTGAATGGGTGTGGGTGTACTTCCATTCCTTACTTCCTCTTTTGGGGATAGCGGCAGTAATCTGAGGGTACAAACATTACTCAGTATGTTTGTCTTTGTTGAGAACGTAGTACCAATCTCCTCCCTGTGGTAAAAGTACTGTAGCAGTACGGTACAATACTTTACAACGTGGCATAGTGCTTTTGGGGCAATTTATAGGTGAGTACATCATAGTACAGCTCCAGAATGCAAGGCAGAACACTTTGAACAACAACACTCTTTCCTCATGGTGCGATGCGTGCTAGACGGATGGGATGGCGGCGGTTATAGCCCAGTGAGGGCCGACGGGTGCTTTAGGAGTGTGCCCCTCGTCCTGGAAGTTTGGTCATGTGTCAAACTGTGAGTGAATGGGTGTGGGTGTACTTCCAGTCCTTACTTCCTCTTTTGGGGATAGCGGCAGTAATCTGAGGGTACAAACATTACTCAGTATGTTTGTCTTTGTTGAGAACGTAGTACCAATCTGCTTCCTGTGGTAAAAGTACTGTAGCAGTACGGTACAATACTTTACAACGTGGCATAGTGCTTTTGGGGCAATTTATAGGTGAGTACATCATAGTACAGCTCCAGAAAGCAAGGCAGAACACTTTGAACAACAACATTCTTTCCTCATGGTGCGATGCGTGCTCGACGGATGTGATGGCGGCGGTTATAGCCCAGTGAGGGCCGACGGGTGCTCTAGGGCTGTGCCCCTCGTCCTGGAAGTTTGGTCATGTGTCAAACTGTGAGTGAATGGGTGTGGGTGTACTTCCAGTCCTTACTTCCTCTTTTGGGGATAGCGGCAGTAATCTGAGGGTGCAAACATTACTCAGTATGTTTGTCTTTGTTGAGAACGTAGTACCAATCTGCTCCCTGTGGTAAAAGTACTGTAGCAGTACGGTACAATACATTACAATGTGGCATAGTGCTTTTGGGGCAAACTGTAGGTGAGTACATCATAGTACAGCTCCACAAAGCAAGGCAGAACACTTTGAACAACAACATTCTTTCCTCATGGTGCGATGCGTGCTCGACGGATGTGATGACGGCGGTTATAGCCCAATGAGGGCCTACGGGTGCTCTAGGGCTGTGCCCCTCGTCCTGGAAGTTTGGTCATGTGTCAAACTGTGAGTGAATGGGTGTGGGTGTACTTCCAGTCCTTACTTCCTCTTTTGGGGATAGTGGCAGTAATCTGAGGGTACAAACATTACTCAGTATGTTTGTCTTTGTTGAGAACGTAGTACCAATCTGTTTGCTGTGGTAAAAGTACCGTAGCAGTACGGTACAATACATTACAACGTGGCATAGTGCTTTTGGGGCAAACTGTAGGTGAGTACATCATAGTGTAGCTCCACAAAGCAAGGCAGGACACTTTGAACAACAACATTCTTTCCTCAGGGTGCGATGCGTGCTCGACGGATGGGATGGCGGCGGTTATAGCCCAGTGAGGGCCTACGGGTGCTCTAGGGCTGTGCCCCTCGTCCTGGAAGTTTGGTCATGTGTCAAACTGTGAGTGAATGGGTGTGGGTGTACTTCCATTCCTTACTTCCTCTTTTGGGGATAGCGGCAGTAATCTGAGGGTACAAACATTACTCAGTATGTTTGTCTTTGTTGAGAACGTAGTACCAATCTCCTCCCTGTGGTAAAAGTACTGTAGCAGTACGGTACAATACTTTACAACGTGGCATAGTGCTTTTGGGGCAAACTGTAGGTGAGTACATCATAGTACAGCTCCAGAAAGCAAGGCAGAACACTTTGAACAACAACATTCTTTCCTCATGGTGCGATGCGTGCTCGACGGATGGGATGGCGGCGGTTATAGCCCAGTGAGGGCCGACGGGTGCTCTAGGGCTGTGCCCCTCGTCCTGGAAGTTTGGTCATGTGTCAAACTGTGAGTGAATGGGTGTGGGTGTACTTCCAGTCCTTACTTCCTCTTTTGGGGATAGCGGCAGTAATCTGAGGGTACAAACATTACTCAGTATGTTTGTCTTTGTTGAGAACGTAGTACCAATCTGCTCCCTGTGGTAAAAGTACTGTAGCAGTACGGTACAATACATTACAACGTGGCATAGTGCTTTTGGGGCAATTTATAGGTGAGTACATCATAGTACAGCTCCAGAAAGCAAGGCAGAACACTTTGAATAACAACATTCTTTCCTCATGGTGCGATGCGTGCTCGACGGATGTGATGACGGCGGTTATAGCCCAATGAGGGCCTACGGGTGCTCTAGGGCTGTGCCCCTCGTCCTGGAAGTTTGGTCATGTGTCAAACTGTGAGTGAATGGGTGTGGGTGTACTTCCAGTCCTTACTTCCTCTTTTGGGGATAGCGGCAATAATCTGAGGGTGCAAACATTACTCAGTATGTTTGTCTTTGTTGAGAACGTAGTACCAATCTGCTCCCTGTGGTAAAAGTACTGTAGCAGTACGGTACAATACATTACAATGTGGCATAGTGCTTTTGGGGCAAATTGTAGGTGAGTACATCATAGTGTAGCTCCACAAAGCAAGGCAGGACACTTTGAACAACAACATTCTTTCCTCAGGGTGCGATGCGTGCTCGATGGATGTGATGACGGCGGTTATAGCCCAGTGAGGGCCTACGGGTGCTCTAGGGCTGTGCCCCTCGTCCTGGAAGTTTGGTCATGTGTCAAACTGTGAGTGAATGGGTGTGGGTGTACTTCCAGTCCTTACTTCCTCTTTTGGGGATAGCGGCAGTAATCTGAGGGTACAAACATTACTCAGTATGTTTGTCTTTGTTGAGAACGTAGTACCAATCTGTTTGATGTGGTAAAAGTACCGTAGCAGTACGGTACAATACATTACAACGTGGCATAGTGCTTTTGGGGCAAATTGTAGGTGAGTACATCATAGTGTAGCTCCACAAAGCAAGGCAGAACACTTTGAATAACAACATTCTTTCCTCAGGGTGCGATGCGTGCTAGACGGATGGGATGGCGGCGGTTATAGCCCAGTGAGGGCTGACGGGTGCTCCAGGGCTGTGCCCCTCGTCCTGGAAGTTTGGTCATGTGTCAAACTGTGAGTGAATGGGTGTGGGTGTACTTCCATTCCTTACTTCCTCTTTTGGGGATAGCGGCAGTAATCTGAGGGTACAAACATTACTCAGTATGTTTGTCTTTGTTGAGAACGTAGTACCAATCTGCTCGCCGTGGTAAAAGTACTGTAGCAGTACGGTACAATACATTACAACGTGGCATAGTGCTTTTGGGGCAAACTGTAGGTGAGTACATCATAGTGTAGCTCCACAAAGCAAGGCAGAACACTTTGAATAACAACATTCTTTCCTCAGGGTGCGATGCGTGCTAGACGGATGGGATGGCGGCGGTTATAGCCCAGTGAGGGCTGACGGGTGCTCTAGGGCTGTGCCCCTCGTCCTGGAAGTTTGGTCATGTGTCAAACTGTGAGTGAATGGGTGTGGGTGTACTTCCAGTCCTTACTTCCTCTTTTGGGGATAGCGGCAATAATCTGAGGGTGCAAACATTACTCAGTATGTTTGTCTTTGTTGAGAACGTAGTACCAATCTGCTCCCTGTGGTAAAAGTACTGTAGCAGTACGGTACAATACATTACAATGTGGCATAGTGCTTTTGGGGCAAATTGTAGGTGAGTACATCATAGTGTAGCTCCACAAAGCAAGGCAGGACACTTTGAACAACAACATTCTTTCCTCAGGGTGCGATGCGTGCTCGATGGATGTGATGACGGCGGTTATAGCCCAGTGAGGGCCTACGGGTGCTCTAGGGCTGTGCCCCTCGTCCTGGAAGTTTGGTCATGTGTCAAACTGTGAGTGAATGGGTGTGGGTGTACTTCCATTCCTTACTTCCTCTTTTGGGGATAGCGGCAGTAATCTGAGGGTACAAACATTACTCAGTATGTTTGTCTTTGTTGAGAACGTAGTACCAATCTGCTTGCTGTGGTAAAAGTACTGTAGCAGTACGGTACAATACATTACAACGTGGCATAGTGCTTTTGGGGCAAACTGTAGGTGAGTACATCATAGTACAGCTCCACAAAGCAAGGCACAACACTTTGAACAACAACATTCTTTCCTCATGGTGTGATGCGTGCTCGACGGATGTGATGACGGCGGTTATAGCCCAATGAGGGCCTACGGGTGCTCTAGGGCTGTGCCCCTCGTCCTGGAAGTTTGGTCATGTGTCAAACTGTGAGTGAATGGGTGTGGGTGTACTTCCAGTCCTTACTTCCTCTTTTGGGGATAGCGGCAGTAATCTGAAGGTACAAACATTACTCAGTATGTTTGTCTTTGTTGAGAACGTAGTACCAATCTGTTTGCTGTGGTAAAAGTACCGTAGCAGTACGGTACAATACATTACAACGTGGCATAGTGCTTTTGGGGCAAACTGTAGGTGAGTACATCATAGTGTAGCTCCACAAAGCAAGGCAGGACACTTTGAACAACAACATTCTTTCCTCAGGGTGCGATGCGTGCTCGACGGATGGGATGGCGGCGGTTATAGCCCAGTGAGGGCCTACGGGTGCTCTAGGGCTGTGCCCCTCGTCCTGGAAGTTTGGTCATGTGTCAAACTGTGAGTGAATGGGTGTGGGTGTACTTCCATTCCTTACTTCCTCTTTTGGGGATAGCGGCAGTAATCTGAGGGTACAAACATTACTCAGTATGTTTGTCTTTGTTGAGAACGTAGTACCAATCTCCTCCCTGTGGTAAAAGTACTGTAGCACTACGGTACAATACTTTACAACGTGGCATAGTGCTTTTGGGGCAATTTATAGGTGAGTACATCATAGTACAGCTCCAGAAAGCAAGGCAGAACACTTTGAACAACAACATTCTTTCCTCATGGTGCGATGCGTGCTAGACGGATGGGATGGCGGCGGTTATAGCCCAATGAGGGCCTACGGGTGCTCTAGGGCTGTGCCCCTCGTCCTGGAAGTTTGGTCATGTGTCAAACTGTGAGTGAATGGGTGTGGGTGTACTTCCAGTCCTTACTTCCTCTTTTGGGGATAGCGGCAGTAATCTGAGGGTGCAAACATTACTCAGTATGTTTGTCTTTGTTGAGAACGTAGTACCAATCTGCTCCCTGTGGTAAAAGTACTGTAGCAGTACGGTACAATACATTACAACGTGGCATAGTGCTTTTGGGGCAATTTATAGGTGAGTACATCATAGTACAGCTCCACAAAGCAAGGCAGAACACTTTGAACAACAACATTCTTTCCTCATGGTGCGATGCGTGCTCGACGGATGGGATGGCGGCGGTCATAGCCCAGTGAGGGCCGACGGGTGCTCTAGGGCTGTGCCCCTCGTCCTGGAAGTTTGGTCATGTGTCAAACTGTGAGTGAATGGGTGTGGGTGTACTTCCAGTCCTTACTTCCTCTTTTGGGGATAGCGGCAGTAATCTGAGGGTGCAAACATTACTCAGTATGTTTGTCTTTGTTGAGAACGTAGTACCAATCTGCTCCCTGTGGTAAAAGTACTGTAGCAGTACGGTACAATACATTACAATGTGGCATAGTGCTTTTGGGGCAATTTATAGGTGAGTACATCATAGTACAGCTCCACAAAGCAAGGCAGAACACTTTGAACAACAACATTCTTTCCTCATGGTGCGATGCGTGCTCGACGGATGGGATGGCGGCGGTCATAGCCCAGTGAGGGCCGACGGGTGCTCTAGGGCTGTGCCCCTCGTCCTGGAAGTTTGGTCATGTGTCAAACTGTGAGTGAATGGGTGTGGGTGTACTTCCAGTCCTTACTTCCTCTTTTGGGGATAGCGGCAGTAATCTGAGGGTGCAAACATTACTCAGTATGTTTGTCTTTGTTGAGAACGTAGTACCAATCTGCTCCCTGTGGTAAAAGTACTGTAGCAGTACGGTACAATACATTACAATGTGGCATAGTGCTTTTGGGGCAAAACTGTAGGTGAGTACATCATAGTACAGCTCCACAAAGCAAGGCAGTACACTTTGAACAACAACATTCTTTCCTCATGGTGCGATGCGTGCTCGACGGATGGGATGGCGGCGGTTATAGCCCAATGAGGGCCTACGGGTGCTCTAGGGCTGTGCCCCTTGTCCTGGAAGTTTGGTCATGTGTCAAACTGTGAGTGAATGGGTGTGGGTGTACTTCCAGTCCTTACTTCCTCTTTTGGGGATAGCGGCAGTAATCTGAAGGTACAAACATTACTCAGTATGTTTGTCTTTGTTGAGAACGTAGTACCAATCTGCTCGCTGTGGTAAAAGTACCGTAGCAGTACGGTACAATACATTACAACGTGGCATAGTGCTTTTGGGGCAAACTGTAGGTGAGTACATCATAGTACAGCTCCACAAAGCAAGGCAGAACACTTTGAACAACAACATTCTTTCCTCAGGGTGCGATGCGTGCTCGACGGATGGGATGGCGGCGGTTATAGCCCAGTGAGGGCCTACGGGTGCTCTAGGGCTGTGCCCCTCGTCCTGGAAGTTTGGTCATGTGTCAAACTGTGAGTGAATGGGTGTGGGTGTACTTCCATTCCTTACTTCCTCTTTTGGGGATAGCGGCAGTAATCTGAGGGTACAAACATTACTCAGTATGTTTGTCTTTGTTGAGAACGTAGTACCAATCTGCTCGCTGTGGTAAAAGTACTGTAGCAGTACGGTACAATACATTACAATGTGGCATAGTGCTTTTGGGGCAAACTGTAGGTGAGTACATCATAGTACAGCTCCACAAAGCAAGGCAGTACACTTTGAACAACAACATTCTTTCCTCATGGTGCGATGCGTGCTCGACGGATGGGATGGCGGCGGTTATAGCCCAATGAGGGCCTACGGGTGCTCTAGGGCTGTGCCCCTCGTCCTGGAAGTTTGGTCATGTGTCAAACTGTGAGTGAATGGGTGTGGGTGTACTTCCATTCTTTACTTCCTCTTTTGGGGATAGCGGCAGTAATCTGAGGGTACAAACATTACTCAGTATGTTTGTATTTGTTGAGAACGTAGTACCAATCTGCTTCCTGTGGTAAAAGTACTGTAGCAGTACGGTACAATACATTACAACGTGGCATAGTGCTTTTGGGGCAATTTATAGGTGAGTACATCATAGTACAGCTCCACAAAGCAAGGCAGAACACTTTGAACAACAACATTCTTTCCTCATGGTGCGATGCGTGCTCGACGGATGTGATGGCGGCAGTTATAGCCCAGTGAGGGCCGACGGGTGCTCTAGGGCTGTGCCCCTCGTCCTGGAAGTTTGGTCATGTGTCAAACTGTGAGTGAATGGGTGTGGGTGTACTTCCAGTCCTTACTTCCTCTTTTGGGGATAGCGGCAGTAATCTGAGGGTGCAAACATTACTCAGTATGTTTGTCTTTGTTGAGAACGTAGTACCAATCTGCTCCCTGTGGTAAAAGTACTGTAGCAGTACGGTACAATACATTACAATGTGGTATAGTGCTTTTGGGGCAAACTGTAGGTGAGTACATCATAGTACAGCTCCACAAAGCAAGGCAGTACACTTTGAACAACAACATTCTTTCCTCATGGTGCGATGCGTGCTCGACGGATGTGATGACGGCGGTTATAGCCCAATGAGGGCCTACGGGTGCTCTAGGGCTGTGCCCCTCGTCCTGGAAGTTTGGTCATGTGTCAAACTGTGAGTGAATGGGTGTGGGTGTACTTCCAGTCTTTACTTCCTCTTTTGGGGATAGCGGCAGTAATCTGAGGGTGCAAACATTACTCAGTATGTTTGTCTTTGTTGAGAACGTAGTACCAATCTGCTCGCTGTGGTAAAAGTACTGTAGCACTACGGTACAATACTTTACAACGTGGCATAGTGCTTTTGGGGCAATTTATAGGTGAGTACATCATAGTACAGCTCCAGAAAGCAAGGCAGAACACTTTGAACAACAACATTCTTTCCTCATGGTGCGATGCGTGCTAGACGGATGGGATGGCGGCGGTTATAGCCCAATGAGGGCCTACGGGTGCTCTAGGGCTGTGCCCCTCGTCCTGGAAGTTTGGTCATGTGTCAAACTGTGAGTGAATGGGTGTGGGTGTACTTCCAGTCCTTACTTCCTCTTTTGGGGATAGCGGCAGTAATCTGAGGGTGCAAACATTACTCAGTATGTTTGTCTTTGTTGAGAACGTAGTACCAATCTGCTCCCTGTGGTAAAAGTACTGTAGCAGTACGGTACAATACATTACAACGTGGCATAGTGCTTTTGGGGCAATTTATAGGTGAGTACATCATAGTACAGCTCCACAAAGCAAGGCAGAACACTTTGAACAACAACATTCTTTCCTCATGGTGCCATGCGTGCTCGACGGATGGGATGGCGGCGGTTATAGCCCAGTGAGGGCCGACGGGTGCTCTAGGGCTGTGCCCCTCGTCCTGGAAGTTTGGTCATGTGTCAAACTGTGAGTGAATGGGTGTGGGTGTACTTCCAGTCCTTACTTCCTCTTTTGGGGATAGCGGCAGTAATCTGAGGGTGCAAACATTACTCAGTATGTTTGTCTTTGTTGAGAACGTAGTACCAATCTGCTCCCTGTGGTAAAAGTACTGTAGCAGTACGGTACAATACATTACAATGTGGCATAGTGCTTTTGGGGCAAAACTGTAGGTGAGTACATCATAGTACAGCTCCACAAAGCAAGGCAGTACACTTTGAACAACAACATTCTTTCCTCATGGTGCGATGCGTGCTCGACGGATGGGATGGCGGCGGTTATAGCCCAATGAGGGCCTACGGGTGCTCTAGGGCTGTGCCCCTTGTCCTGGAAGTTTGGTCATGTGTCAAACTGTGAGTGAATGGGTGTGGGTGTACTTCCAGTCCTTACTTCCTCTTTTGGGGATAGCGGCAGTAATCTGAAGGTACAAACATTACTCAGTATGTTTGTCTTTGTTGAGAACGTAGTACCAATCTGCTCGCTGTGGTAAAAGTACCGTAGCAGTACGGTACAATACATTACAACGTGGCATAGTGCTTTTGGGGCAAACTGTAGGTGAGTACATCATAGTACAGCTCCACAAAGCAAGGCAGAACACTTTGAACAACAACATTCTTTCCTCAGGGTGCGATGCGTGCTCGACGGATGGGATGGCGGCGGTTATAGCCCAGTGAGGGCCTACGGGTGCTCTAGGGCTGTGCCCCTCGTCCTGGAAGTTTGGTCATGTGTCAAACTGTGAGTGAATGGGTGTGGGTGTACTTCCATTCCTTACTTCCTCTTTTGGGGATAGCGGCAGTAATCTGAGGGTACAAACATTACTCAGTATGTTTGTCTTTGTTGAGAACGTAGTACCAATCTGCTCGCTGTGGTAAAAGTACTGTAGCAGTACGGTACAATACATTACAATGTGGCATAGTGCTTTTGGGGCAAACTGTAGGTGAGTACATCATAGTACAGCTCCACAAAGCAAGGCAGTACACTTTGAACAACAACATTCTTTCCTCATGGTGCGATGCGTGCTCGACGGATGGGATGGCGGCGGTTATAGCCCAATGAGGGCCTACGGGTGCTCTAGGGCTGTGCCCCTCGTCCTGGAAGTTTGGTCATGTGTCAAACTGTGAGTGAATGGGTGTGGGTGTACTTCCATTCTTTACTTCCTCTTTTGGGGATAGCGGCAGTAATCTGAGGGTACAAACATTACTCAGTATGTTTGTCTTTGTTGAGAACGTAGTACCAATCTGCTTCCTGTGGTAAAAGTACTGTAGCAGTACGGTACAATACATTACAACGTGGCATAGTGCTTTTGGGGCAATTTATAGGTGAGTACATCATAGTACAGCTCCACAAAGCAAGGCAGAACACTTTGAACAACAACATTCTTTCCTCATGGTGCGATGCGTGCTCGACGGATGTGATGGCGGCAGTTATAGCCCAGTGAGGGCCGACGGGTGCTCTAGGGCTGTGCCCCTCGTCCTGGAAGTTTGGTCATGTGTCAAACTGTGAGTGAATGGGTGTGGGTGTACTTCCAGTCCTTACTTCCTCTTTTGGGGATAGCGGCAGTAATCTGAGGGTGCAAACATTACTCAGTATGTTTGTCTTTGTTGAGAACGTAGTACCAATCTGCTCCCTGTGGTAAAAGTACTGTAGCAGTACGGTACAATACATTACAATGTGGTATAGTGCTTTTGGGGCAAACTGTAGGTGAGTACATCATAGTACAGCTCCACAAAGCAAGGCAGTACACTTTGAACAACAACATTCTTTCCTCATGGTGCGATGCGTGCTCGACGGATGTGATGACGGCGGTTATAGCCCAATGAGGGCCTACGGGTGCTCTAGGGCTGTGCCCCTCGTCCTGGAAGTTTGGTCATGTGTCAAACTGTGAGTGAATGGGTGTGGGTGTACTTCCAGTCCTTACTTCCTCTTTTGGGGATAGCGGCAGTAATCTGAGGGTACAAACATTACCCAGTATGTTTGTCTTTGTTGAGAACGTAGTACCAATCTGCTCGCTGTGGTAAAAGTACTGTAGCAGTACGGTACAATACATTACAACGTGGCATAGTGCTTTTGGGGCAAATTGTAGGTGAGTACATCATAGTGTAGCTCCACAAAGCAAGGCAGGACACTTTGAACAACAACATTCTTTCCTCAGGGTGCGATGCGTGCTAGACGGATGGGATGGCGGCGGTTATAGCCCAGTGAGGGCCTACGGGTGCTCTAGGGCTGTGCCCCTCGTCCTGGAAGTTTGGTCATGTGTCAAACTGTGAGTGAATGGGTGTGGGTGTACTTCCATTCCTTACTTCCTCTTTTGGGGATAGCGGCAGTAATCTGAGGGTACAAACATTACTCAGTATGTTTGTCTTTGTTGAGAACGTAGTACCAATCTGCTCGCTGTGGTAAAAGTACTGTAGCAGTACGGTACAATACATTACAACGTGGCATAGTGCTTTTGGGGCAAATTGTAGGTGAGTACATCATAGTGTAGCTCCACAAAGCAAGGCAGAACACTTTGAATAACAACATTCTTTCCTCATGGTGCGATGCGTGCTAGACGGATGTGATGGCGGCGGTTATAGCCCAGTGAGGGCCGACGGGTGCTCTAGGGCTGTGCCCCTCGTCCTGGAAGTTTGGTCATGTGTCAAACTGTGAGTGAATGGGTGTGGGTGTACTTCCAGTCCTTACTTCCTCTTTTGGGGATAGCGGCAGTAATCTGAGGGTGCAAACATTACTCAGTATGTTTGTCTTTGTTGAGAACGTAGTACCAATCTGCTCCCTGTGGTAAAAGTACTGTAGCAGTACGGTACAATACATTACAATGTGGCATAGTGCTTTTGGGGCAATTTATAGGTGAGTACATCATAGTACAGCTCCACAAAGCAAGGCAGAACACTTTGAACAACAACATTCTTTCCTCATGGTGCGATGCGTGCTCGACGGATGTGATGACGGCGGTTATAGCCCAGTGAGGGCCTACGGGTGCTCTAGGGCTGTGCCCCTCGTCCTGGAAGTTTGGTCATGTGTCAAACTGTGAGTGAATGGGTGTGGGTGTACTTCCATTCCTTACTTCCTCTTTTGGGGATAACGGCAGTAATCTGAGGGTACAAACATTACTCAGTATGTTTGTCTTTGTTGAGAACGTAGTACCAATCTGCTTGCTGTGGTAAAAGTACCGTAGCAGTACGGTACAATACATTACAACGTGGCATAGTGCTTTTGGGGCAAATTGTAGGTGAGTACATCATAGTACAGCTCCACAAAGCAAGGCAGGACACTTTGAACAACAACATTCTTTCCTCAGGGTGCGATGCGTGCTCGACGGATGGGATGGCGGCGGTTATAGCCCAGTGAGGGCCTACGGGTGCTCTAGGGCTGTGCCCCTCGTCCTGGAAGTTTGGTCATGTGTCAAACTGTGAGTGAATGGGTGTGGGTGTACTTCCATTCCTTACTTCCTCTTTTGGGGATAGCGGCAGTAATCTGAGGGTACAAACATTACTCAGTATGTTTGTCTTTGTTGAGAACGTAGTACCAATCTGCTTCCTGTGGTAAAAGTACTGTAGCAGTACGGTACAATACATTACAACGTGGCACAGTGCTTTTGGGGCAATTTATAGGTGAGTACATCATAGTACAGCTCCACAAAGCAAGGCAGAACACTTTGAACAACAACATTCTTTCCTCATGGTGCGATGCGTGCTCGACGGATGTGATGGCGGCGGTTATAGCCCAGTGAGGGCCTACGGGTGCTCTAGGGCTGTGCCCCTCGTCCTGGAAGTTTGGTCATGTGTCAAACTGTGAATGAATGGGTGTGGGTGTACTTCCAGTCCTTACTTCCTCTTTTGGGGATAGCGGCAGTAATCTGAGGGTGCAAACATTACTCAGTATGTTTGTCTTTGTTGAGAACGTAGTACCAATCTGCTCCCTGTGGTAAAAGTACTGTAGCAGTACGGTACAATACATTACAATGTGGCATAGTGCTTTTGGGGCAAACTGTAGGTGAGTACATCATAGTACAGCTCCACAAAGCAAGGCAGGACACTTTGAACAACAACATTCTTTCCTCAGGGTGCGATGCGTGCTAGACGGATGGGATGGCGGCGGTTATAGCCCAGTGAGGGCCTACGGGTGCTCTAGGGCTGTGCCCCTCGTCCTGGAAGTTTGGTCATGTGTCAAACTGTGAGTGAATGGGTGTGGGTGTACTTCCAGTCCTTACTTCCTCTTTTGGGGATAGCGGCAGTAATCTGAGGGTACAAACATTACTCAGTATGTTTGTCTTTGTTGAGAACGTAGTACCAATCTGCTCGCTGTGGTAAAAGTACTGTAGCAGTACGGTACAATACATTACAACGTGGCATAGTGCTTTTGGGGCAAATTGTAGGTGAGTACATCATAGTGTAGCTCCACAAAGCAAGGCAGAACACTTTGAATAACAACATTCTTTCCTCATGGTGCGATGCGTGCTAGACGGATGTGATGGCGGCGGTTATAGCCCAGTGAGGGCCGACGGGTGCTCTAGGGCTGTGCCCCTCGTCCTGGAAGTTTGGTCATGTGTCAAACTGTGAGTGAATGGGTGTGGGTGTCCTTCCAGTCCTTACTTCCTCTTTTGGGGATAGCGGCAGTAATCTGAGGGTGCAAACATTACTCAGTATGTTTGTCTTTGTTGAGAACGTAGTACCAATCTGCTCCCTGTGGTAAAAGTACTGTAGCAGTACGGTACAATACATTACAATGTGGCATAGTGCTTTTGGGGCAATTTATAGGTGAGTACATCATAGTACAGCTCCACAAAGCAAGGCAGAACACTTTGAACAACAACATTCTTTCCTCATGGTGCGATGCGTGCTCGACGGATGTGATGACGGCGGTTATAGCCCAGTGAGGGCCTACGGGTGCTCTAGGGCTGTGCCCCTCGTCCTGGAAGTTTGGTCATGTGTCAAACTGTGAGTGAATGGGTGTGGGTGTACTTCCATTCCTTACTTCCTCTTTTGGGGATAACGGCAGTAATCTGAGGGTACAAACATTACTCAGTATGTTTGTCTTTGTTGAGAACGTAGTACCAATCTGCTTGCTGTGGTAAAAGTACCGTAGCAGTACGGTACAATACATTACAACGTGGCATAGTGCTTTTGGGGCAAATTGTAGGTGAGTACATCATAGTACAGCTCCACAAAGCAAGGCAGGACACTTTGAACAACAACATTCTTTCCTCAGGGTGCGATGCGTGCTCGACGGATGGGATGGCGGCGGTTATAGCCCAGTGAGGGCCTACGGGTGCTCTAGGGCTGTGCCCCTCGTCCTGGAAGTTTGGTCATGTGTCAAACTGTGAGTGAATGGGTGTGGGTGTACTTCCATTCCTTACTTCCTCTTTTGGGGATAGCGGCAGTAATCTGAGGGTACAAACATTACTCAGTATGTTTGTCTTTGTTGAGAACGTAGTACCAATCTGCTCCTTGTGGTAAAAGTACTGTAGCAGTACGGTACAATACATTACAACGTGGCATAGTGCTTTTGGGGCAAATTGTAGGTGAGTACATCATAGTGTAGCTCCACAAAGCAAGGCAGAACACTTTGAATAACAACATTCTTTCCTCATGGTGCGATGCGTGCTAGACGGATGTGATGGCGGCGGTTATAGCCCAGTGAGGGCCGACGGGTGCTCTAGGGCTGTGCCCCTCGTCCTGGAAGTTTGGTCATGTGTCAAACTGTGAGTGAATGGGTGTGGGTGTCCTTCCAGTCCTTACTTCCTCTTTTGGGGATAGCGGCAGTAATCTGAGGGTGCAAACATTACTCAGTATGTTTGTCTTTGTTGAGAACGTAGTACCAATCTGCTCCCTGTGGTAAAAGTACTATAGCAGTACGGTACAATACATTACAATGTGGCATAGTGCTTTTGGGGCAATTTATAGGTGAGTACATCATAGTACAGCTCCACAAAGCAAGGCAGAACACTTTGAACAACAACATTCTTTCCTCATGGTGCGATGCGTGCTCGACGGATGTGATGACGGCGGTTATAGCCCAGTGAGGGCCTACGGGTGCTCTAGGGCTGTGCCCCTCGTCCTGGAAGTTTGGTCATGTGTCAAACTGTGAGTGAATGGGTGTGGGTGTACTTCCATTCCTTACTTCCTCTTTTGGGGATAACGGCAGTAATCTGAGGGTACAAACATTACTCAGTATGTTTGTCTTTGTTGAGAACGTAGTACCAATCTGCTTGCTGTGGTAAAAGTACCGTAGCAGTACGGTACAATACATTACAACGTGGCATAGTGCTTTTGGGGCAAATTGTAGGTGAGTACATCATAGTACAGCTCCACAAAGCAAGGCAGGACACTTTGAACAACAACATTCTTTCCTCAGGGTGCGATGCGTGCTCGACGGATGGGATGGCGGCGGTTATAGCCCAGTGAGGGCCTACGGGTGCTCTAGGGCTGTGCCCCTCGTCCTGGAAGTTTGGTCATGTGTCAAACTGTGAGTGAATGGGTGTGGGTGTACTTCCAGTCCTTACTTCCTCTTTTGGGGATAGCGGCAGTAATCTGAGGGTACAAACATTACTCAGTATGTTTGTCTTTGTTGAGAACGTAGTACCAATCTGCTTCCTGTGGTAAAAGTACTGTAGCAGTACGGTACAATACATTACAACGTGGCACAGTGCTTTTGGGGCAATTTATAGGTGAGTACATCATAGTACAGCTCCACAAAGCAAGGCAGAACACTTTGAACAACAACATTCTTTCCTCATGGTGCGATGCGTGCTCGACGGATGTGATGACGGCGGTTATAGCCCAGTGAGGGCCGACGGGTGCTCTAGGGCTGTGCCCCTCGTCCTGGAAGTTTGGTCATGTGTCAAACTGTGAGTGAATGGGTGTGGGTGTACTTCCAGTCCTTACTTCCTCTTTTGGGGATAGCGGCAGTAATCTGAGGGTACAAACATTACTCAGTATGTTTGTCTTTGTTGAGAACGTAGTACCAATCTGCTCGCTGTGGTAAAAGTACTGTAGCAGTACGGTACAATACATTACAACGTGGCATAGTGCTTTTGGGGCAAACTGTAGGTGAGTACATCATAGTACAGCTCCACAAAGCAAGGCAGTACACTTTGAACAACAACATTCTTTCCTCATGGTGCGATGCGTGCTCGACGGATGTGATGACGGCGGTTATAGCCCAATGAGGGCCTACGGGTGCTCTAGGGCTGTGCCCCTCGTCCTGGAAGTTTGGTCATGTGTCAAACTGTGAGTGAATGGGTGTGGGTGTACTTCCAGTCCTTACTTCCTCTTTTGGGGATAGCGGCAGTAATCTGAGGGTACAAACATTACTCAGTATGTTTGTCTTTGTTGAGAACGTAGTACCAATCTGCTCCCTGTGGTAAAAGTACTATAGCAGTACGGTACAATACATTACAATGTGGCATAGTGCTTTTGGGGCAATTTATAGGTGAGTACATCATAGTACAGCTCCACAAAGCAAGGCAGAACACTTTGAACAACAACATTCTTTCCTCATGGTGCGATGCGTGCTCGACGGATGTGATGACGGCGGTTATAGCCCAGTGAGGGCCTACGGGTGCTCTAGGGCTGTGCCCCTCGTCCTGGAAGTTTGGTCATGTGTCAAACTGTGAGTGAATGGGTGTGGGTGTACTTCCATTCCTTACTTCCTCTTTTGGGGATAACGGCAGTAATCTGAGGGTACAAACATTACTCAGTATGTTTGTCTTTGTTGAGAACGTAGTACCAATCTGCTTGCTGTGGTAAAAGTACCGTAGCAGTACGGTACAATACATTACAACGTGGCATAGTGCTTTTGGGGCAAATTGTAGGTGAGTACATCATAGTACAGCTCCACAAAGCAAGGCAGGACACTTTGAACAACAACATTCTTTCCTCAGGGTGCGATGCGTGCTCGACGGATGGGATGGCGGCGGTTATAGCCCAGTGAGGGCCTACGGGTGCTCTAGGGCTGTGCCCCTCGTCCTGGAAGTTTGGTCATGTGTCAAACTGTGAGTGAATGGGTGTGGGTGTACTTCCATTCCTTACTTCCTCTTTTGGGGATAGCGGCAGTAATCTGAGGGTACAAACATTACTCAGTATGTTTGTCTTTGTTGAGAACGTAGTACCAATCTGCTTCCTGTGGTAAAAGTACTGTAGCAGTACGGTACAATACATTACAACGTGGCACAGTGCTTTTGGGGCAATTTATAGGTGAGTACATCATAGTACAGCTCCACAAAGCAAGGCAGAACACTTTGAACAACAACATTCTTTCCTCATGGTGCGATGCGTGCTCGACGGATGTGATGACGGCGGTTATAGCCCAGTGAGGGCCGACGGGTGCTCTAGGGCTGTGCCCCTCGTCCTGGAAGTTTGGTCATGTGTCAAACTGTGAGTGAATGGGTGTGGGTGTACTTCCAGTCCTTACTTCCTCTTTTGGGGATAGCGGCAGTAATCTGAGGGTACAAACATTACTCAGTATGTTTGTCTTTGTTGAGAACGTAGTACCAATCTGCTCGCTGTGGTAAAAGTACTGTAGCAGTACGGTACAATACATTACAACGTGGCATAGTGCTTTTGGGGCAAACTGTAGGTGAGTACATCATAGTACAGCTCCACAAAGCAAGGCAGTACACTTTGAACAACAACATTCTTTCCTCATGGTGCGATGCGTGCTCGACGGATGTGATGACGGCGGTTATAGCCCAATGAGGGCCTACGGGTGCTCTAGGGCTGTGCCCCTCGTCCTGGAAGTTTGGTCATGTGTCAAACTGTGAGTGAATGGGTGTGGGTGTACTTCCAGTCCTTACTTCCTCTTTTGGGGATAGCGGCAGTAATCTGAGGGTACAAACATTACTCAGTATGTTTGTCTTTGTTGAGAACGTAGTACCAATCTGCTCGCTGTGGTAAAAGTACTGTAGCAGTACGGTACAATACATTACAACGTGGCATAGTGCTTTTGGGGCAAACTGTAGGTGAGTACATCATAGTGTAGCTCCACAAAGCAAGGCAGGACACTTTGAACAACAACATTCTTTCCTCAGGGTGCGATGCGTGCTAGACGGATGGGATGGCGGCGGTTATAGCCCAGTGAGGGCCTACGGGTGCTCTAGGGCTGTGCCCCTCGTCCTGGAAGTTTGGTCATGTGTCAAACTGTGAGTGAATGGGTGTGGGTGTACTTCCATTCCTTACTTCCTCTTTTGGGGAT
The DNA here is from genome assembly GCA_964036045.1 of Eutreptiella sp. 'Long Island Sound 2002'. Lineage (NCBI taxonomy): Eukaryota > Euglenozoa > Euglenophyceae > Eutreptiales > Eutreptiaceae > Eutreptiella > Eutreptiella sp. 'Long Island Sound 2002'. The sequence goes on from OZ038384.1 coordinate 80,201,881, forward strand.
AGCGGCAGTAATCCGAGGGTACAAACATTACTCAGTATGTTTGTCTTTGTTGAGAACGTAGTACCAATCTGCTCGCTGTGGTAAAAGTACTGTAGCAGTACGGTACAATACATTACAACGTGGCATAGTGCTTTTGGGGCAAATTGTAGGTGAGTACATCATAGTGTAGCTCCACAAAGCAAGGCAGAACACTTTGAATAACAACATTCTTTCCTCATGGTGCGATGCGTGCTAGACGGATGTGATGGCGGCGGTTATAGCCCAGTGAGGGCCGACGGGTGCTCTAGGGCTGTGCCCCTCGTCCTGGAAGTTTGGTCATGTGTCAAACTGTGAGTGAATGGGTGTGGGTGTACTTCCAGTCCTTACTTCCTCTTTTGGGGATAGCGGCAGTAATCTGAGGGTGCAAACATTACTCAGTATGTTTGTCTTTGTTGAGAACGTAGTACCAATCTGCTTGCTGTGGTAAAAGTACCGTAGCAGTACGGTACAATACATTACAACGTGGCATAGTGCTTTTGGGGCAAATTGTAGGTGAGTACATCATAGTACAGCTCCACAAAGCAAGGCAGGACACTTTGAACAACAACATTCTTTCCTCAGGGTGCGATGCGTGCTCGACGGATGGGATGGCGGCGGTTATAGCCCAGTGAGGGCCTACGGGTGCTCTAGGGCTGTGCCCCTCGTCCTGGAAGTTTGGTCATGTGTCAAACTGTGAGTGAATGGGTGTGGGTGTACTTCCATTCCTTACTTCCTCTTTTGGGGATAGCGGCAGTAATCTGAGGGTACAAACATTACTCAGTATGTTTGTCTTTGTTGAGAACGTAGTACCAATCTGCTTGCTGTGGTAAAAGTACCGTAGCAGTACGGTACAATACATTACAACGTGGCATAGTGCTTTTGGGGCAAATTGTAGGTGAGTACATCATAGTACAGCTCCACAAAGCAAGGCAGGACACTTTGAACAACAACATTCTTTCCTCAGGGTGCGATGCGTGCTCGACGGATGGGATGGCGGCGGTTATAGCCCAGTGAGGGCCTACGGGTGCTCTAGGGCTGTGCCCCTCGTCCTGGAAGTTTGGTCATGTGTCAAACTGTGAGTGAATGGGTGTGGGTGTACTTCCAGTCCTTACTTCCTCTTTTGGGGATAGCGGCAGTAATCTGAGGGTGCAAACATTACTCAGTATGTTTGTCTTTGTTGAGAACGTAGTACCAATCTGCTCGCTGTGGTAAAAGTACTGTAGCAGTACGGTACAATACATTACAATGTGGCATAGTGCTTTTGGGGCAATTTATAGGTGAGTACATCATAGTACAGCTCCACAAAGCAAGGCAGAACACTTTGAACAACAACATTCTTTCCTCATGGTGCGATGCGTGCTCGACGGATGTGATGACGGCGGTTATAGCCCAGTGAGGGCCTACGGGTGCTCTAGGGCTGTGCCCCTCGTCCTGGAAGTTTGGTCATGTGTCAAACTGTGAGTGAATGGGTGTGGGTGTACTTCCATTCCTTACTTCCTCTTTTGGGGATAGCGGCAGTAATCTGAGGGTACAAACATTACTCAGTATGTTTGTCTTTGTTGAGAACGTAGTACCAATCTGCTTGCTGTGGTAAAAGTACCGTAGCAGTACGGTACAATACATTACAACGTGGCATAGTGCTTTTGGGGCAAATTGTAGGTGAGTACATCATAGTACAGCTCCACAAAGCAAGGCAGGACACTTTGAACAACAACATTCTTTCCTCAGGGTGCGATGCGTGCTCGACGGATGGGATGGCGGCGGTTATAGCCCAGTGAGGGCCTACGGGTGCTCTAGGGCTGTGCCCCTCGTCCTGGAAGTTTGGTCATGTGTCAAACTGTGAGTGAATGGGTGTGGGTGTACTTCCAGTCCTTACTTCCTCTTTTGGGGATAGCGGCAGTAATCTGAGGGTGCAAACATTACTCAGTATGTTTGTCTTTGTTGAGAACGTAGTACCAATCTGCTCCCTGTGGTAAAAGTACTGTAGCAGTACGGTACAATACATTACAATGTGGCATAGTGCTTTTGGGGCAATTTATAGGTGAGTACATCATAGTACAGCTCCACAAAGCAAGGCAGAACACTTTGAACAACAACATTCTTTCCTCATGGTGCGATGCGTGCTCGACGGATGTGATGACGGCGGTTATAGCCCAGTGAGGGCCTACGGGTGCTCTAGGGCTGTGCCCCTCGTCCTGGAAGTTTGGTCATGTGTCAAACTGTGAGTGAATGGGTGTGGGTGTACTTCCATTCCTTACTTCCTCTTTTGGGGATAGCGGCAGTAATCTGAGGGTACAAACATTACTCAGTATGTTTGTCTTTGTTGAGAACGTAGTACCAATCTGCTTGCTGTGGTAAAAGTACCGTAGCAGTACGGTACAATACATTACAACGTGGCATAGTGCTTTTGGGGCAAATTGTAGGTGAGTACATCATAGTACAGCTCCACAAAGCAAGGCAGGACACTTTGAACAACAACATTCTTTCCTCAGGGTGCGATGCGTGCTCGACGGATGGGATGGCGGCGGTTATAGCCCAGTGAGGGCCTACGGGTGCTCTAGGGCTGTGCCCCTCGTCCTGGAAGTTTGGTCATGTGTCAAACTGTGAGTGAATGGGTGTGGGTGTACTTCCATTCCTTACTTCCTCTTTTGGGGATAGCGGCAGTAATCTGAGGGTACAAACATTACTCAGTATGTTTGTCTTTGTTGAGAACGTAGTACCAATCTGCTTCCTGTGGTAAAAGTACTGTAGCAGTACGGTACAATACATTACAACGTGGCATAGTGCTTTTGGGGCAATTTATAGGTGAGTACATCATAGTACAGCTCCACAAAGCAAGGCAGAACACTTTGAATAACAACATTCTTTCCTCATGGTGCGATGCGTGGTAGACGGATGGGATGGCGGCGGTTATAGCCCAGTGAGGGCCGACGGGTGCTCTAGGGCTGTGCCCCTCGTCCTGGAAGTTTGGTCATGTGTCAAACTGTGAGTGAATGGGTGTGGGTGTACTTCCAGTCCTTACTTCCTCTTTTGGGGATAGCGGCAATAATCTGAAGGTGCAAACATTACTCAGTATGTTTGTCTTTGTTGAGCACGTAGTACCAATCTGCTCCCTGTGGTAAAAGTACTGTAGCAGTACGGTACAATACATTACAATGTGGCATAGTGCTTTTGGGGCAATTTATAGGTGAGTACATCATAGTGTAGCTCCACAAAGCAAGGCAGGACACTTTGAACAACAACATTCTTTCCTTAGGGTGCGATGCGTGCTGGACGGATGGGATGGCGGCGGTTATAGCCCAGTGAGGGCCTACGGGTGCTCTAGGGCTGTGCCCCTCGTCCTGGAAGTTTGGTCATGTGTCAAACTGTGCGTGAATGGGTGTGGGTGTACTTCCATTCCTTACTTCCTCTTTTGGGGATAGCGGCAGTAATCTGAGGGTACAAACATTACTCAGTATGTTTGTCTTTGTTGAGAACGTAGTACCAATCTGCTTCCTGTGGTAAAAGTACTGTAGCAGTACGGTACAATACATTACAACGCGGCATAGTGCTTTTGGGGCAATTTATAGGTGAGTACATCATAGTACAGCTCCACAAAGCAAGGCAGAACACTTTGAATAACAACATTCTTTCCTCATGGTGCGATGCGTGGTAGACGGATGGGATGGCGGCGGTTATAGCCCAGTGAGGGCCGACGGGTGCTCTAGGGCTGTGCCCCTCGTCCTAGAAGTTTGGTCATGTGTCAAACTGTGAGTGAATGGGTGTGGGTGTACTTCCAGTCCTTACTTCCTCTTTTGGGGATAGCGGCAATAATCTGAGGGTGCAAACATTACTCAGTATGTTTGTCTTTGTTGAGAACGTAGTACCAATCTGCTCCCTGTGGTAAAAGTACTGTAGCAGTACGGTACAATACATTACAATGTGGCATAGTGCTTTTGGGGCAATTTATAGGTGAGTACATCATAGTGTAGCTCCACAAAGCAAGGCAGGACACTTTGAATAACAACATTCTTTCCTTAGGGTGCGATGCGTGCTGGACGGATGGGATGGCGGCAGTTATAGCCCAATGAGGGCTGACGGGTGCTCTAGGGCTGTGCCCCTCGTCCTGGAAGTTTGGTCATGTGTCAAACTGTGAGTGAATGGGTGTGGGTGTACTTCCATTCCTTACTTCCTCTTTTGGGGATAGCGGCAGTAATCTGAGGGTACAAACATTACTCAGTATGTTTGTCTTTGTTGAGAACGTAGTACCAATCTGTTTGCTGTGGTAAAAGTACCGAAGCAGTACGGTACAATACATTACAACGTGGCATAGTGCTTTTGGGGCAATTTATAGGTGAGTACATCATAGTACAGCTCCACAAAGCAAGGCAGAACACTTTGAACAACAACATTCTTTCCTCATGGTGCGATGCGTGCTCGACGGATGGGATGACGGCGGTTATAGCCCAGTGAGGGCCTACGGGTGCTCTAGGGCTGTGCCCCTCGTCCTGGAAGTTTGGTCATGTGTCAAACTGTGAGTGAATGGGTGTGGGTGTACTTCCAGTCCTTACTTCCTCTTTTGGGGATAGCGGCAGTAATCTGAGGGTACAAACATTACTCAGTATGTTTGTCTTTGTTGAGAACGTAGTACCAATCTGTTTGCTGTGGTAAAAGTACCGCAGCAGTACGGTACAATACATTACAACGTGGCATAGTGCTTTTGGGGCAAATTGTAGGTGAGTACATCATAGTGTAGCTCCACAAAGCAAGGCAGGACACTTTGAACAACAACATTCTTTCCACAAGGTGCGATGCGTGCTTGACGGATGGGATGGCGGCGGTTATAGCCCAGTGAGGGCCTACGGGTGCTCTAGGGCTGTGCCCCTCGTCCTGGAAGATTGGTCATGTGTCAAACCGTGAGTGAATGGGTGTGGGTGTACTTCCATTCCTTACTTCCTCTTTTGAGGATAGCGGCAGTAATCTGAGGGTACAAACATTACCCAGTATGTTTGTCTTTGTTGAGAACGTAGTACCAATCCGCTCGCTGTGGTAAAAGTACTGCAGCAGTACGGTACAATACATTACAATGTGGCATAGTGCTTTTGGGGCAAACTGTAGGTGAGTACATCATAGTACAGCTCCACAAAGCAAGGCAGAACACTTTGAATAACAACATTCTTTCCTCATGGTGCGATGCGTGCTCGACGGATGTGATGACGGCGGTTATAGCCCAGTGAGGGCCTACGGGTGCTCTAGGGCTGTGCCCCTCGTCCTGGAAGTTTGGTCATGTGTCAAACTGTGAGTGAATGGGTGTGGGTGTACTTCCATTCCTTACTTCCTCTTTTGGGGATAGCGGCAGTAATCTGAGGGTACAAACATTACTCAGTATGTTTGTCTTTGTTGAGAACGTAGTACCAATCTGCTCGCTGTGGTAAAAGTACTGTAGCAGTACGGTACAATACATTACAACGTGGCATAGTGCTTTTGGGGCAAATTGTAGGTGAGTACATCATAGTGTAGCTCCACAAAGCAAGGCAGAACACTTTGAATAACAACATTCTTTCCTCATGGTGCGATGCGTGCTAGACGGATGTGATGGCGGCGGTTATAGCCCAGTGAGGGCCGACGGGTGCTCTAGGGCTGTGCCCCTCGTCCTGGAAGTTTGGTCATGTGTCAAACTGTGAGTGAATGGGTGTGGGTGTACTTCCAGTCCTTACTTCCTCTTTTGGGGATAGCGGCAGTAATCTGAGGGTGCAAACATTACTCAGTATGTTTGTCTTTGTTGAGAACGTAGTACCAATCTGCTCCCTGTGGTAAAAGTACTGTAGCAGTACGGTACAATACATTACAATGTGGCACAGTGCTTTTGGGGCAATTTATAGGTGAGTACATCATAGTACAGCTCCACAAAGCAAGGCAGAACACTTTGAACAACAACATTCTTTCCTCATGGTGCGATGCGTGCTCGACGGATGTGATGACGGCGGTTATAGCCCAGTGAGGGCCTACGGGTGCTCTAGGGTTGTGCCCCTCGTCCTGGAAGTTTGGTCATGTGTCAAACTGTGAGTGAATGGGTGTGGGTGTACTTCCATTCCTTACTTCCTCTTTTGGGGATAGCGGCAGTAATCTGAGGGTACAAACATTACTCAGTATGTTTGTCTTTGTTGAGAACGTAGTACCAATCTGCTTGCTGTGGTAAAAGTACCGTAGCAGTACGGTACAATACATTACAATGTGGCATAGTGCTTTTGGGGCAAATTGTAGGTGAGTACATCATAGTACAGCTCCACAAAGCAAGGCAGGACACTTTGAACAACAACATTCTTTCCTCAGGGTGCGATGCGTGCTCGACGGATGGGATGGCGGCGGTTATAGCCCAGTGAGGGCCTACGGGTGCTCTAGGGCTGTGCCCCTCGTCCTGGAAGTTTGGTCATGTGTCAAACTGTGAGTGAATGGGTGTGGGTGTACTTCCAGTCCTTACTTCCTCTTTTGGGGATAGCGGCAGTAATCTGAGGGTGCAAACATTACTCAGTATGTTTGTCTTTGTTGAGAACGTAGTACCAATCTGCTCCCTGTGGTAAAAGTACTGTAGCAGTACGGTACAATACATTACAATGTGGCATAGTGCTTTTGGGGCAATTTATAGGTGAGTACATCATAGTACAGCTCCACAAAGCAAGGCAGAACACTTTGAACAACAACATTCTTTCCTCATGGTGCGATGCGTGCTCGACGGATGTGATGACGGCGGTTATAGCCCAGTGAGGGCCTACGGGTGCTCTAGGGCTGTGCCCCTCGTCCTGGAAGTTTGGTCATGTGTCAAACTGTGAGTGAATGGGTGTGGGTGTACTTCCATTCCTTACTTCCTCTTTTGGGGATAGCGGCAGTAATCTGAGGGTACAAACATTACTCAGTATGTTTGTCTTTGTTGAGAACGTAGTACCAATCTGCTCCCTGTGGTAAAAGTACCGTAGCAGTACGGTACAATACATTACAACGTGGCATAGTGCTTTTGGGGCAAATTGTAGGTGAGTACATCATAGTACAGCTCCACAAAGCAAGGCAGGACACTTTGAACAACAACATTCTTTCCTCAGGGTGCGATGCGTGCTCGACGGATGGGATGGCGGCGGTTATAGCCCAGTGAGGGCCTACGGGTGCTCTAGGGCTGTGCCCCTCGTCCTGGAAGTTTGGTCATGTGTCAAACTGTGAGTGAATGGGTGTGGGTGTACTTCCATTCCTTACTTCCTCTTTTGGGGATAGCGGCAGTAATCTGAGGGTACAAACATTACTCAGTATGTTTGTCTTTGTTGAGAACGTAGTACCAATCTGCTTCCTGTGGTAAAAGTACTGTAGCAGTACGGTACAATACATTACAACGTGGCATAGTGCTTTTGGGGCAATTTATAGGTGAGTACATCATAGTACAGCTCCACAAAGCAAGGCAGAACACTTTGAATAACAACATTCTTTCCTCATGGTGCGATGCGTGGTAGACGGATGGGATGGCGGCGGTTATAGCCCAGTGAGGGCCGACGGGTGCTCTAGGGCTGTGCCCCTCGTCCTGGAAGTTTGGTCATGTGTCAAACTGTGAGTGAATGGGTGTGGGTGTACTTCCAGTCCTTACTTCCTCTTTTGGGGATAGCGGCAATAATCTGAGGGTGCAAACATTACTCAGTATGTTTGTCTTTGTTGAGCACGTAGTACCAATCTGCTCGCTGTGGTAAAAGTACTGTAGCAGTACGGTACAATACATTACAATGTGGCATAGTGCTTTTGGGGCAATTTATAGGTGAGTACATCATAGTGTAGCTCCACAAAGCAAGGCAGGACACTTTGAACAACAACATTCTTTCCTTAGGGTGCGATGCGTGCTGGACGGATGGGATGGCGGCGGTTATAGCCCAGTGAGGGCCTACGGGTGCTCTAGGGCTGTGCCCCTCGTCCTGGAAGTTTGGTCATGTGTCAAACTGTGAGTGAATGGGTGTGGGTGTACTTCCATTCCTTACTTCCTCTTTTGGGGATAGCGGCAGTAATCTGAGGGTACAAACATTACTCAGTATGTTTGTCTTTGTTGAGAACGTAGTACCAATCTGCTTGCTGTGGTAAAAGTACTGTAGCAGTACGGTACAATACATTACAACGTGGCATAGTGCTTTTGGGGCAATTTATAGGTGAGTACATCATAGTACAGCTCCACAAAGCAAGGCAGAACACTTTGAATAACAACATTCTTTCCTCATGGTGCGATGCGTGGTAGACGGATGGGATGGCGGCGGTTATAGCCCAGTGAGGGCCGACGGGTGCTCTAGGGCTGTGCCCCTCGTCCTAGAAGTTTGGTCATGTGTCAAACTGTGAGTGAATGGGTGTGGGTGTACTTCCAGTCCTTACTTCCTCTTTTGGGGATAGCGGCAATAATCTGAGGGTGCAAACATTACTCAGTATGTTTGTCTTTGTTGAGCACGTAGTACCAATCTGCTCCCTGTGGTAAAAGTACTGTAGCAGTACGGTACAATACATTACAATGTGGCATAGTGCTTTTGGGGCAATTTATAGGTGAGTACATCATAGTGTAGCTCCACAAAGCAAGGCAGGACACTTTGAATAACAACATTCTTTCCTTAGGGTGCGATGCGTGCTCGACGGATGGGATGGCGGCAGTTATAGCCCAATGAGGGCTGACGGGTGCTCTAGGGCTGTGCCCCTCGTCCTGGAAGTTTGGTCATGTGTCAAACTGTGAGTGAATGGGTGTGGGTGTACTTCCATTCCTTACTTCCTCTTTTGGGGATAGCGGCAGTAATCTGAGGGTACAAACATTACTCAGTATGTTTGTCTTTGTTGAGAACGTAGTACCAATCTGTTTGCTGTGGTAAAAGTACCGTAGCAGTACGGTACAATACATTACAACGTGGCATAGTGCTTTTGGGGCAATTTATAGGTGAGTACATCATAGTACAGCTCCACAAAGCAAGGCAGAACACTTTGAACAACAACATTCTTTCCTCATGGTGCGATGCGTGCTCGACGGATGGGATGACGGCGGTTATAGCCCAGTGAGGGCTGACGGGTGCTCTAGGGCTGTGCCCCTCGTCCTGGAAGTTTGGTCATGTGTCAAACTGTGAGTGAATGGGTGTGGGTGTACTTCCAGTCCTTACTTCCTCTTTTGGGGATAGCGGCAGTAATCTGAGGGTACAAACATTACTCAGTATGTTTGTCTTTGTTGAGAACGTAGTACCAATCTGTTTGCTGTGGTAAAAGTACCGTAGCAGTACGGTACAATACATTACAACGTGGCATAGTGCTTTTGGGGCAAATTGTAGGTGAGTACATCATAGTGTAGCTCCACAAAGCAAGGCAGGACACTTTGAACAACAACATTCTTTCCACAAGGTGCGATGCGTGCTTGACGGATGGGATGGCGGCGGTTATAGCCCAGTGAGGGCCTACGGGTGCTCTAGGGCTGTGCCCCTCGTCCTGGAAGATTGGTCATGTGTCAAACTGTGAGTGAATGGGTGTGGGTGTACTTCCATTCCTTACTTCCTCTTTTGAGGATAGCGGCAGTAATCTGAGGGTACAAACATTACTCAGTATGTTTGTCTTTGTTGAGAACGTAGTACCAATCCGCTCGCTGTGGTAAAAGTACTGCAGCAGTACGGTACAATACATTACAACGTGGCATAGTGCTTTTGGGGCAAATTGTAGGTGAGTACATCATAGTACAGCTCCACAAAGCAAGGCAGAACACTTTGAATAACAACATTCTTTCCTCATGGTGCGATGCGTGCTCGACGGATGTGATGACGGCGGTTATAGCCCAGTGAGGGCCTACGGGTGCTCTAGGGCTGTGCCCCTCGTCCTGGAAGTTTGGTCATGTGTCAAACTGTGAGTGAATGGGTGTGGGTGTACTTCCAGTCCAAACCTGTGGTTAGAAGCGTGCGCACAGAACAGGGTTAAGCGTGCGCAAGCGTGCACAGTGTTTGGTGGTAAGTGTGTGTAAGTGTGCGCCATCTCCCCGTCCAAGCGTGCGCAAGCGTGCACATTTTTTTTTTTTGGACCGGAAAGCCCCTTAAGTGCCTTTTCGGCACACAGTGCTCTTAAACAAAAATTCCACCAGCACCAATTTTTTTTCCGCAGAGAACCCGTGCATGACTATACAAGAGGTCCACCACCTCTGTGTCCCCGAGCCCAAGCGTACACAAGCGTGCGGAGTGTTGGGGTGTAAGCGTGCGTAAGCGTGCGTAAGCGTGCATAGCCATGGAAAGTAAGCGTGCACAAGCATACACACACGCTTCCAACCACAGGTTTGTTCCAGTCCTTACTTTCTATTTTGGGGATAGCGGCAGTAATCTGAGGGTACAAACATTACTCAGTATGTTTGTCTTTGTTGAGAACGTAGTACCAATCTGCTCGCTGTGGTAAAAGTACTGTAGCAGTACGGTACAATACATTACAACGTGGCATAGTGCTTTTGGGGCAAACTGTAGGTGAGTACATCATAGTGTAGCTCCACAAAGCAAGGCAGGACACTTTGAACAACAACATTCTTTCCTCATGGTGCGATGCGTGCTCGACGGATGGGATGGCGGCGGTTATAGCCCAATGAGGGCCTACGGGTGCTCTAGGGCTGTGCCCCTCGTCCTGGAAGTTTGGTCATGTGTCAAACTGTGAGTGAATGGGTGTGGGTGTACTTCCATTCCTTACTTCCTCTTTTGGGGATAGCGGCAGTAATCTGAGGGTACAAACATTACTCAGTATGTTTGTCTTTGTTGAGAACGTAGTACCAATCTGCTCCCTGTGGTAAAAGTACTGTAGCAGTAAGGTACAATACATTACAATGTGGCATAGTGCTTTTGGGGCAATTTATAGGTGAGTACATCATAGTGTAGCTCCACAAAGCAAGGCAGGACACTTTGAATAACAACATTCTTTCCTCATGGTGCGATGCGTGCTCGACGGATGGGATGGCGGCGGTTATAGCCCAGTGAGGGCCGACGGGTGCTCTAGGGCTGTGCCCCTCGTCCTGGAAGTTTGGTCATGTGTCAAACTGTGAGTGAATGGGTGTGGGTGTACTTCCAGTCCTTACTTCCTCTTTTGGGGATAGCGGCAGTAATCTGAGGGTACAAACATTACTCAGTATGTTTGTCTTTGTTGAGAACGTAGTACCAATCTGCTCCCTGTGGTAAAAGTACTGTAGCAGTAAGGTACAATACATTACAATGTGGCATAGTGCTTTTGGGGCAAACTGTAGGTGAGTACATCATAGTGTAGCTCCACAAAGCAAGGCAGGACACTTTGAATAACAACATTCTTTCCTCATGGTGCGATGCGTGCTCGACGGATGTGATGACGGCGGTTATAGCCCAGTGAGGGCCTACGGGTGCTCTAGGGCTGTGCCCCTCGTCCTGGAAGTTTGGTCATGTGTCAAACTGTGAGTGAATGGGTGTGGGTGTACTTCCATTCCTTACTTCCTCTTTTGGGGATAGCGGCAGTAATCTGAGGGTACAAACATTACTCAGTATGTTTGTCTTTGTTGACAACGTAGTACCAATCTGCTTGCTGTGGTAAAAGTACCGTAGCAGTACGGTACAATACATTACAACGTGGCATAGTGCTTTTGGGGCAATTTATAGGTGAGTACATCATAGTGTAGCTCCACAAAGCAAGGCAGAACACTTTGAACAACAACATTCTTTCCTCAGGATGCGATGCGTGCTAGACGGATGGGATGGCGGCAGTTATAGCCCAGTGAGGGCCGACGGGTGCTCTAGGGCTGTGCCCCTCGTCCTGGAAGTTTGGTCATGTGTCAAACTGTGAGTGAATGGGTGTGGGTGTACTTCCATTCCTTACTTCCTCTTTTGGGGATAGCGGCAGTAATCTGAGGGTACAAACATTACTCAGTATGTTTGTCTTTGTTGAGAACGTAGTACCAATCTGCTTGCTGTGGTAAAAGTACCGTAGCAGTACGGTACAATACATTACAACGTGGCATAGTGCTTTTGGGGCAATTTATAGGTGAGTACATCATAGTGTAGCTCCACAAAGCAAGGCAGAACACTTTGAACAACAACATTCTTTCCTCAGGATGCGATGCGTGCTAGACGGATGGGATGGCGGCGGTTATAGCCCAGTGAGGGCCGACGGGTGCTCTAGGGCTGTGCCCCTCGTCCTGGAAGTTTGGTCATGTGTCAAACTGTGAGTGAATGGGTGTGGGTGTACTTCCAGTCCTTACTTCCTCTTTTGGGGATAGCGGCAGTAATCTGAGGGTACAAACATTACTCAGTATGTTTGTCTTTGTTGAGAACGTAGTACCAATCTGCTTGCTGTGGTAAAAGTACTGTAGCAGTACGGTACAATACATTACAACGTGGCATAGTGCTTTTGGGGCAATTTATAGGTGAGTACATCATAGTACAGCTCCACAAAGCAAGGCAGGACACTTTGAATAACAACATTCTTTCCTCATGGTGCGATGCGTGCTCGACGGATGTGATGACGGCGGTTATAGCCCAGTGAGGGCTGACGGGTGCTCTAGGGCTGTGCCCCTCGTCCTGGAAGTTTGGTCATGTGTCAAACTGTGAGTGAATGGCTGTGGGTGTACTTCCAGTCCTTACTTCCTCTTTTGGGGATAGCGGCAGTAATCTGAGGGTGCAAACATTACTCAGTATGTTTGTCTTTGTTGAGAACGTAGTACCAATCTGCTCGCTGTGGTAAAAGTACTGTAGCAGTACGGTACAATACATTACAACGTGGCATAGTGCTTTTGGGGCAATTTATAGGTGAGTACATCATAGTACAGCTCCACAAAGCAAGGCAGGACACTTTGAATAACAACATTCTTTCCTCATGGTGCGATGCGTGCTCGACGGATGGGATGGCGGCGGTTATAGCCCAGTGAGGGCCTACGGGTGCTCTAGGGCTGTGCCCCTCGTCCTGGAAGTTTGGTCATGTGTCAAACTGTGGGTGAATGGGTGTGGGTGTACTTCCAGTCCAGACCTGTGGTTAGAAGCGTGCGCACAGAACAGGGTTAAGCGTGCGCAAGCGTGCAAGTGTTTGGTGGTAAGTGTGTGTAAGTGTGCGCCATCTCCCCGTCCAAGCGTGCGCAAGCGTGTACATTTTTTTTTTGGACCGGAAAGCCCCTTAAGTGCCTTTTCGGCGCACAGTGCTCTTAAACAAAAATTCCACCAGCACCAATTTTTTTTCCGCAGAGAACCTGTGCATGACTATACAAGGGGTCCACCTCTGTGTCCCCGAGCCCAAGCGTACACAAGCGTGCGGAGTGTTGGGGTGTAAGCGTGCGTAAGCGTGCGTAAGCGTGCGTAAGCGTGCATAGCCATGGAAAGTAAGCGTGCACAAGCATACACACACGCTTCCAACCACAGGTTTGTTCCAATCCTTACTTTCTGTTTTGGGGATAGCGGCAGTAATCTGAGGGTGCAAACATTACTCAGTATGTTTGTCTTTGTTGAGAACGTAGTACCAATCTGCTCCCTGTGGTAAAAGTACTGTAGCAGTACGGTACAATACATTACAATGTGGCATAGTGCTTTTGGGGCAATTTATAGGTGAGTACATCATAGTACAGCTCCACAAAGCAAGACAGAACACTTTGAATAACAACACTCTTTCCTCATGGTGCGATGCGTGCTCGACGGATGTGATGACGGCGGTTATAGCCCAGTGAGGGCCGACGGGTGCTCTAGGGCTGTGCCCCTCGTCCTGGAAGTTTGGTCATGTGTCAAACTGTGAGTGAATGGGTGTGGGTGTACTTCCAGTCCAAACCTGTGGTTAGAAGCGTGCGCACAGAACAGGGTTAAGCGTGCGCAAGCGTGCACAGTGTTTGGTGGTAAGTGTGTGTAAGTGTGCGCCATCTCCCCGTCCAAGCGTGCGCAAGCGTGCACATTTTTTTTTGGACCGGAAAGCCCCTTAAGTGCCTTTTCGGCACACAGTGCTCTTAAACAAAAATTCCACCAGCACCAATTTTTTTTCCGCAGAGAACCCGTGCATGACTATACAAGAGGTCCACCACCTCTGTGTCCCCGAGCCCAAGCATACACAAGCGTGCGGAGTGTTGGGGTGTAAGCGTGCGTAAGCGTGCGTAAGCGTGCATAGCCATGGAAAGTAAGCGTGCACAAGCATACACACACGCTTCCAACCACGGGTCTGGTCCCAGACCCCCCCCCCCTTCTTCTAGTACATCCCTGTTTGTGCGGTTCGTGGGAATGGGGGGGGGCGTGTATGGAGACGGGGAGGGGGGTCAACCGGGGGACCCCTGGAGTTCTTCTGCCATCTGCCGGTGTTGCAAACAGACAGCTGACTGCTCGTTGTGCACCCAGGGTGTGCTGGCAAGTGCTGCTGATGGGGTTGGCTTCCCTGTCTTGGGGTGTGACCCCCTCAGGCAAACGACAGCAGCAGACTGTTTCTTGGGAAATGTTGTCATTTCGCGTCTACAACATGTGACAGTGTCTACAAACTACAGACCGTGATTCGTATGGTGCCAGGGTAAATGCGCCCTGCCTCCCGCACTCCCCTCTGCATTGGAGGTCGGGGGGGGGGGCATTTTCATGCCATACATGCCTCATCTTGCCCCTGCTCACCTTGCACCCCCCAGCAGTACCCTGGCCCATTGGCCACATTGAGAGCAAGAGCTGCAAGCAACAATGTGATGCTGGTGTAGTGGAGAAGTGGGCATCCCAGGGGCATGAATTGTGAAGAGAAGGGCCTTGAAGGGGCTGATCCACCAACTCAATGTCAGAGACTGGCAGACAGGGGTAGCATTTGTCTGGGAAATCCCCTCCAAGTGTGCCCCGTTACACTGTTCCGGCTGGACGGAATGAACCGGTGGTACCCTCGGCGGTGGTTCGGCTCGGCCGGTTAGGTTCCGGTGGTTCGGCTCGGCGGTGGTGTCGGCCGGCCGACTCGGCCGGCCGAACCACCGGGCCGTTCTGACGCACCCCCGGGCCCTTCCGACGCACACAAAAGGCGGCCTGTGGCCACCGCAGGAGTCATGTTATTTAAGGGGCCACAGGCAAGGCGGTGCACACAGAACGCGGTGCCTACACAAGGCGGTGCACACAAAAGGCGGCCTGTGGCCACCGCAGGAGTCATGTTCTTTAGAGGGTCTAAGAAGGGGATTTTGCTTTTTAAAGAGGCACATAGGGTGGGGGGGGTATCGAAATGAGCCGGCAGTTCGGCCGGCCGGACCGCCGCCCGGCGGTTTGGCCGGCCGATTTCGGCCGGCTGGACCACCGACCGGTGGTTCGGCCGGCCGAACCACCGCCGAGTTTTTCGGCCGAGGACCACCGCCGAGCCTCACCACCGTTTCATTCCGATGAGCTCACTGTTCCTGTCCCCTGCCCAGATGTGCCCATGCATTTTCTCTGTGCTTGAGAGACCCCATACAGCTTCGGGTCTCATCTCGTGTTGTGGCCTGTCCACCAACTGTCCTCCAAACGGCACAACTCGCTGGATAATGAGGAGCTCCGTGAAACCGAAACCGAATCGAACCTGACAACGGGCCGCACCGGTGTTCCCGTGCTGGCGGCATTCCTTGACGCTTTGCAGCCGGGGCACATGCACCAACTCGGAACATGTGGTGACGCTCTGCTGCGTGTTGGTCTGCGCTGTGGGACGTGGTGTTGTGGAAGATTGGGGGGGGGGGGGGGGCTTGGTGTTTCTGCGTTCGACAAGGGACAGGGAGTGCCACCCGTGAGAGACCGAACCGCGGACTGAACAACAGATGTCCGGTCCATTATGAATGGGCCGGACGTAGGCCTCCCCTTCCCTGTGTACATGTGGCTATTCGGGGGCGCCGTGCCCGTGCTGTGCGAAAAGTAGGCGACGTTTGGACCCGGTTTCCGCGATGGCCAAGGTGCTGCGGGCACAGAGCCCAATAGTACGCCAGCGTCCCCCGTGACCCCCCTGAAAACCCCCCCACCACAAGGGGGAACTACGTCCGCAGGGCAACAACAGCAGATTCAGACAGCAATTGGGCATTTTCAGTGTGAAATATAGTTTGCTAGAACTCAGTATTTTTTCGGACTGAGTAACAATCTGAGCAGTCCTCCGTATGGGAACGCAGTAGTGACCGCGGTCGCACTGTACAGAAACGCCCCCTCTGAGCCAAAGGTTACAATCATCTGCAGTAGTTCGCAGGCTTTCTTCCACTAAGGCTTCAATCCCCTTCATTCTAAAGCAGCTTTTGTTTTTAAGGAATTAATTCGTAAGGGGGGTCTGGGGGGGGGTCCCACAAAGCGGCCGCCTATTCAAAAATTTTTTTTTCCCTCAGCCAAATTTGGTTCAAGATTTTTTTGGGTGGGTGGGTCTCAGAGCCAAAAGCCCCCCCCCCCCCCCCTCCTGAGAGACAAAGCCTGTTTTGAAGCAGATTTTCTCTGCCTACCCACCCAAGCCAGCGCCTGATCTCAACTACTGCTCCAGATCCAATACATTCAATTACAGTGATGATGGTTGCGGTGGAATGCAGCCCCGAGTCGTGTTGCAACGGCATCGTCCAGGGGCTGTGTGCGTGCGACCAACCCCCTCCATCCGCCCCCCCCCCCCAATTTGTGCACCACGGCGTTTGCTGGTTGCAGGTGCAGTGTGGCGCCAACGGGGCCATCAGCATTGTGTCCGAGGACCAGGGGACGGTGCACGCCATCGACCGCCTGTTGGGGCACGGGGTGCGGGCCTCCGATGGTGAGGTGTTCTTCCGCGTCCAGTGGAAGGGCTCTGACGAGGAGGAGGCCACGTGGGAGAGCCAGGACAGCCTCATGCAGACAGCGCGGCCGCTGGTGGCGCTGTACTGGAACAACAATGCACATGCCCCGTGCCGGTGACTAGCGCCCCCTGACGCTGTGTGTGTCTGGACGCCCGCACCCGACGTCACGGTGACGTCCTTTGTAAATTCCTGTACATATCTCTGTATCATCGTGAGCAGCGGAGGGGGGGGAGCTGAGGCACCTGGCGGCCATCGCATTGGCTGTGGCGTTGCTGGCCAGGGAGCCCCGGGTTTGGCATCGGTGATGGGCCTATGACAAGTTGGTGGAGACCCGTCGCGCCGGGCAGTAAGGGGGCCATGGAGACGTGTAAAAGAAAGTGGACGGTGCGTTGGGCGGCACGGGTTTGATTGCATGGGACTTGGGCCCGTCCAGTGAAGCCCTCACAGTCCACCTCAAGTGCGGTACAGTGGGCCTGTGCGGGTGCATGCGTCGCGCCGTTTGCAGCCCCCGTCTCTTCCGAACTGCTGAACGCCGGGTTTGGATCGGAGAGAGCACTGCGCTGGACGTTGCATGAACTGTCGGTTTTGCAGGGCTCCCTGCCCACGGATGGGCTGGCACACGTGCGGACGGACACGCATGTGTGTGTGTGTGTGTGCCTCAGAAAGCAGGGTCCCGAGCGAGTGAGGAAGGCGCACAGGGACGGGGTGGTGGTGGTGGGGCGCGCAATGGAGGGGATGTGGCGTGCGGGGTGGCTTGGGGGGGGGGGGGGGGGGGGGGGCGGCGCTACCGCGGCGCACGGGAGGCGTGTCGGCACTACCGAGGCCTGAATGGGGGGGCAGGGGACCGCCGCCGCTGCTTCCCGCCTGCATGCCATGGGCCATCTCCATTTCCGCAAAGGTCACGGTTGAGCCAATGGTCAGACCGCGGCCCGTGGGTTCGAGTGGAAGGAAGCGGGACGACATGCCGACGGTCTCAACATGGCAGCCTTCGGGGGTGAGACCAGAGGCCAGGCTCAACGGTTGGCACCGCGTGTGCGTGACGCTTGGCATTTGGCAGCCCCGCGATGTGCACCAAGGCCAAGGCGGTTCTGGGGGGCATGCCCGGAAAAGCGACGTGGATGTGTTGGATCGAGTCAAGAGTGCGTGTGCGGGGGAACACGC
Organism: Eutreptiella sp. 'Long Island Sound 2002'; assembly: GCA_964036045.1. Taxonomy (NCBI): domain Eukaryota; phylum Euglenozoa; class Euglenophyceae; order Eutreptiales; family Eutreptiaceae; genus Eutreptiella; species Eutreptiella sp. 'Long Island Sound 2002'. The sequence continues at coordinate 80,219,753 of OZ038384.1, forward strand.
TGCTCGGATCCGGGGATCGTGTGGGTGTCGACAGTGGCCGCTGAGGCGGGGGGTCTGATGGTGAATGGGTGCCCGGCCATTGCGGTGTCACTGCCTCTTCTGTAGAAGAGACGTGGCGATGGGTCTGGTACCAACCCAAGGGGGCCAGGGGTTTCCTGGCGGTGGTGCGCGGGTGTGCAGTTCCCTTGCCAGGCACTTCAGAGAGAGGGTGTCGGGGGGGGGGGTGGACCGGAGAACGAGTCAGGGGGAGGGGTCCAGTGCCTCAGGAATGCCCTTGCGGAGCCTTCCACCCTGATTCACCCCGGCCCTCCCATCCCCATGTCGTCGTCATCCCTCCCTCCCTCCCTGCAGCCTCATCCCGAACGCCAGCCCCTTAACAATGGTACACCCTCCAGAGGTCATATGGGGGGGGGGTTGGCACAAGGCCTTGGTGGTTGGCTCTGTTAGCCTGTGGCGGTGCCCATTGGCCTCTCGCCCTTGAAACTTCTGCCATGACAAGCAGGCATCTGCACTACTGCGGGCATCCGCACTGCCGCGGGCATCCCCCTGCCTGGGGGGGAATCCAGAATGCAACTTCTGGGGGGGGGGGGGGGCAATGGATTGTCACCAGTGCACCAGCATTGCACCCACTTCACGGGTGTTCTACTCTACTTCACTCCACTTGCTTCAATGATGCCAAGCCCCTCGGATCCGTGCATGAACGGGAGGGAAGTCGATCACCGTTGAGCAGCCCCTTGTCCAAGGTACCGAACCAGCTGGGCTCTGCGGTTCAGGGGTGTGACCCTGGGGGCTGCGGCCGTGCCTCGCGCACGGCCGCATTGCATGGCCCGACACACGATGGCACCCGTGGCCACTGGGGTCAAAGACTGGTGCGAGGATGTTTGGGGGCAGGAGGTGGTGGAAGGTGGCTGCAACGGGGGGGGGGGGGGGGGATACCGGCCAATCCTTAGCATCAACACCAGCGCAAACCCAGGTTTCCCCAGAAACCCAAGTTTGGCACCACTGCCTCTCCTGTCCACAGTGTCCCGCCCGTCAGATGGTTGTTCGAATTAAACTGTGCACGTGTCCTGAGGGCAGGAAGGATCCAGGGAATCAGCCAAACTGGCATGTAAAAAGGGCACAGCAAACCGCCCGTGCACCAAGGGGCGAGGCAGTTGGGGGATGCAGGTCAAGGAATGCAAGGAAAGAAATGCCCCCAAAACGGTGGCAACAATATCTGACGAACGCAAACTCACCAAGGCCTGCAGCTGAGGTTCACTGGTTGAATTTTGATTAACCCTCTCGCTCTCTAAAACCTGATACCTCCGAATACGGGACAGCAGTGTCTGTTCTGCTGCTGTGGTGGTGCACGCTGTGATAATTATGATCTGTCGTGCCGTGTCATGCCGTGTTGTGTGGTGTGGTGTGGTGTGGTGTGGTGTGGTGTGGTGTGGTGTGGTGTGGTGTGGTGTGGTGTGGTGTGGTGTGGTGTGGTGTGGTGTGGTGTGGTGTGGTGTGGTGTGCCGAAGGCGCTGTTACCAAAAGGCAAAAGGCCGGGATGTCTACCCACGGGTACAGGTAAACGGGCTGGGCTGTGTGTGTTGTGTGCGCGCTGTGCGTAAGTGTGCAGGCCTCGGCAGGGGGAGGGGGAGTCGGGGAGACCTGGTGAGTTCGCCTCTGGCGACCGCGCTTATTCCAGGAGCTCCCGCTGCACCCCTTCCCTTTCTGCTTGTTGGTGTAGGCGTAGCTCCTGCAACGCCCACGCCATCGTGCTGCCCGGGCCCAGGCCGGCCTTCAGCAGTGTGGCACGCGCCTTGGCGTGGGCGTACCAGATCCGTATGGACTCCTCCACGACGTGGCGGAGGAACTCCGTGCCCAGCGAGTGGGGCCCTGTACACTCCAGGTGGGCCAGCTGCATGGAGGGGGTCCGCAGGGCTGCCGCCCACTGCTCCAGCACAGTCGGTTCCCACAGCTGGTGACGCACTGGGGCCGCCCGTGGCCCCACCTTCTGGTCGAGCCACGCTGCGAGGCGCCGGCGGGCTGGCCCCCACTCGTGCGATTGAGCCGAGCAGGCCCACAGGTGGGGCCCCGTCTCGGGCTGTGTCCCGCACAGGAGGCACGTTGTATCCAGCACCGTGCCCCGGTGGGAGGAACGGTGGGCTTGGACGGCCATGGTCGGGACGTTGTCCATGCGATGCGCCGTGATGTGGCGCTGCTGGTCGTGGTCGAACCAGTCCAGGGGGAGGCCCCCCCCTGGCATGAAGTTTACCCCCCAGCGGGCCTCGTAGATGGCTTGCGCCGGTATGGAGGCCCGGTCCTGCAACCAGTCACTCAGCGCCGTCGGGGAGAGCTGGCACTGGTCGCGGAAGGTGTGGTGTGGTGTGGTGTGGTGTGGTGTGGTGTGGTGTGGTGTGTGGGGTGGGGTGGGGTGTGGTGTGGTGTGGTGTGGTGTGGTGTGCCGAAGGCGCTGTTACCAAAAGGCAAAGGCCGGGATGTCTACCCACGGGTACAGGTAAACGGGCTGGGCTGTGTGTGTTGTGTGCACGCTGTGTGCAAGTGTGTTGTGGCATAGCCGGACCAGTGCACTCTCGCACTTGGCCGACACTGCCTTGCCGACGCCTGCGCGCAGTCACACAGGGTCTCATTTGCCCACTCCACCCTGCGTGCCGCGCTGCACCATCAGTGCTCATTGTGTGGTGCCGCACTGCTTGGTGCTGTGCACTACACTGCACTGTGTGTGCCCTGCTGCACGGTTGTTGTGGGCAGAGGGCAGTGGGCAGTGTAACGCACTGCCACGCCGCCTGGGGGCCGTGGGCAGTGGAATTCCTGCTTCACACTGCCGCATTGCCTGAGGGCAGTGGGGAGTGGTACTCCTGCCATTCTCTGCCTCCCTGCCTTCGGGCAGTGGGCCGGGCATCTCCTGCAATACACTGCCGCCGTGCCTGGGGCAGTGGTCAGTGGAACTCCTGCGACACTCTGCGCCACGGCCCGGGGGCAGGGGGCAGTGGATCTCCTGCAATGCACTGCCTCACTGCCTGGGGGCAGTGGACAGTGCAACTCCCGCAATACACTGCCCCACTACCTGGGGGCAGTGGGCAGTGGAACTCCTGCAGTACACTGCCGCACTGCCTGGGGGCAGTGGGCAGTGGAACTCCCGCAATACACTGCCTCACTGCCTGGGGGCAGTGGGCAGTGGACCTCCTGCAATGCACTGCCTCACTGCCTGGGGGCAGTGGGCAGTGCTACTCCTGCAACACACTGCCCCACTGCCTGGGGGCAGTGGGCAGTTGAACTCCTGCAATACACTGCCGCACTGCCTGGGGGCAGTGGGCAGTCGAATCCCCGCAATGCACTGCCTCACTGCCCTGGGGGTAGCGGGCAGTGCAACTCCTGCAATGCACTGCCTCACTGCCTGGGGGCAGTGGGCAGTGGATCCCCCGCAATGCACTGCCCCACTGCCCTGGGGGCAGTGGGCAGCGGACCCCCTGCAATACACTGCCGCACTGCCCGGGGGCAGTGGGCAGTGCAACTCCTGCAACGCACTGACTGCCTCACTGCCTTGGGGGCAGTGGACAGTGGAACTCCTGCAATGCACTGCCTCACTGTCTGGGGGCAGCGGGCAGTGCAACTCCTGCAATGCACTGCCTCACTGCCCTTGAACAGTAGGCAGTGCAACTCCTGCAATGCACTGCCTCACTGCCTGGGGGCAGTGGACAGTGCAACTCCTGCAATGTACTGCCTCTTGCCCTGGGGGCAGTGGGCAGTGGAACTCCTGCAATGCACTGCCTCACTGCCCTTGAACAGTAGGCAGTGCAACTCCTGCAATGCACTGCCTCACCGCCTGGGGGCAGTGGGCAGTGGAACTCCTGCAATGCACTGCCTCACTGCCCTTGAATAGTAGGCAGTGCAACTCCTGCAATGTACTGCCTCACTGCCCTGGGGGCAGTGGGCAGTGCAACTCCTGCAATGCACTGCCTCACTGCCTGGGGGCAGTGGGCAGTGCAACTCCTGCAATGCACTGCCTCACTGTCTGGGGGCAGTGGGCAGTGGAACTCCTGCAATGCACTTCCTCACTGCCTGGGGGCAGTGGGCAGTGGAACTCCTGCAATGCACTGCCTCACTGCCCTTGAACAGTAGGCAGTGCAACTCCTGCAATGTACTGCCTCACTGCCCTGGGGGCAGTGGGCAGTGCAACTCCTGCAATGTACTGCTTCACTGCCTGGGGCAGTGGACAGTGCAACTCCTGCAATGCACTGCCTCACTGTCTGGGGGCAGTAGGTAGTGCAACTCCTGCAATGCACTGCCTCACTGCCCTTGAACAGTAGGCAGTGCAACTCCTGCAATGCACTGCCTCACTGTCTGGGGGCAGTGGGCAGTGGAACTCCTGCAATGCACTGCCTCACTGCCCTTGAACAGTAGCCAGTGCAACTCCTGCAATGTACTGCCTCACTGCCCTGGGGGCTGTGGGCAGTGCAACTCCTGCAATGCACTGCCTCACTGCCCTGGGGCAGTGGGCAGTGCAACTCCTGCAATGCACCGACTGCCTCACTGCCCGGGGGTAATGGACAGTGGAACTCCTGCAATGCACTGCCTCACTGTTTGGGGGCAGCGAGCAGCGGAACTCCTGCAATGCACTGCCTCACTGCCCTTGAACAGTAGGCAGTGCAACTCCTGCAATGCACTGCCTCAATGCCTGGGGGCAGTGGGCAGTGGAACTCCTGCAATGCACTGCCTCACTGCCCTTGAACAGTAGGCAGTGCATCTCCTGCAATGCACTGCCTCACTGCCTGGGGGCAGTGGACAGTGCAACTCCTGCAATGTACTGTTTCACTGCCCTGGGGGCAGTGGGCAGTGGAACTCCTGCAATGCACTGCCTCACTTCCCTTGAACAGTAGGCAGTGCAACTCCTGCAATGCACTGCCTCACTGTCTAGGGGCGGTGGGCAGTGGAACTCCTGCAATGCACTGCCTCACTGCCCTGGGGCAGTAGGCAGTGCAACTCCTGCACTGCACTGCCTCACTGCCTAGGGGCAGCGGGCAGTGCAACTCCTGAAATGCACTGCCTCACTGCCTGGGGGCATTGGGCAGTGCAACTCCTGCATTGCACTGCCTCACTGCCCTGGGGCAGTGGGCAGTGGAACTCCTACAATGCACCGCCTTATTGCCTGGGGGCAGTGGGCAGTGCAGCTCCTGCAATGCACTTACTGCCTCACTGCCTAAGGGCAGCGGGCAGCGCAACTCCCGCAATGCACTGCCCCACCGCCTGGGGGCAGTGGGCAGTGCAACTCCTGCAATGCACTGCCTCACTGCCCACGAGCAGTGGGCAGTGCAACTCCTGCGACGCACTGCCTCACTGCCTGGGGGCAGTGGGCACTGCAACTCCTGCAATGCACTGCCTCACTGCCCTCGGGCAGTAGGCGGTGCAACTCCTGCAATGCACTGCCTCACTGCCTAGGGGCAGTGGGCAGTGGAATTCCTGCAATGCTCTGCCCCACTACCTGGGGGCAGGGGGCGGCGCAACTCCTGCAATGCCCTATCTCACTGCTCGGGGGCAGGGGGCAGTGCAACTCCTGCAATGCACTGACTGCCTCACTGCCTAGGGGCAGTAGGCAGTGCAACTCCTGCAATGTACTGCCTCACTGCCCTGGGGGCAGTGGGCAGTGCAACTCCTGCAATGCACTGCCTCACTGCCTTGGGGCAGTGGACAATGCAACTCCTGCAATGCACTGCCTCACTGCCTGGGGGCAGTGGACAGTGCAGCTCGTGCAATGCACTGCCTCACTGCCTGGGGGCAGTGGGCAGTGCAACTCCTGCAATGCACTGCCTCACTGCCTGGGGGCACTAGGCAGTGCAACTCCTGCAATGCAGTGCCCCACTGCCTGGGGGCAGTGGGCAGTGCAACTCCTGCAATGCACTGCCTCATTGCTTGGGGGCAGTGGGCAGTGCAACTCCTACAATGCACTGCCTCACTGCCTGGGGGCAGTAGGCAGTGCAACTCCTGCCATGCACTGCCCCACCGCCTGGGGGCAGTGGGCAGTGCAACTCCTGCAATGCACTGCCTCACTGCCTAGGGGGAGTAGGCAGTGGAATTCCTGCAATGCTCTGCCCCACTGCCTGGGGGCAGGGGGCAGCGCAACTCCTGCAATGCCCTATCTCACTGCCTGGGGGTAGGGGGCAGTGCAACTCCTGCAATGCACTGCCTCACTGCCTGGGGGCAGTGGACAGTGCAGCTCGTGCAATGCACTGCCTCACTGCCTGGGGGCAGTAGGCAGTGCAACTCCTGCAATGCACTGCCCCACTGCCTGGCGGCAGTGGGCAGTGCAACTCCTGCAATGCACTGCCCCACTGCCTGGGGGCAGTGGGCAGTGCAACTCCTGCAATGCACTGCCTCACTGCCTAGGGGCAGTAGGCAGTGCAACTCCTGCAATGCACTGCCTCACTGCCTGGGGGCAGTGGACAGTGCAACTCGTGCAATGCACTGCCCTACTGCCCGGGGGCAACGAGTGCAACTCCTGCAATGCACTGCCTCACTGCGCTGGGGCAGTAGGCAGTGCAACTCCTGCAATGCACTGCCTTACTGCCTGGGGGCAGTGGGCAGTGCAACTCCTGCAATGCACTGCCCCACCGCCTGGGGGCAGTGGGCAGTTGAACTCCTGCAATGCACTGCCTCACTGCCTAGGGGCAGTAGGCAGTGCAACTCCTGCAATGCACTGCCCCACCGCCTGGGGGCAGTGGGCAGTTGAACTCCTGCAATGCACTGCCTCACTGCCTAGGGGCAGTAGGCAGTGCAACTCCTGCAATGCACTGCCTCACTGCCTGGGGGCAGTGGACAGTGCAACTCGTGCAATGCACTGCCCTACTGCCTGGGGGCAACGAGTGCAACTCCTGCAATGCACTGCCTCACTGCCCTGGGGCAGTAGGCAGTGCAACTCCTGCAATGCACTGCCTCACTGCCTGGGGGCAGTGGACGGTGCAGCTCCTGAAATGCGCTGCCTCACTGCCTGGGGGCAGTGGGCAGTGCAACTGCTGCAATGCACTGCCTCACTGCCTGGGGGCAGTGGGCAGCGCAACTCCTGCAATGCACTGCCTCACTGCCTGGGGGTAGTGGGCAGTGCAACTCCTGCAATGCACTGCCTCACTGCCTGGCGGCAGTGGACAGTGCAACTCCTGCAATGCACTGCCTCACTACCCTGGGGCAGTAGGCAGTGCAACTCCTGCAATGCACTGCCTCACTGCCTGGGGGCAGTGGGCAGTGCAACTCCTGCAATGCACTGCCTTACTGCCTGGGGGCAGTGGGCAGTGCAACTCCTGCAATGCACTGCCTCACTGCCTAGGGGCAGTAGGCAGTGCAACTCCTGCAATGCACTGCCTCACTGCCTGGGGGCAGTGGACAGTGCAGGTCCTGAAATGCGCTGCCTCCTTGCCTGGGGGCAGTGGGCAGTGCAACTGCTGCAATGCACTGCCTCACTGCCCTGGGGGCAGTGGACAATGCAACTCGTGCAATGCACTGCCTCACTGCCTGGGGGCAGTGGGCAGTGTCATCCTGCAATGCACTGCCTCACTGCCTTGGGGCAGTGGGTAGTGCAACTCCTGCAATGCACTGCCTCACTGCCTGGGGGCAGCGGACAGTGCAACTCGTGCAATGCACTGCCCCACTGCCTGTGGGCAGTGGGCAGTGCAACTCCTGCAATGCACTGCCTCACTGCCTAGGAGCAGCGGACAGTGCAAATCCTGCAATGCGCTGCCCCACTGCCTGGGGGCAGTGGGCAGCGCAACTCCTGCAATGCACTGCCTCACTGCTTTTGTGCAGTAGGCAGTGCATCTCCTGCAATGCACTGCCTCACTGCCCTGGGGGCACTGGGCAGTGCAACTCCTGCAATGCACTGCCTCACTCCTTGGGGGCAGTGGGCACTGCAACTCTTGCAATGCACTGCCTCACTGCCTGGGGGCAGTGGGCAGTGCAACTCCTGCAATGCATTGCCTCACTGCCTGGGGGTAGTGGGCAGCGCAACTCCTGCAATGCACTGCCTCACTGCCTGGGGGCAGTGGGCAGTGCAACTGCTGCAATGCACTGCCCCACCGCCTGGGGGCCGTGGGCAGTGCAACTCCTACAATGCACTGCCTCACTGCCCTGGGGGCAGTGGACAGTGCAACTCCTGCAATGCACTGCCCACTGCCAGGGGGCAGTGGGCAGCGCAACTCCTGCAATTGTGCCTCACTGCCTGGGCGCAGTGGGCAGTGCAACTCCTGCAATGCACTGCCCCATTGCCTGGGGGTAGTGGGCAGCGCAACTCCTGCAATGCACTGCCTCACTGCCCTTGGGCAGTAGGCAGTGCAACTCCTGCAATGCACTGCCTCACTGCCTGGGGGCAGTGGGCAGTGCAACTCCTGCAATGCACTGCCCCACCGCCTGGGGGCCGTGGGCAGTGCAACTCCTGCAATGCACTGCCTCACTGCCCTGGGGGCAGCGGACGGTGCAACTCCTGCAATGCACTGCCCACTCACTGCCAGGGGGCAGTGGGCAGTGCAACTCCTGCAATTCTGCCTCACTGCCTGGGGGCAGTGGGCAGTGCAATTCCTGCAATGCACTGCCCCATTACCTGGGGGTAGTGGGCAGCGCAACTCCTGCAATGCACTGCCTCACTGCCCTTGAACAGTAGGCAGTGCAACTCCTGCAATGCACTGCCTCACTGCCCTTGGGCAATAGGCAGTGCAACTCCTGCAATGCACTGCCTCACTGCCTGGGGGCAGTGGGCAGTGCAACTCCCGCAATGCACTGCCCCACCGCCTGGGGGCAGTGGGCAGTGCAACTCCTGCAATGCACTGCCTCACTGCTCGGGGGCAGTGGACCGTTCAACTCCTGCAATGCACTGCCTCAGTGCCTGGGGGCAGTGGGCAGTGCAACTCCTGCAATGCACTGCCCCACCGCCTGGGGGCGGTGGGCAGTGCAACTCCTGCAATGCACTGCCTCACTGCCTAGGAGCAGCGGACAGTGCAAATCCTGCAATGCACTGCCTCACTGCCTGGGGGCAGTGGGCAGTGCAACTCCTGCAATGCACTGCCCCACCGCCTGGGGGCAGTGGGCAGTGCAACTCCTGCAATGCACTGCCTCACTGCTCGGGGGCAGTGGATAGTGCAACTCCTGCAATGCACTGCCTCACTGCCTGGGGGCAGTGGGCAGTGCAACTCCTGCAATGCTTGCCTCACTGCCCGGGGGCAGTGGGCAGTGCAACTGCTGCAATGCACTGCCTCACTGCCCTGGGGGCAGTGGACAGTGCAACTCCTGCAATGCACAGCCTCACTGCCTGGGGGCAGTGGGCAGTGCAACTCCTGCAATGCACTGCCTCACTGCCCTGGGGATGTGGGCAGTGGAACTCCTGCAATGCACTGCCTCACTGCCTGGGGGCAGCGGACAGTGCAACTCCTGCAATGCACTGCCCCACTGCCTGGGGGCAGTGGGCAGTGCAACTCCTGCAATGCACTGCCTCATTGCCGTGGGGCAGTAGGCAGTGCAACTCCTGCAATGCACTGCCTCACTGCCTGGGGCTGGTGACCTGGCACCAGTCTAAAAACCCTCAGGATGGTAGCTGTGGGACGGATTGCCCACACGCACTGCCACGCTCGAAGCCAGTCGTGATACGTCTCGATTTCTCGTGCGTCTTCCCTGTGTCAGGCCGGGCCCACCCCGCCCGCCAACCGCCCAGGACCCCTCCCTGGGCCAGACATGCAGTCCTGTGGGGGACAGATGCACATACGTGGCCCCCCCCCGACCGCCGGACGCCAACGTGGCACCTGCCCCGACAGCTCTCCGCCGACATGGCGCGGGCTCAGTGGCAGGGCACTATCGTGGTGCCGCGAACGTACCTGTGCGCCGTCGTGGCGCGGCCTTCAGGGCAGAGCGCCGTCGTGGCGCGGCCTTCTCGGCAGAGCGCCGCCACGGCGCCGCCCAAACAATCCAGCGCCAACGTGGCGCCACTTCAGTGGCAGCACACCACCGGGGTGCTGCCAACGTGCACGTGTGCCGCCGCAGTGTTCGGGGCATGGCGCCGTCGTGGCACTGCCCGGACAGCCAGTTCAGTGGCCGAGCGCCATCGTGGTGCCGCCAACGTACACGTGCGCCATCGTGGCGCAATCCTCAGGGCAGAACGTCACCGCGGCGCTGCCCAGACAGCCCTGAGCCGACGTGGCGCCAGTTCAGTGACGTGGCACCACCATGGTGCAGTCAACGTACACGTGCGCCGTCGTGGCGCAACCTTCAGGGCAGAGCGCCACCGTGGCGCTGCCCAAACGTTCTTCGTGCGCCAGCCTGGCCATGGTGTGTCCTCCAGGCCAATACTCGAGGCACCATGGCGGGGTCTGCACTTGGCGCTCCGCCACCCTCCGTGACACCCCGTGCAGAGGTGACGAGTCATCGGCGGTACTCACCGCCTCACGTGCCATCGGCGAACGTCGCCGTCTCGCTCGGGCACCATCGTGGTGCCACTTTCTCGGTCACGTACCGTCTCGGTGCACGTATCGTAGGGCTCGTCGTTTGGGCTCGGCCTTTGCGGCAGGGCGTTGTCGGTGACCTCCACAGCGGTGCACCACCGTGGTGCTATGGCTGTGACGCACGTCCCGCACTCACAGAACCCGGGGGTACCCAGGCCATGGGCGGTGCGCGTGATCGTGTAGCGTGGCCGTACTCGCGACGCCGGCGGTACTCAGCCCGCCGGCAGTGCGCATAGTCGTGCTGGGCCGCGTTCTATTTAGCCCGGCGACGTTTTTAAGTCGGGGGTGATGCCCCGGGAGACCCACACCTTCCGTGCCCGTTGATCCTGGGACGCTACCTCGGGTGGACCCACGACAGGTCGGAGCGGTCGGTGGCCGGGACCGGAGAGCAGATCGGACCGTAGCGTTGTCGTACACCGGCGCTTTGACCCAGACGGCCTGCTGGGAGGGGCGTTCTCAGGTGTGCGACGAGATTCGTCTTACTCTAGCGGAGGTAAGACGGAGGACTCCCTCGGCTGTGCCTGCGTGGGGCCCCCGGGGGACGACGCCAAGGCTCACCGTACGTTCGACCGCGGCAGGCGCTCCTCCTCCTCCTCCTCCTCCTGGGGGCGGTGGGCAGTGCAACTCCTGCATTGCGCTGCCCCACTGCCTGGGGGCAGTGGGCAGCGCAACTCCTGCAATGCACTGCCTCACTGCCTGGGGGCAGTAGGCAGTGCAACTCCTGCAATGCGCTGCCTCACTGCCCTGGGGGCAGTGGGCAGTGCAACTCCTGCAATGCACTGCCTCACCGCCTGGGGGCAGTGGGCAGTGCAACTCCTGCAATGCACCGCCTCACTGCCTGGGGGCAGTGGGCAGTGCAACTCCTGCAATGCACTGCCTCACTGCCTGGGGGTAGTGGGCAGCGCAACGCCTGCAATGCACTGCCTCACTGCATGGGGAGAGTGGGCACTGCAACTCCTGCAATGCACTGCCTCACTGCCCGGGGGCAGTGTGTACCCTTCGTGAACGGCCGTTAAGTGGCCGTTTGAATAATTGCGTGAATTTCACGTGAATTTACCCAAAATTGCGGTTTTTGGGGGAAAATGCCATATTCTTGGTTCATTTCAAGGGCTTTGAGGGGCCAAAGTCCCGCCCCAAAAGCATGCATCATGACCGCACCGTGCCCAAAACGAGAGGTGCCGGAACCCGGCAAGCCTGTAGCCGATTCACAGCCGTGAATTCACGTGAATTCACGTGAAATTCGTACGAATTTCGTACGAATTTCGTACGAATTTCACGTGAATTCACGTGAATTTACACAAATGTTACCCGTGTGCACCCCCTGATTTGTCCTCACACCCCTAGTAAGCCCCCCAGCATGCACCCCGGTCACAGGCAACAATGGTCAGGGTTCGTAAGGTCATCCCATGTCCGTCTTTTGCAGCACCGGAACCGCCGCTGTAGAGTCTGAAGGTGCTGCATGTCGGTTAGAAGCCGTCTTCTTGTGCGGCTTGCATACGTTTGTACACTTATGGGCCCTTGCCCATGTTGAGCCCTTTTGGTCGCATCCCACCCATGCAACCAAAGGCTATCGTCAATGGTGTGGTTGTCCACAACCACTTGCACCCCTAGTCTCCCCCGGAGGAGGCTTAGGCCCCCGCTGTTGCGCAACATGCGCTTCAGCCTCCGGTGACTTCCCTCCATGGCCAAGCAGGAGAACTTTGACAAGATTCTCCACTTCTTTGCAAAATAATACATGTGGTCGATCCAAAGATGCGTCCACAGAAGTTTGCCCCACTGGAGCTCATTGTGGGCAGCGCCCATGGCTATGCTATGGTTCCGGAGCCGCCCCAAGTCGGCCCCGGAGAACCATGCGGAACGCCACGCGTATACACACATGCTTGCAAAATTCTCCCACCACGTTTTGCACACCGACTCCCAACTTTTTCCCCCTACTTGATGCTGCCTGACACTAGGCTGCTCTAGGCAAGCATCTATTATCTTCTCCCAACCCTTATTGCGCATGAAATGGATGGCAGCAGCACACTCCATCCTCACCTTCCCCTTGCTGTTTGCCTTGTCATTATTTAATGAGGCACGGGTGCAAGTTCGTGCAGCAAGCCGTGCCTCATCTAAAACCGGTTGCAGCATGGTGCGTGCCACAGTGGCCGGTGCCTTCCCTGTCAATTGTACAACTAGGTCCCGTGTCCCGTTGACTGCACACAACAGGACACGAAGGACCCCATGGAGGCCATAATCAGGCACTCGCCTATCACTCATAATGGTCCTATATATAGCACTTATGGCAACGGCTGGTTCCCAGTTGCCGTCTATCGCACTTGCTGTGCCAAAGTTAGCAAGGCACAGAGCACGGTTACGCATGCAGACCCAACACACAGTGGCACCAGGGGATTCTGCCTTCCAGTTTTGGCAGCCCGCCATGAGCACCTGTGCCTTACCATCTGCACACAGAAACAAAAGGGACTGCCTATCGTTCCCTGCCGTATCCTTAAAACTTACGGTTGCGGCCTTGCGCAACTCATCATCAAAATCAATTTCCTGGGAGGCCGCGTAGAGGGTCTCCCACTTTTCACTGCCCCCTAGTAGCCACCAACTAGATAGTTGGTTGGGGCTGGCGGTGCCACCAAGCGTGCAATGGACGTACGAGGCCTCATGCCTCGATGTACCGTCCACCGCAATAGGCAACCAATGCAGCCGTCGGTCCCCGGGCTGCATGATGGCCGAGGGTGGTGGTGGTCGACACTTGAATGGGTGGGCGATGCGGTCAGGTAGTGTCGTCACCCGTATAGGCAGTGAACGCCCGGGACTCCGGCAACGCTAGCTGCCGAAGCATGCCGTACACCTGGTCCCATACCACACCGTACGTCATGCTCCCCACTAGGTACCGGGACTCTGTCCTAGAGAGGTGCAATGACCGGATCCTCCACACGGCCATAATCAACCTCTCCTCCTGGTTGGGCTCGGGCTGGACGGTGGCTACAATTCTTGTTTCGGGGGTAAGCACTATTTGCCCCGTGTCGGGCAGGTACTTGACGGTGTAGGGTGCTGCAAGCTCCTTGGTAACAACCTCCTGGAGCTCTTGTAGGCGCCGCCGTCGTGTACGATCCGCTACCAGATGGAATGGCTCCTTGGGCCGTGGCATGGTGTGAGATACAGGACCTGTTGAATGGGCAGGCAGTCATCGCAAAGTTTCTACCATCCCCCTCCCGCAGACAACTCTCTCTACTGTGATTCGCATGCAATTAAAAGAAATTCACCCAGATTCGCACGAAATTCGTACGAATTTCGTACGAATTTCACATGAATAGAAATCTGTGATTATTCTGAAAATGTGCAATTCGTACGAAATTCGTACGAAATTCGTACGAATTTCGTACGAATTTCGTGCGAATTTCACATGACTGTCACAGAATTTCTGCCAAAGCCTCATCCCTGTGCCCTCGTTGACCCTCACAAAGCATGCTCAGGATGGTGCTCATGTCATGCGTGTCTCTGTTTGCTCTGTCATTCCGGCTGTCACTCAGCCAGCAGTGTAAATAATAAATAAAATACAAACAGTTCCGCAGAAAGGAATCGCAAATTAACAGGTTAACAGGTTAACAGGTCAGGGGGCACGTACACCATACCCCAATTAATGTACAAACAGTGCTGCAGAAAATTTCGCACAGTGGGGGGGGGAGTACCCCACATATCGGTCAAACTGCCCATGCTTGGGGGGGGGGGGGGGCAGGATAACATTCGTCGTGGTTAGAAAGGACAGGTGCTCCGGAGGGTACCTACGCACCCCCCCCCCCCCCCGGGAGCAGAGCTCCGGCTAGCGGAGCCCTGGGAGCTCTGCTCCGCCACCGCCTCCACAAAGGAGGGGTCCATGGCCGCCGACGTGAGGCGGTGGGGGGGGTACTGCCGGCGCACTTCCTCCATTGCGGCAGTCACCTTGGGGGCGTCCGGTGCCACGCTGTCCACATCGACCTGCTTGCCACTGGCCATCATGGCCATCCGCAGGCTGGTGGACACTGCGGACATCTGGCCGGCGCATGCCTCGGCCTGGGCATGGCAGGCCTGTGCGCCGGCCAGGAGGTACCGGACACCGGCAGCACTGGCCCCCCCCCTGTCACCCGGGGGGGGGCGGGGGCCTCGGCACCCTCAGCCCTCTCCACTGCCTCTGCTGGCTGTGCCGCTGGCTTTGCCTTGCGCAACGTCGCCACGTCACGCTCAAGGGTCTTCACCTTGGTGGCCAGCCGGTCACGCTCCCTGGTGACGTCCGCCAACCGCGACTCGCAGTCCCGCCTGTCCTCGTGGACCCTGGACAGACGGGCCTCGAGGTCGCCGTTGGCGGCCTCCGCGCTGATGGCGCGTGCCTCCCACGCCCCCGCCCGCTGCTGGTCCACCCACTCCTCCACCACCCCCCTCTGCCCCCGCCTCCCCGACGGCTCCGCCTGCTCCGCCCGCCCTGCCCGCTCCCTTGGGGTGGCCGTACGCGGGGCTTTGGGGGGGGGGGGTGGGGCCCGTGTCCCCTTCGGGGCGCCCTTTCCGCTTGCGCGTGGGGGGGGGTTCGTCCTCCTCGACGTCAATGACGTCAGCCACCACCCCCTTCCGCTGCCTCCCCACATGGACGCGCATGGCAAGCCATGCCACGTCCACCCACTCCGGCCTCCGCTGCTCCCAACCCGTGAGCACATTCAGCCCACAAATCCCACCCGTCGTCACCGTCCCCTCCTCCCCGATCCGCGACACCCCCGTCTTCACCCGCCAGTGCCCACTCACAAGCCGGTAGGCAAACATGCCCACAAGCTCCTGCCCCGCAGGCAAGTTGGACCCCCCCCCCCGGAGCACAATGGGGCAGGGGAAGGAGATGCGGAGGGTGCCCTGCACCCCCCGCGACTCCAACTCCATGTCCCACACGGCACTGAGGTGCCGCTGCCGCCCATCCGGCCCGGGCGGCACCTGCTGGGTCCAGGCCGGATCCGGCTGCCTGGCGGCCAGGGTGACCCGGTCCAGGGGGGGGTCGGTGTGGGCCTCGCCCAACTCGTCGCGTGACGGCTGGGGCACCACCACCTCGCGCGCCATATGCCCCCTGGCGGTGCTGGCCTCGCTGCCTCCCGAACGCCGAGAGCGCTGCGACCCCTCATTGCGCACACTGCCGGCCTCGCTTGGTGCCCGTCCACCGCCGGTGCCTGCGGGCTGGGCGCCACCGGGGCCTTCGGCGGGCTCGGCGTGCTCCTCAGGCAATCGGGGCCGGGGCTTGTACTGGTGCTTGGTGTGGTGCCGAATATCCGGCGACCAAGCGGTGAACGGGACCTGCATGCAGATGTGGGGAGGTGTGCAAGGCAAAAATTGAGAAAGGGGGAGTGGACACGGGGCAATGGAAGAGCAAAAGGAGCAAATTGGACGAAATTCACAGAAATTCGTACGAAATTCGTACGAAATTCGTACGAATTTTGTACGAATTTCACATCTCGAGAAAATTCACACAAATTGATTCACGTGAAATTCGTACGAAATTCGTACGAATTTCGTACGAATTTCACGTGAATTTCGTCCAATTTTTGCAAATACACAAAGCAAACACACAAGCAAGCACACCTTGCAGTCGCATGGGCAGGTGATGCTCCATGCCCCGGTCCTCGCGCACTTGGGCGACCGCCACGCTGGGACCGTGTTCACCAAGTGCCACAGCGTGGTCGGCCGACCCGGCGGGGCAATGCCGGACAAGGCGAAGTGGATCTCCGACTCCGCGTCGACATCGCCCCCCTTCACGACCTCCAGCTGGTGCACGCTGCCCAGGAAGAACAACATGCACTGGGGGCCGACCTCGATGACGGCGAGGTCGGCGGCCGGGGCCGACCGGGAGATGAAGGAGGGGTGGAAGGGGCAGGTGGGGGGGCCTGCCGGGAGCGTCTGCGGGGCGTCGGCGAACAGGGCCTGGGCAGCCTCCCCCTCCCACAACCCCACCCTCCCAACCGCCCCCTTCCCCACCCACAATACCTGGTCCACGCTGGGGAGGTCCCAGCTGGACAAATCCCCAGCAACGTCCAGGGCCTTTTTGGGGGGGATGGCGTCCAAGTGTGTGGTGTTGGCCTGGTGGTGTTTGTGTCGGGGGTCGGGGGTCCACAAGTTAAAAAGAGCCCCCTGCAGCCCATCCTTGGAGTCGGGGTGGGCAGGCATTCCATGATGGCGGCTGGTGGCCACCATCAGCAGCCTGTCCCCCCGATGCAGCTGAATGGTGTCCCAGCGCGCCTCCCCCGCCTCCCCCAGGGCCGTCCCCGCCTGCACCGCCACCTGGTAGTCCTCTGACAAGCAGAGGAAGCTACTCAGGTGGCAGTCCCCCACCGCCCTGTCGCTGGGGGGGAGGACGTCGGGGTGGGTGGCCACGTCGGTGTGGGGGAGCTGCGGCCCACTCCCCACACTGGCCACAATGACGCTGCCCGGCGTCATTGGGTGGAGGTCCCCAACCCCAGGGACACTTTCGGTGAGGTGGGGGTGGAACTTCTTGAAGAGAGGCCCCCCCACCCCCGACCCCAAGGTGCTCTTGCTTCGCCACCGGCGGGGGAGCTCGGGATCCTTGGCCTGCTCCTCACTCCGCGCGGCGTTGAAAAGGAGCTCAAAATTTTTTGCGACGACTTTTTTGTCGCCGCTGCCCCACGCCTTCATCACCTTGTTCCACCCCACCTCACAATCCCGTGCCTCCACAAGCCCCCGAAGCACAATGTAGCCGTTCCCATCAACAAAGTTGAGGGGCGGCTGAGAAGGGCCAACCCTGTCGGGGGCGGGGTCAGGGCTGCCCGTCACCCCATGAGGGGGGTCGGGAAGGGGTTCGGTGCGGAGGGGGGGTTCACTCGAAATGAAGGGGGGGGCGCATGAGGCACCACGGTACCATTGCAAAGAAGTTGTGCTATAGAAGGTGGGGTGGGTGACGTCGGGGACGTGCACCTGGGGGGGGATGGTGGGATGGAAAGGGGCGACGCCCAAATCATCCCACCACCGGGGGCTGGCAAGATGCCAAGAAAAGGGGAAAAAAGAGTGGTCTGCTGGTGCACCTACAGAAAGATCCTGCAGGCACACCATATCGCAGTGGGGGGGGGTGTGGACAAGGTTAGTGGTGGGGTACACCTGGACGTGGGCGTCCTTAGGCTTCCCCACAGGGTTATTCCTCATCGAGTTGAGGAGCTGGTCAACACTGGAGGGGAGAGGGGTTAGATGGAGAAATTTGAGGGTGGGGAATTGGTGGCGCAGTTCCCTCCACAGGGTTGTGGCCCATCCCCTCCCCCCGAGGTAGCTGTTGCGGGTGGGGCTGCGCATGTCGATGTGGATGACATCGGGGGAGGGGTCGAGGGAGGCTGCCCAGCCCACGATGGCATCCACCCCCAGTGCCTCCGACTCGTACGTTGCCTCCTCCAATTGATGGTGGGCAACGGGGAGGGCTTGGTAGTGGGCGAGGGTGTCGGCTGCGGGGTCGGGGCGCGAGGCCAGGCTGGCGAGCTGCGACATAGTCTGCTGGGACATTGTCAAAAGAGAATGCGAAGAAAGGCTTTGAGAGCTGTGAGAAAGCGAAACGGTGGAAATGAGGGTAAATTCGTACGAATTTCGTACGAATTTCACATTCTGTGAATCTGTGAATCTAGCGTGAATTTCTGCGTGAATTTAGGTGCGTGAATCTCACATTCACGCGAATCTCACCAAATCTGTTAAACCATGCGGGGACTTTAAACCTCTAAATTGCACCTATTTGTTGCATCTTACTTTGGGCGAAGGTAGCACAACAAAAGCACACGATAGCACCAAGTTACAAGCAAAACACAGCAAAATTGGGTGAATTTCACGGTACCGTGAATCTCGAATTCAAACGGCCGGTTCACGAAGGGTACATGGGCAGTGCAACTCCTGCAATGCACTGCCTCACTGCCTGGGGGTAGTGGGAAGCGCAACTCCTGCAATGCACTGCCTCACTGCCTGGGGGCAGTGGGCAGTGCAACTCCTGCAATGCACTGCCTCACTGCCTGGGGACGGTGGGTAGTGCAACTCCTGAAATGCACTGCCTCACTGCCCTTGGGCAGTAGGAAGTGCAACTCCTGCAATGCACTGCCTCACTGCCTGGGGGCAGTGGGCAGTGCAACTCCTGCAATGCACTGCCCCACCGCCTGGGGGCAGTGGGCAGTGCAACTCCTGCAATGCACTGCCTCACTGCCTGGGGGCAGTGGACAGCGCAACTCCTGAAATGCGCTGCCTCACTGCCTGGGGGCAGTGGGCAGTGCAACTGCTGCAATGCGCTGCCTCACTGCCCTGGGGGCAGTGGACACTGCAACTCCTGCAATGCACAGCCTCACTGCCTGGGGGCAGTGGGCAGTGCAACTCCTGCAATGCACTGCCTCACTGCCCTGGGGGCACTGGGCAGTGCAACTCCTGCAATGCACTGCCTCACCGCCTGGGGGCAGCGGACAGTGCAACTCCTGCAATGCACTGCCCCACCGCCTGGGGGCAGTGGGCAGTGCAACTCCTGCAATGCACTGCCTCACTGCCCCGGGGCAGTGGGCAGTGCAACTCCTGCAATGCATTGCCTCACTGCCTAGGAGCACCGGACAGTGCAAACCTGCATTGCGCTGCCCCACTGCCTGGGGGCAGTGGGCAGCGCAACTCATGCAATGCACTGCCTCACTGCCCTTGGGCAGTAGGCAGTGCAACTCCTGCAATGCACTGCCTCACTGCCCTGGGGGCACTGGGCAGTGCAACTCCTGCAATGCACTGCCTCACTGCCTGGGGGCAGTGGGCACTGCAACTCCTGCAATGCACTGCCTCACTGCCTGGGGGTAGTGGGCAGCGCAACGCCTGCAATGCACTGCCTTAGTGCCTGGGGGCACTGGGCAGTGCAACTCCTGCAATGCACTGCCTCACTGCCTGGGGGCAGTGGGCAGCGCACCTCCTGCAATGCACTGCCTCACTGCCTGGGGGCAGTGGGCAGTGCAACTCCTGCAATGCACTGCCCCACCGCCTGGGGGCAGTGGGCAGCGCAACTCCTGCAATGCACTGCCTCACTGCCCTGGGGGCAGTAGGCAGTGCAAATCCTGCAATGCACTGCCCCACCGCCTGGGGACGGTGGGCAGCGCAACTCCTGCAATGCACTGCCTCACTGCCCTTGGGCAGTAGGCAGTGCAACTCCTGCAATGCATTGCCTCACTGCCTGGGGGCAGTAGGCAGTGCAACTCCTGCAATGCACTGCCCAACCGCCTGGGGCCAGTGGGCAGTGCAACTCCTGCAATGCACTGCCTCACTGCTTGGGGGCAGTGGGCAGTGCAACTCCTGCAATGCACTGCCTCACTGCCCTGGGGGCAGTGGACAGTGCAACTCCTGCAATGCACTGCCTCACTGCCTGGGGGCAGTGGGCAGTGCAACTCCTGCAATGCACTGCCCCACTGCCCTTGGGCAGTAGGCAGTGCAACTCCTGCAATGCACTGCCTCACTGCCTGGGGGCAGTATGCAGTGCAACTCCTACAATGCACTGCCTCACTGCCCTTGGGCAGTGGGCAGTGCAACTCCTGCAATGCACTGCCTCACTGCCTTGGGGGCAATGGGCAGTGCAACTCCTGCAATGCACTGCCACACTGCCCTGGGGCAGTAGGCAGTGCAACTCCTGCAACGCACTGCCCCACTGCCTCGGGGCAGTGGACAGTCCAGCTCCTGAAATGCACTGCCTCACTGCCTTGGGGGCAGTGGACAGTGCTACTCCTGCAATGCACTGCCCTACTGCCTGGGGGCAGTGGGCAGTACAACTCCTACAATGCACTGCCTCACTGCCCTGGGGGCAGCGGGCAGTGCAACTCGTGCAATGCACTGCCTCACTGCCTGGGGGCAGTGGGCAGTGCAACTCCTGCAATGCACTGCCCCATCGCCTGGGGGCAGTGGGCAGTGCAACTCCTGCAATGCACTGCCTCACTGCCTGGGGGCAGTGGAGAGCGCAACTCCTGCAATGCACTGCCTCACTGCCCCGGGGCAGTGGGCAGTGCAACTCCTGCAATGCACTGCCTCACTGCCTAGGAGCAGCGGACAGTGCAAATCCTGCATTGCGCTGCCTACTGCCTGGGGGCGGTGGGCAGCGCAACTCCTGCAATGCACTGCCTCACTGCCCTGGGGGCACTGGGCAGTGCAACTCCTGCAATGCACTGCCTCACTGCCTGGGGGCAGTGGGCAGTGCAACCCCTGCAATGCACTGCCTCACTGCCTGTGGGTAGTGGGCAGCGCAACGCCTGCAATGCACTGCCTCACTGCCTGGGGGCAGTGGGCAGTGCAACTCCTGCAATGCACTGCCTCACTCCCTGGGGGCAGTGGGCACTGCAACTCCTGCAATGCACTGCCTCACTGCCTGGGGGCAGTGGGCAGTGCAACTCCTGCAATGCGCTGCCTCACTGCCTGGGAGTAGTGGGCAGCGCAACTCCTGCAATGCACTGCCTCACTGCTTGGGGGCAGTAGGCAGTGCAACTCCTGCAATGCACTGCCCCACTGCCTGGGGGTAGTGGGCAGCGCAACTCCTGCAATGCACTGCCCCACTGCCCTTGGGCAGTAGGCAGTGCAACTCCTGCAATGCGCTGCCTCACTGCCTGGGGGCAGTGGGCAGTGCAACTGCTGCAATGCACTGCCTCACTGCCCTGGGGGCACTGGGCATTGCAACTCCTGCAATGCACTGCCTCACTGCCTGGGGGCAGTGGGCAGTGCAACTCCTGCAATGCACTGCCTCACTGCCCTGGGGGCAGTGGGCAGTACAACTCCTGCAATGCACTGCCTCACTGCCTGGGGGCAGCGGACAGTGCAACTCCTGCAATGCACTGCCCCACCGCCTGGGGGCAGTGGGCAGCGCAACTCCTGCAATGCACTGCCTCACTGCCGTGGGGCAGTGGGCAGTGCAACTCCTGCAATGAACTGCCTCACTGCCCTTGGGCAGTAGGCAGTGCAACTCCTGCAATGCACTGCCTCACTGCCCTGGGGGGAGTGGGCAGTGCAACTCCTGCAATGCACTGCCTTACTTCCTGGGGGCAGTGGGCAGTACAACTCCTGCAATGCACTGCCTCACTGCCTGGGGGCAGTGGGCAGTGCAACTCCTGCAATGCACTGCCCCACCGCCTGGGGGCAGTGGGCAGCGCAACTCCTGCAATGCACTGCCTCACTGCCGTGGGGCAGTGGGCAGTGCAACTCCTGCAATGCACTGCCTCACTGCCCTTGGGCAGTAGGCAGTGCAACTCCTGCAATGCGCTTTCCCACTGCCTGGGGGCAGTGGGCAGTGCAACTCCTGCAATGCACTGCCTCACTGCCCTGGGGGCAGTAGGCAGTGCAACTCCTACAATGCACTGCCTCACTGCCCTGGGGCAGTGGGCAGTGCAACTCCTGCAATGCACTGCCTCACTGCCTTGGGGGCAATGGGCAGTGCAACTCCTGCAATGCACTGCCTCACTGCCTGGGGGCAGCGGACAGTGCAACTCCTGCAATGCACTGCCCCACCGCCTGGGGGCAGTGGGCAGCGCAACTCCTGCAATGCACTGCCTCACTGCCGTGGGGCAGTGGGCAGTGCAACTCCTGCAATGCACTGCCTCACTGCCCTTGGGCAGTAGGCAGTGCAACTCCTGCAATGCACTGCCTCACTGCCCTGGGGGGAGTGGGCAGTGCAACTCCTGCAATGCACTGCCTCACTTCCTGGGGGCAGTGGGCAGTACAACTCCTGCAATGCACGCCTCACTGCCTGGGGGCAGTGGGCAGTGCAACTCCTGCAATGCACTGCCCCACCGCCTGGGGGCAGTGGGCAGCGCAACTCCTGCAATGCACTGCCTCACTGCCGTGGGGCAGTGGGCAGTGCAACTCCTGCAATGCACTGCCTCACTGCCCTTGGGCAGTAGGCAGTGCAACTCCTGCAATGCGCTTTCCCACTGCCTGGGGGCAGTGGGCAGTGCAACTCCTGCAATGCACTGCCTCACTGCCCTGGGGGCAGTAGGCAGTGCAACTCCTACAATGCACTGCCTCACTGCCCTGGGGCAGTGGGCAGTGCAACTCCTGCAATGCACTGCCTCACTGCCTTGGGGGCAATGGGCAGTGCAACTCGTGCAATGCACTGACACACTGCCCTGGGGCAGTAGGCAGTGCAACTCCTGCAACGCACTGCCCCACTGCCTGGGCGCAGTGGACAGTGCAGCTCCTGAAATGCACTGCCTCACTGCCTTGGGGGCAGTGGACAGTGCTACTCCTGCAATGCACTGCCCTACTGCCTTGGGGGCAGCGGGCAGTGCTACTCCTGCAATGCACTGCCCTACTGCCTGGGGGCAGCGGGGAGTGCAACTCCTACAATGCACTGCCTCACTGCCCTGGGGGCAGCGGGCAGTGCAAATCCTGCATTGCGCTGCCTCACTGCCTGGGGGCAGTGGGCAGTGCAACTCCTGCAATGCACTGCCCCATCGCCTGGGGGCAGTGGGCAGCGCAACTCCTGCAATGCACTACCTCACTGCCTGGGGGCAGTGGGTAGCGCAACTCCTGCAATGCACTGCCTCACTGCCCTGGGGCCACTGGGCAGCGCAACTCCTGCAATGCACTTCCCTGCCTGGGGGCAGTGGGCACTGCAACTCCTGCAATGCACTGCCTCACTGCCTGGGGGCAGTGGGCAGTGCAACTCCTGCAATGCACTGCCTCACTGCCTCGGGGTAGTGGGCAGCGCACCGCCTGCAATGCAGTGCCTCACTGCCTGGGGGCAGTGGGCAGTGCAACTCCTGCAATGCACTGCCTCACTGCCTGGGTGCAGTGGGCACTGCAACTCCTGCAATGCACTGCCTCACTGCCTGGGGGCAGTGGGCAGTGCAACTCCTGCAATGCACTGCCTCACTGCCTGGGGGTAGTGGGCAGCGCAACTCCTGCAATGCACTGCCTCACTGCCTGGGGGCAGTAGGAAGTGCAACTCCTGCAATGCACTGCCCCACTGCCTGGGGGTAGTGGGCAGCGCAACTCCTGCAATGCACTGCCCCACTGCCCTTGGGCAGTAGGCAGTGCAACTCCTGCAATGCGCTGCCTCACTGCCTGGGGGCAGTGGGCAGTGCAACTGCTGCAATGCACTGCCTCACTGCCCTGGGGGCAATGGACACTGCAACTCCTGCAATGCACTGCCTCACTGCCTGGGGGCAGTGGGCAGTGCAACTCCTGCAATGCACTGCCTCACTGCCCTGGGGGCAGTGGGCATGCAACTCCTGCAATGCACTGCCTCACTGCCTGGGGGCAGCGGACAGTGCAACTCCTGCAATGCACTGCCCCACCGCCTGGGGGCAGTGGGCAGCGCAACTCCTGCAATGCACTGCCTCACTGCCTAGGAACAGCGGACAGTGCAAATCCTGCAATGCGCTGCCTCACTGCCCTGGGGGCACTGGGCAGTGCAACTCCTGCAATGCACTGCCTCACTGCCCTTGGGCAGTGGGCACTGCAACTCCTGCAATGCACCGCCTCACTGCCCTGGGGGCAGTGGGCAGTGCAACTCTTGCAATGCACTGCCTCACTGCCTGGGGGCAGTGGGCACTGCAACTCCTGCAATGCACTGCCTCACTGCCTGGGGGCAGTGGGCGGTGCAACTCCTGCAATGCACTGCCTCACTGCCCTGGGGGTAGTGGGCAGCGCAACGCCTGCAATGCACTGCCTCACTGCCCTGGGGCCACTGGGCAGCGCAACTCCTGCAATGCACTTCCCTGCCTGGGGGCAGTGGGCACTGCAACTCCTGCAATGCACTGCCTCACTGCCTGGGGGCAGTGGGCAGTGCAACTCCTGCAATGCACTGCCTCACTGCCTCGGGGTAGTGGGCAGCGCACCGCCTGCAATGCAGTGCCTCACTGCCTGGGGCAGTGGGCAGTGCAACTCTTGCAATGCACTGCCTCACTGCCTGGGTGCAGTGGGCACTGCAACTCCTGCAATGCACTGCCTCACTGCCTGGGGGCAGTGGGCAGTGCAACTCCTGCAATGCACTGCCTCACTGCCTGGGGGTAGTGGGCAGCGCAACTCCTGCAATGCACTGCCTCACTGCCTGGGGGCAGTAGGAAGTGCAACTCCTGCAATGCACTGCCCCACTGCCTGGGGGTAGTGGGCAGCGCAACTCCTGCAATGCACTGCCCCACTGCCCTTGGGCAGTAGGCAGTGCAACTCCTGCAATGCGCTGCCTCACTGCCTGGGGGCAGTGGGCAGTGCAACTGCTGCAATGCACTGCCTCACTGCCCTGGGGGCAATGGACACTGCAACTCCTGCAATGCACTGCCTCACTGCCTGGGGGCAGTGGGCAGTGCAACTCCTGCAATGCACTGCCTCACTGCCCTGGGGGCAGTGGGCATGCAACTCCTGCAATGCACTGCCTCACTGCCTGGGGGCAGCGGACAGTGCAACTCCTGCAATGCACTGCCCCACCGCCTGGGGGCAGTGGGCAGCGCAACTCCTGCAATGCACTGCCTCACTGCCGTGGGGCAGTGGGCAGTGCAACTCCTGCAATGCACTGCCTCACTGCCTAGGAACAGCGGACAGTGCAAATCCTGCAATGCGCTGCCTCACTGCCCTGGGGGCACTGGGCAGTGCAACTCCTGCAATGCACTGCCTCACTGCCCTTGGGCAGTGGGCACTGCAACTCCTGCAATGCAACGCCTCACTGCCCTGGGGGCAGTGGGCAGTGCAACTCTTGCAATGCACTGCCTCACTGCCTGGGGGCAGTGGGCACTGCAACTCCTGCAATGCACTGCCTCACTGCCTGGGGGCAGTGGGCGGTGCAACTCCTGCAATGCACTGCCTCACTGCCCTGGGGGTAGTGGGCAGCGCAACGCCTGCAATGCACTGCCACACTGCCTGGGGGCAGTGGGCAGTGCAACTCCTGCAATGCACTCCCTCACTGCCTGGGGGCAGTGGGCACTGCAACTCCTGCAATGCACTGCCTCACTGCCTGGGGACAGTGGGCAGTGCAACTCCTGCAATGCACTGCCTCACTGCCTGGGGGTAGTGGGCAGCGCAACTCCTGCAATGCACTGTCCCACCGCCCGGGGGCAGTGGGCAGTGCAAGTGCTGCAATGCACTGCCCCACTGCCTGGGGGCAGTGGGCAGTGCAACTCCTGCAATGCACTGCCCCACCGCCTGGGGGCAGTGGGCAGTGCAACTCCTGCAATGCACTGCCTCACTGCCCTGGGGGCAGTGGGCAGTGCAACTCCTGCAATGCACTGCCCACTCACTGCCTGGGGGCAGTGGGCAGCGCAACTCCTGCAATGCACTGCCTCACTGCCTAGGGGCAGTAGGCAATGCAACTCCTGCAATGCACTGCCTCACTGCCTGGGGGTAGTGGGCAGCGCAACTCCTGCAATGCACTGCCTCACTGCCCTTGGGCAATAGGCAGTGCAACTCCTGCAATGCATTGCCTCACTGCCTGGGGGCAGTAGGCAGTGCAACTCCTGCAATGCACTGCCCCACCGCCTGGGGGCAGTGGGCAGTGCAACTCCTGCAATGCACTGCCTCACTGCCCTGGGGGCAGTGGACAGTTTAACTCCTGCAATGCACTGCCTCACTGCCTGGGGGCAGTGGGCAGTGCAACTCCTGCAATGCACTGCCTCACTGCCCTGGGGACGGTGGGCAGTGCAACTCCTGCAATGCACTGCCTCACTGCCTGGGGGTAGTGGGCACTGCAACTCCTGCAATGCACTGCCTCACTGCCTGGGGACAGTGGGCAGTGCAACTCCTGCAATGCACTGCCTCACTGCCTGGGGGTAGTGGGCAGCGCAACTCCTGCAATGCACTGTCCCACCGCCCGGGGGCAGTGGGCAGTGCAAGTGCTGCAATGCACTGCCCCACTGCCTGGGGGCAGTGGGCAGTGCAACTCCTGCAATGCACTGCCCCACCGCCTGGGGGCAGTGGGCAGTGCAACTCCTGCAATGCACTGCCTCACTGCCCTGGGGGCAGTGGGCAGTGCAACTCCTGCAATGCACTGCCCACTCACTGCCTGGGGGCAGTGGGCAGTGCAACTCCTGCAATGCACTGCCTCACTGCCTAGGGGCAGTAGGCAATGCAACTCCTGCAATGCACTGCCTCACTGCCTGGGGGTAGTGGGCATCGCAACTCCTGCAATGCACTGCCTCACTGCCCTTGGGCAATAGGCAGTGCAACTCCTGCAATGCATTGCCTCACTGCCTGGGGGCAGTAGGCAGTGCAACTCCTGCAATGCACTGCCCCACCGCCTGGGGGCAGTGGGCAGTGCAACTCCTGCAATGCACTGCCTCACTGCCCTGGGGGCAGTGGACAGTTTAACTCCTGCAATGCACTGCCTCACTGCCTGGGGGCAGTGGGCAGTGCAACTCCTGCAATGCACTGCCTCACTGCCCTGGGGGCAGTAGGCAGTGCAACTCCTGCAATGCACTGCCTCACTGCCTGGGGTAGTAGGCAGTGGAACTCCTGCAATGCACTGCCTCACTGCCCTGGGGCAGTGGGCAGTGCAAGTGCTGCAATGCACTGCCTCACTGCTTGGGGGCAGTAGGTAGTGCAACTCCTACAATGCACTGCCTCACTGCCCTGGGGCAGTGGGCAGTGCAACTCCTGCAATGCACTGCCCCACTGCCTGGGGGCAGTCGACAGTGCAACTCTTGCAATGCACTGCCCCACTGCCCTTGGGCAGTAGGCAGTCCAACTCCTGCAATGCACTGCCTCACTGCCTGGGGGCAGTGGGCAGTGCAACTCCTGCAATGCACTGCCTCACTGCCTGGGGGCAGTGGACAGTGCAACTCTTGCAATGCACTGCCCCACTGCCCTTGGGCAGTAGGCAGTGCAACTCCTGCAATGCACTGCCTCACTGCCTGGGGGCAGTAGGCAGTGCAACTCCTACAAAACACTGCCTCACTGCCCTGGGGCAGTGGGCAGTGCAAGTGCTGCAATGCACTGCCTCACTGCTTGGGGGCAGTAGGTAGCGCAACTCCTACAATGCACTGCCTCACTGCCCTGGGGCAGTGGGCAGTGCAACTCCTGCAATGCACTGCCTCACTGCCTAGGAACAGCGGACAGTGCAACTCCTGCAATGCACTGCCTCAATGCCCTGGGGGCAGTGGGCAGTGCAACTCCTGCAATGCACTGCCTCACTGCCCTGGGGGCAGTGGGCACTGCAACTCCTGCAATGCACTGCCTCACTGCCTGGGGGCAGTGGGCGGTGCAACTCCTGCAATGCACTGCCTCACTGCCCTGGGGGCAGTGGGCACTGCAACTCCTGCAATGCACTGCCTCACTGCCTGGGGGCAGTGGGCGGTGCAACTCCTGCAATGCACTGCCTCACTGCCTGGGGGTAGTGGGCAGCGCAACGCCTGCAATGCACTGCCTCACTGCCTGGGGGCAGTGGGCAGTGCAACTCCTGCAATGCACTGCCTCACTGCCTGGGGGCAGTGGGCACTGCAACTCCTGCAATGCACTGCCTCACTGCCTGGGGGCAGTGGGCAGTGCAACTCCTGCAATGCACTGCCTCACTGCCTGGGGTTAGTGGGCAGCGCAACTCCTTCAATGCACTGCCTCACTGCCTGGGGGCAGTGGGCAGTGCAACTCCTGCAATGCACTGTCCCACCGCCCGGGGGCAGTGGGCAGTGCAACTCCTGCAATGCACTGCCCCACCGCCTGGGGGCAGTGGGCAGTGCAACTCCTGCAATGCACTGCCCCACCCCCTGTGGGCGGTGGGCACTGCAACTCTTGCAATGCACTGCCTCACTGCCCTGGGGGCAGTGGTCAGTGCAACTCCTGCAATGCACTGCCCACTGCCTGGGGGCAGTGGGCAGCGCAACTCCTGCAATGCACTGCCTCACTGCCTGGGGGCAGTAGGCAGTGCAACTCCTGCAATGCGCTGCCCCACTGCCTGGGGGTAGTTGGCAGCGCAACTCCTGCAATGCACTGCCTCACTGCCCTTGGGCAATAGGCAGTGCAACTCCTGCAATGCATTGCCTCACTGCCTGGGGGCAGTAGGCAGTGCAACTCCTGCAATGCACTGCCCCACTGCCCTTGGGCAGTAGGCAGTGCAACTCCTGCAATGCACTGCCTCACTGCCTGGGGGCAGTGGGCGGTGCAACTCCTGCAATGCACTGCCTCACTGCCTGGGGGTAGTGGGCAGCGCAACGCCTGCAATGCACTGCCTCACTGCCTGGGGGCAGTGGGCAATGCAACTCGTGCAATGCACTGCCTCACTGCCTGGGGGCAGTGGGCACTGCAACTCCTGCAATGCACTGCCTCACTGCCTGGGGGCAGTGGGCAGTGCAACTCCTGCAATGCACTGCCTCACTGCCTGGGGTTTGTGGGCAGTGCAACTCCTGCAATGCACTGTCCCACCGCCCGGGGGCAGTGGGCAGTGCAAGTGCTGCAATGCACTGCCTCACTGCCGTGGGGCAGTGGGCAGTGCAACTCCTGCAATGCACTGCCTCACTGCCTAGGAACAGCGGACAGTGCAAATCCTGCATTGCGCTGCCCCACTGCCTGGGGGCAGTGGGCAGCGCAACTCCTGCAATGCACTGCCTCACTGCCCTTGGGCAGTAGGCAGTGCAACTCCTGCAATGCACTGCCTCACTGCCCTGGGGGCAGTGGGCAGTGCAAGTGCTGCAATGCACTGCCTCACTGCCTGGGGGCAGTGGGCGGTGCAACTCCTGCAATGCACTGCCTCACTGCCCCGGGGGTAGTGGGCAGCGCAACGCCTGCAATGCACTGCCTCACTGCCTGGGGGCAGTGGGCAGTGCAACTACTGCAATGCACTCCCTCACTGCATGGGGGCAGCGGGCACTGCAACTCCTGCAATGCACTGCCTCACTGCCTGGGGGCAGTGGGCAGTGCAACTCCTGCAATGCACTGCCTCACTGCCTGGGGGTAGTGGGCAGCGCAACTCCTGCAATGCACTGCCTCACTGCCTGGGGGCAGTGGGCAGTGCAACTCCTGCAATGCACTGTCCCACCGCCCGGGGGCAGTGGGCAGTGCACGTGCTGCAATGCACTGCCCCACTGCCTGGGGGCAGTGGGCAGTGCAACTCCTGCAATGCACTGCCTCACTGCCCTGGGGGCAGTGGGCAGTGCAACTCCTGCAATGCACTGCCCACTCACTGCCTGGGGGCAGTGGGCAGTGCAACTCCTGCAATGCACTGCCTCACTGCCTAGGGGCAGTAGGCAATGCAACTCCTGCAATGCACTGCCTCACTGCCTGGGGGTAGTGGGCAGCGCAACTCCTGCAATGCACTGCCTCACTGCCCTTGGGCAATAGGCAGTGCAACTCCTGCAATGCATTGCCTCACTGCCTGGGGGCAGTAGGCAGTGCAACTCCTGCAATGCACTGCCCCACCGCCTGGGGGCAGTGGGCAGTGCAACTCCTGCAATGCACTGCCTCACTGCCCTGGGGGCAGTGGACAGTTTAACTCCTGCAATGCACTGCCTCACTGCCTGGGGGCAGTGGGCAGTGCAACTCCTGCAATGCACTGCCTCACTGCCCTGGGGGCAGTAGGCAGTGCAACTCCTGCAATGCACTGCCTCACTGCCTGGGGTAGTAGGCAGTGGAACTCCTGCAATGCACTGCCTCACTGCCCTGGGGCAGTGGGCAGTGCAAGTGCTGCAATGCACTGCCTCACTGCTTGGGGGCAGTAGGTAGTGCAACTCCTACAATGCACTGCCTCACTGCCCTGGGGCAGTGGGCAGTGCAACTCCTGCAATGCACTGCCCCACTGCCTGGGGGCAGTCGACAGTGCAACTCTTGCAATGCACTGCCCCACTGCCCTTGGGCAGTAGGCAGTGCAACTCCTGCAATGCACTGCCTCACTGCCTGGGGGCAGTGGGCAGTGCAACTCCTGCAATGCACTGCCTCACTGCCTGGGGGCAGTGGACAGTGCAACTCTTGCAATGCACTGCCCCACTGCCCTTGGGCAGTAGGCAGTGCAACTCCTGCAATGCACTGCCTCACTGCCTGGGGGCAGTAGGCAGTGCAACTCCTACAAAACACTGCCTCACTGCCATGGGGCAGTGGGCAGTGCAAGTGCTGCAATGCACTGCCTCACTGCTTGGGGGCAGTAGGTAGTGCAACTCCTACAATGCACTGCCTCACTGCCCTGGGGCAGTGGGCAGTGCAACTCCTGCAATGCACTGCCTCACTGCCTAGGAACAGCGGACAGTGCAACTCCTGCAATGCACTGCCTCAATGCCCTGGGGGCAGTGGGCAGTGCAACTCCTGCAATGCACTGCCTCACTGCCCTGGGGGCAGTGGGCACTGCAACTCCTGCAATGCACTGCCTCACTGCCTGGGGGCAGTGGGCGGTGCAACTCCTGCAATGCACTGCCTCACTGCCCTGGGGGCAGTGGGCACTGCAACTCCTGCAATGCACTGCCTCACTGCCTGGGGGCAGTGGGCGGTGCAACTCCTGCAATGCACTGCCTCACTGCCTGGGGGTAGTGGGCAGCGCAACGCCTGCAATGCACTGCCTCACTGCCTGGGGGCAGTGGGCAGTGCAACTCCTGCAATGCACTGCCTCACTGCCTGGGGGCAGTGGGCACTGCAACTCCTGCAATGCACTGCCTCACTGCCTGGGGGCAGTGGGCAGTGCAACTCCTGCAATGCACTGCCTCACTGCCTGGGGTTAGTGGGCAGCGCAACTCCTTCAATGCACTGCCTCACTGCCTGGGGGCAGTGGGCAGTGCAACTCCTGCAATGCACTGTCCCACCGCCCGGGGGCAGTGGGCAGTGCAACTCCTGCAATGCACTGCCCCACCGCCTGGGGGCAGTGGGCAGTGCAACTCCTGCAATGCACTGCCCCACCCCCTGTGGGCGGTGGGCACTGCAACTCCTGCAATGCACTGCCTCACTGCCCTGGGGGCAGTGGTCAGTGCAACTCCTGCAATGCACTGCCCACTGCCTGGGGGCAGTGGGCAGCGCAACTCCTGCAATGCACTGCCTCACTGCCTGGGGGCAGTAGGCAGTGCAACTCCTGCAATGCGCTGCCCCACTGCCTGGGGGTAGTTGGCAGCGCAACTCCTGCAATGCACTGCCTCACTGCCCTTGGGCAATAGGCAGTGCAACTCCTGCAATGCATTGCCTCACTGCCTGGGGGCAGTAGGCAGTGCAACTCCTGCAATGCACTGCCCCACTGCCCTTGGGCAGTAGGCAGTGCAACTCCTGCAATGCACTGCCTCACTGCCTGGGGGCAGTGGGCGGTGCAACTCCTGCAATGCACTGCCTCACTGCCTGGGGGTAGTGGGCAGCGCAACGCCTGCAATGCACTGCCTCACTGCCTGGGGGCAGTGGGCAATGCAACTCGTGCAATGCACTGCCTCACTGCCTGGGGGCAGTGGGCACTGCAACTCCTGCAATGCACTGCCTCACTGCCTGGGGGCAGTGGGCAGTGCAACTCCTGCAATGCACTGCCTCACTGCCTGGGGTTTGTGGGCAGTGCAACTCCTGCAATGCACTGTCCCACCGCCCGGGGGCAGTGGGCAGTGCAAGTGCTGCAATGCACTGCCTCACTGCCGTGGGGCAGTGGGCAGTGCAACTCCTGCAATGCACTGCCTCACTGCCTAGGAACAGCGGACAGTGCAAATCCTGCATTGCGCTGCCCCACTGCCTGGGGGCAGTGGGCAGCGCAACTCCTGCAATGCACTGCCTCACTGCCCTTGGGCAGTAGGCAGTGCAACTCCTGCAATGCACTGCCTCACTGCCCTGGGGGCAGTGGGCAGTGCAAGTGCTGCAATGCACTGCCTCACTGCCTGGGGGCAGTGGGCGGTGCAACTCCTGCAATGCACTGCCTCACTGCCCCGGGGGTAGTGGGCAGCGCAACGCCTGCAATGCACTGCCTCACTGCCTGGGGGCAGTGGGCAGTGCAACTACTGCAATGCACTCCCTCACTGCCTGGGGGCAGCGGGCACTGCAACTCCTGCAATGCACTGCCTCACTGCCTGGGGGCAGTGGGCAGTGCAACTCCTGCAATGCACTGCCTCACTGCCTGGGGGTAGTGGGCAGCGCAACTCCTGCAATGCACTGCCTCACTGCCTAGGAACAGCGGACAGTGCAACTCCTGCAATGCACTGCCTCAATGCCCTGGGGGCAGTGGGCAGTGCAACTCCTGCAATGCACTGCCTCACTGCCCTGGGGGCAGTGGGCACTGCAACTCCTGCAATGCACTGCCTCACTGCCTGGGGGCAGTGGGCGGTGCAACTCCTGCAATGCACTGCCTCACTGCCCTGGGGGCAGTGGGCACTGCAACTCCTGCAATGCACTGCCTCACTGCCTGGGGGCAGTGGGCGGTGCAACTCCTGCAATGCACTGCCTCACTGCCTGGGGGTAGTGGGCAGCGCAACGCCTGCAATGCACTGCCTCACTGCCTGGGGGCAGTGGGCAGTGCAACTCCTGCAATGCACTGCCTCACTGCCTGGGGGCAGTGGGCACTGCAACTCCTGCAATGCACTGCCTCACTGCCTGGGGGCAGTGGGCAGTGCAACTCCTGCAATGCACTGCCTCACTGCCTGGGGTTAGTGGGCAGCGCAACTCCTTCAATGCACTGCCTCACTGCCTGGGGGCAGTGGGCAGTGCAACTCCTGCAATGCACTGTCCCACCGCCCGGGGGCAGTGGGCAGTGCAACTCCTGCAATGCACTGCCCCACCGCCTGGGGGCAGTGGGCAGTGCAACTCCTGCAATGCACTGCCCCACCCCCTGTGGGCGGTGGGCACTGCAACTCCTGCAATGCACTGCCTCACTGCCCTGGGGGCAGTGGTCAGTGCAACTCCTGCAATGCACTGCCCACTGCCTGGGGGCAGTGGGCAGCGCAACTCCTGCAATGCACTGCCTCACTGCCTGGGGGCAGTAGGCAGTGCAACTCCTGCAATGCGCTGCCCCACTGCCTGGGGGTAGTTGGCAGCGCAACTCCTGCAATGCACTGCCTCACTGCCCTTGGGCAATAGGCAGTGCAACTCCTGCAATGCATTGCCTCACTGCCTGGGGGCAGTAGGCAGTGCAACTCCTGCAATGCACTGCCCCACTGCCCTTGGGCAGTAGGCAGTGCAACTCCTGCAATGCACTGCCTCACTGCCTGGGGGCAGTGGGCGGTGCAACTCCTGCAATGCACTGCCTCACTGCCTGGGGGTAGTGGGCAGCGCAACGCCTGCAATGCACTGCCTCACTGCCTGGGGGCAGTGGGCAATGCAACTCGTGCAATGCACTGCCTCACTGCCTGGGGGCAGTGGGCACTGCAACTCCTGCAATGCACTGCCTCACTGCCTGGGGGCAGTGGGCAGTGCAACTCCTGCAATGCACTGCCTCACTGCCTGGGGTTTGTGGGCAGTGCAACTCCTGCAATGCACTGTCCCACCGCCCGGGGGCAGTGGGCAGTGCAAGTGCTGCAATGCACTGCCTCACTGCCGTGGGGCAGTGGGCAGTGCAACTCCTGCAATGCACTGCCTCACTGCCTAGGAACAGCGGACAGTGCAAATCCTGCATTGCGCTGCCCCACTGCCTGGGGGCAGTGGGCAGCGCAACTCCTGCAATGCACTGCCTCACTGCCCTTGGGCAGTAGGCAGTGCAACTCCTGCAATGCACTGCCTCACTGCCCTGGGGGCAGTGGGCAGTGCAAGTGCTGCAATGCACTGCCTCACTGCCTGGGGGCAGTGGGCGGTGCAACTCCTGCAATGCACTGCCTCACTGCCCCGGGGGTAGTGGGCAGCGCAACGCCTGCAATGCACTGCCTCACTGCCTGGGGGCAGTGGGCAGTGCAACTACTGCAATGCACTCCCTCACTGCCTGGGGGCAGCGGGCACTGCAACTCCTGCAATGCACTGCCTCACTGCCTGGGGGCAGTGGGCAGTGCAACTCCTGCAATGCACTGCCTCACTGCCTGGGGGTAGTGGGCAGCGCAACTCCTGCAATGCACTGCCTCACTGCCTGGGGGCAGTGGGCAGTGCAACTCCTGCAATGCACTGTCCCACCGCCCGGGGGCAGTGGGCAGTGCACGTGCTGCAATGCACTGCCCCACTGCCTGGGGGCAGTGGGCAGTGCAACTCCTGCAATGCACTGCCTCACTGCCCTGGGGGCAGTGGGCAGTGCAACTCCTGCAATGCACTGCCTCACTGCCTGGGGGCAGTAGGCAGTGCAACTCCTGCAATGCACTGCCTCACTGCCTGGGGGCAGTGGGCAGCGCAACTCATGCAATGCACTGCCCCACCGCCTGGGGGTAGTGGGCAGCGCAACTCCTGCAATGCACTGCCTCACTGCCCTTGGGCAATAGGCAGTGCAACTCCTGCAATGCATTGCCTCACTGCCTGGGGGCAGTAGGCAGTGCAACTCCTGCAATGCACTGCCCCACCGCCTGGGGGCAGTGGGCAGTGCAACTCCTGCAATGCACTGCCTCACTGCCCTGGGGGCAGTGGACAGTGCAACTCCTGCAATGCACTGCCCCACTGCCCTTGGGCAGTAGGCAATGCAACTCCTGCAATGCACTGCCTCACTGCCTGGGCGCAGTAGGCAGTGGAACTCCTGCAATGCACTGCCTCACTGCCCTGGGGCAGTGGGCAGTGCAAGTGCTGCAATGCACTGCCTCACTGCCTGGGGGCAGTGGGCAGTGCAACTCCTGCAATGCACTGCCTCACTGCCCTTGGGCAGTAGGCAGTGCAACTCCTGCAATGCACTGCCTCACTGCCTGGGGGCAGTAGGCAGTGCAACTCCTACAAAACACTGCCTCACTGCCCTGGGGCAGTGGGCAGTGCAAGTGCTGCAATGCACTGCCTCACTGCCTGGGGGCAGTAGGTAGTGCAACTCCTACAATGCACTGCCTCACTGCCCTGGGGCAGTGGGCAGTGCAACTCCTGCAGTGCACTGCCTCACTGCCTAGGAACAGCGGACAGTGCAAATCCTGCATTGCGCTGCCTCACTGCCCTTGGGCAGTAGGGAGTGCAACTCCTGCAATGCACTGCCCCACCGCCTGGGGGCAGGGGGCAGTGCAACTTCTGCAATGCACTGCCTCACTGCCCTGGGGGCAGTGGGCACTGCAACTCCTGCAATGCACTGCCTCACTGCCTGGGGGCAGTGGACAGTGCAACTCCTGCAATGCACTGCCTCACTGCCCTTGGGCAGTAGGGAGTGCAACTCCTGCAATGCACTGCCTCACTGCCCTGGGGGCAGTGGGCACTGCAACTCCTGCAATGCACTGCCTCACTGTCTGGGGGCAGTGGGCGGTGCAACTCCTGCAATGCACTGCCTCACTGCCTGGGGGTAGTGGGCAGCGCAACGCCTGCAATGCACTGCCTCACTGCCTGGGGGCAGTGGGCAGTGCAACTCCTGCAATGCACTGCCTCACTGCCTGGGGGCAGTGGGCAGCGCAACTCCTGCAATGCACTGCCTCACTGCCTGGGGGCAGTGGGCAGTGCAACTCCTGCAATGCACTGTCCCACCGCCCGGGGGCAGTGGGCAGTGCAACTCCTGCAATGCACTGCCCCACCGCCTGGGGGCAGTGGGCAGTGCAACTCCTGCAATGCACTGCCTCACTGCCCTGGGGGCAGTGGGCAGTGCAACTCCTGCAATGCACTGCCCACTCACTGCCTGGGGGCAGTGGGCAGCGCAACTCCTGCAATGCACTGCCTCACTGCCTGGGGGCAGTAGGCAGTGCAACTCCTGCAATGCGCTGCCCCACTGCCTGGGGGTAGTGGGCAGCGCAACTCCTGCAATGCACTGCCTCACTGCCCTTGGGCAATAGGCAGTGCAACTCCTGCAATGCATTGCCTCACTGCTTGGGGGCAGTAGGCAGTGCAACTCCTGCAATGCACTGCCCCACTGCCCTTGGGCAGTAGGCAGTGCAACTCCTGCAATGCACTGCCTCACTGCCTGGGGGCAGTGGGCGGTGCAACTCCTGCAATGCACTGCCTCACTGCCTGGGGGTAGTGGGCAGCGCAACGCCTGCAATGCACTGCCTCACTGCCCTGGGGGCAGTAGGCAGTGCAACTCCTGCAATGCACTGCCTCACTGCCTGGGGGCAGTGGGCACTGCAACTCCTGCAATGCACTGCCTCACTGCCTGGGGGCAGTGGGCAGTGCAACTCCTGCAATGCACTGTCCCACCGCCCGGGGGCAGTGGGCAGTGCAACTCCTGCAATGCACTGCCCCACCGCCTGGGGGCAGTGGGCAGTGCAACTCCTGCAATGCACTGCCCCACCGCCTGGGGGCAGTGGGCAATGCAACTCCTGCAATGCACTGCCTCACTGCCCTGGGGGCAGTGGGCAGTGCAACTCCTGCAATGCACTGCCCACTGCCTGGGGGCAGTAGGCAGTGCAACTCCTGCAATGCGCTGCCCCACTGCCTGGGGGTAGTGCGCAGCGCAACTCCTGCAATGCACTGCCTCACTGCCTGGGGGCAGTAGGCAGTGCAACTCCTGCAATGCGCTGCCCCACTGCCTGGGGGTAGTGGGCAGCGCAACTCCTGCAATGCACTGCCTCATTGCCCTTGGGCAATAGGCAGTGCAACTCCTGCAATGCATTGCCTCACTGCATGGGGGCAGTAGGCAGTGCAACTCCTGCAATGCACTGCCCCACCGCCTGGGGGCAGTGGGCAATGCAACTCCTGCAATGCACTGCCTCACTGCCCTGGGGGCAGTGGACAGTGCAACTCCTGCAATGCACTGCCTCACTGCCTGGGGGCAGTGGACAGCGCAACTCCTGCAATGCACTGCCCCACTGCCCTTGGGCAGTAGGCAGTGCAACTCCTGCAATGCACTGCCTCACTGCCTGGGGGCAGTAGGCAGTGGAACTCCTGCAATGCACTGCCTCACTGCCTGGGGGCAGTGGGCAGTGCAACTCCTACAAAACACTGCCTCACTGCCCTGGGGCAGTGGGCAGTGCAACTCCTGCAATGCACTGTCCCACCGCCCGGGGGCAGTGGGCAGTGCAACTCCTGCAATGCACTGCCCCACTACCTGGGGGCAGTGGGCAGTGCAACTCCTGCAATGCACTGCCTCACTGCCTGGGGGCAGTGGGCAGCGCAACTCCTGCAATGCACTGCCTCACTGCCTGGGGGCAGTAGGCAGTGCAACTCCTGCAATGCGCTGCCCCACTGCCTGGGGGTAGTGGGCAGCGCAACTCCTGCAATGCACTGCCTCACTGCCCTTGGGCAATAGGCAGTGCAACTCCTGCAATGCATTGCCTCACTGCCTGGGGGCAGTAGGCAGTGCAACTCCTGCAACGCACTGCCCCACCGCCTGGGGGCAGTGGGCAGTGCAACTCTTGCAATGCACTGCCTCACTGCCCTGGGGGCAGTGGACAGTGCAACTCCTGCAATGCACTGCCTCACTGCCTTGGGGCAGTGGACAGTGCAACTCCTGCAACCCACTGCCCCACTGCCCTTGGGCAGTAGGCAGTGCAACTCCTGCAATGCACTGCCTCACTGCCTGGGTGCAGTAGGCAGTGGAACTCCTGCAATGCACTGCCTCACTGCCTGGGGGCAGTGGGCAGTGCAACTCCTACAAAACACTGCCTCACTGCCCTGGGGCAGTGGGCAGTGCAAGTGCTGCAATGCACTGCCTCACTGCCTGGGGGCAGTAGGCAGTGCAACTCCTACAATGCACTGCCTCACTGCCCTGGGGCAGTGGGCAGTGCAACTCCTGCAATGCACTGCCTCATTGCCTAGGGGCCGTGGGCAGTGCTACTCCTGCAATGCACTGCCCTACTGCCTGGGGGCAGCGGGCAGTGCAACTCCTACAATGCACTGCCTCGCTGCCCTGGGGGCAGCAGGCAGTGCAACTCCTGCAATGCACTGCCTCACTGCCTGGGAGCAGCCGACAGTGCAACTCCTGCAATGCACTGCCTCACTGCCTGGGGGCAGTGGGCAGTGCAACTCCTACAATGCACTGCCTCACTGCCTGGGGGCAGCGGACAGTGCAACTCCTGCAATGCACTGCCTCACTGCCTGGGGGCAGTGGACAGTGCAACTCCTGCAATGCACTGCCTCACTGCCTGGGGGCAGTGGGCAGTGCAACTCCTGCAATGCACTGCCCTACTGCCTGGGGGCAGGGGGCAGTGCAACTCCTACAATGCACTGCCTCGCTGCCCTGGGGGCAGCAGGCAGTGCAACTCCTGCAATGCACTGCCTCACTGCCTGGGAGCAGCCGACAGTGCAACTCCTGCAATGCACTGCCTCACTGCCTGGGGGCAGTGGGCAGTGCAACTCCTACAATGCACTGCCTCACTGCCTGGGGGCAGCGGACAGTGCAACTCCTGCAATGCACTGCCTCACTGCCTGGGGGCAGTGGACAGTGCAACTCCTGCAATGCACTGCCTCACTGCCTGGGGGCAGTGGGCAGTGCAACTCCTGCAATGCACTGCTTCACTGCCTGGGGGCAGTGGACAGTGCAACTCCTGCAATGCACTGCCTCACTGCCTGGGGGCAGTGGTCAGTGCAACTCCTGCAATGCACTGCCTCACTGCCTGGGGGCAGCGGACAGTGCAACTCCTGCAATGCCCTGCCCCACTGCCTGGGGGCAGTGGGCAGCGCAACTCTTGCAATGCACTGCCTCACTGCCCTTGGGCAGTAGGCAGTGCAACTCCTGCAATGCACCGCCTCACTGCCTGGGGGCAGTGGGCAGTGCAACTCCTGCAATGCACTGCCATGGTGACGTGGCACCAGTCTAAAAACCCTCAGGATGGTAGCTGTGGGACGGATTGCCCACACGCACTGCCACGCTCGAAGCCAGTCGTGATACGTCTCGATTTCTCGTGCGTCTTCCTTGTGTCAGGCCGGGCCCACCCCGCCCGCCAACCGTCCAGGACCCCTCCCTGGGCCAGACATGCAGTCCTGTGGGGGACAGATGCACATACGTGGCCTCCCCCCGACCGCCAGACGCCAACGTGGCGCCTGCCCCGACATCTCTGCGCCGACATGGCGCGGGCTCAGTGGCAGGGCACCATCGTGGTGCCGCGAACGTACCCGTGCGCCGTCGTGGCGCGGCCTTCTGGGCAGAGCGCCGTCATGGCGCGGCCTTCTCGGCAGAGCGCCGCCGCGGCGCCGCCCAAACAATCCAGCGCCAACGTGGCACCACTTCAGTGGCAGCACACCACCGTGGTGCAGCCAACGTGCACGTGTGCCGCCGTGGCGCAGTGTTCGGGGCACGGCGCCGTCGTGGCACTGCCCAGACAGCCCTATGCCTCCTTGGCGCCAGCTCAGTGGCAGAGCGCCATCGTGGTGCCGCCAACGTACACGTGCGCCACCGCGGCGCTGCCCAGACAGCCTGCGCCGACGTGGCGCCAGATCAGTGACGTGGCACCACCGTGGTGCAGTCAACGTACGCGTGCGCCGTCGTGGCGCAACCTTCAGGGCAGAGCGCCACCGTGGCGTTGCCCAAACGGTCTTCGGGCGCCAGCCTGGCCATGGTGTGTCCTCCAGGCCAATACTCGAGGCACCATGGCGGGGTCTGCACCTGGCGCTCCGCCACCCTCCGTAACACCCCGTGCAGAAGTGACGAGTCATCGGCGGTACTCACCGCCTCACGTGCCATCGGCGAACGTCGCCGTCTCGCTCGGGCACCATCGTGGTGCCACCTTCTCGGTCACGTGCCGTCTCGGTGCGCGTATCGTGGGACTCGTCGTTTGGGCCCGGCCCTTGCGGCCGGGCGTCGTCGGTGACCTCCACGGCGGTGCACCACCGCGGTGCTATGGCAGTGACGCACGTCCCGCACTCACAAAACCCAGGGGTACCCAGGCCACCGGCGGTGCGCGTGATCGTGTAGCGTGACCGTACTCGCGACACCGGCGGTACTCAGCCCGCCGGCAGTGCGCAAAGTCGTGCTGGGCCGCGTTCTATTTAGCCCAGCGACGTTTTTAAGTCGGGGGTGATGCCCCGGGAGACCCACACCTTCCGTGCCCGTTGATCCTGGGACGCTACCTCGGGTGGATCCACGACAGTTCGGAGCGGTCGGTGGCCGGGACCGGAGAGCATATCGGACCGTAGCGTTGTCGTACACCGGCGCTTTGACCCAGACGGCCTGCTGGGAGAGGCGTTCTCAGGTGTGCGACGAGATTCGTCTTACTCTAGCGGAGGTAAGACGGAGGACTCCCTCGGCAGTGCCTGCGTGGGGCCCCCGGGGGACGACGCCAAGGCTCACCGTACGTTCGACCGCGGCACGCGCTCCTCCTCCTCCTCCTCCTCCTCCTCCTCCTCCTCCACTGCCCTAGGGCAGTGGGCAGTGCAACTCCTGCAACGCACTGCCTCACTGCTTGGGGGCAGCGAACAGTGCAACTCCTGCAATGCACTGCCTCACTGCCCTGGGGGCAGCGGGCAGTGCAACTCCTGCAATGCACTGGCTCACTGCCTGGGGGTAGTGGGCAGCGCATCTCCTGCAATGCGCTGCCTCACTGCCCTTGGGCAGTAGGCAGTGCAACTCCTGCAATGCACTGCCTCACTGCCTGGGGGCAGTGGGCAGTGCAACTCCTGCAATGCACTGCCCCGCCGCTTGGGGGCAGTGGGCAGTGCAACTCCTGCAATGCACTGCCTCACTGCCCTGGGGCAGTGGGCAGTGCAACTCCTGCAATGCACTGCCTCACTGCATGGGGGCAGTGGGCAGTGCATCTCCTGCAATGCACTACCCCACTGCCTGGGGGCAGCGGACAGTGCAACTCCTGCAATGCACTGCCTCACTGCCCTGGGGGCACTGGGCAGTGCAACTCCTCCAATGCACTGCCTCACTACCTGGGGGCAGTGGGCACTGCAACTCCTGCAATGCAGTGCCTCACTGCCTGGGGGCAGTGGGCACTGCACCTCTTGCAATGCACCGCCTCACTGCCTGGGGGCAGTGGGCAGTGCAACTCCTGCAATGCACTGCCCCATCGCCTGGAGGCGGTGGGCAGTGCAACTCCTGCAATGCACTGCCTCACTGCCTGGGGGCAGTGGGCAGTGCAACTTGTGCAATGCACTGCCCTACTACCCCGGGGCAGTGGGCAGTGCAACTCCTGCAATGCACTGCCTCACTGCCTGGGGGCAGTGGGCAGTGCAACTCCTGCAATGCACTGCCCCACGGCCTTGGGGTAGTGGGCAGCGCAACTCCTGCAATGCACTGCCTCACTGCCCTTGGGTAGCAGGCAGTGCAACTCCTGCAATGCATTGCCTCACTGCCTGGGGGCAGTGGGCAGTGCAACTCCTGCAATGCACTGCCTCACTGCCCGGGGGCAGTGGGCAGTGCAACTCCTGCAACGCACTGCCCCACTGCCCTGGGGCAGTAGGCAGTGCAACTCCTGCAATGCACTGCCTCACTGCCCTGGGGGCACTGGGCACTGCAACTCCTGCAATGCACTGCCTCACTGCCTGGGGGCAGTGGGCACTGCAACTCCTGCAATGCACTGCCTCACTGCCTAGGGGTAGTGGGCAGCGCAACTCCTGCAATGCACTGCCTCACTGCCTGGGGGCAGTGGGCAGTGCAACTCCTGCAATGCACTGCCCCACCGCCTGGGGTTAGTGGGCAGTGCAACTCCTGCAATGCACTGCCTCACTGCCCTGGGGGCAGTGGACAGTGCAACTCCTGCAATGCACTGCCCCACTGCCTGGGGGCAGTGGGCAGTGCAACTCCTGCAATGCAGTGCCCCACAGCCTGGGGGTAGTGGGCACCGCAACTCCTGCAATGCACTGCCTCACTGCCCTTGGGCAGTAGGCAGTGCAACTCCTGCAATGCACTGCCTCACTGGCGGGGGGCAGTGGGCAGTGCAACTCCTGCAATGCGCTGCCTCACTGCTCGGGGGCAGTGGGCAGTGCAACTCCTGCAAAGCACTGCCTTATTGCCCTGGGGCAGTAGGCAGTGCAACTCCTGCAATGCACTGCCTCACTGCCTGGGGGCAGTGGACAGTGCAGCTCCCGAAATGCGCTGCCTCACTGCCTGGGGGCAGTGGGCAGTGCAACTCCTGCAATGCACTGCCTCACTGCCCTGGGGGCAGTGGACAGTGCAACTCCTGCAATGCACTGCC
Organism: Eutreptiella sp. 'Long Island Sound 2002'; assembly: GCA_964036045.1. NCBI lineage: Eukaryota > Euglenozoa > Euglenophyceae > Eutreptiales > Eutreptiaceae > Eutreptiella > Eutreptiella sp. 'Long Island Sound 2002'. The sequence goes on from OZ038384.1 coordinate 80,262,153, forward strand.
TCACTGCCTGGGGGTAGTGGGCAGTGCAACTCCCGCAATGCACTGCCTCACTGCCCCGGGGCAGTGAGCAGTGCAACTCCTGCAATGCACTGCCTCACTGCCTGGGGGCAGCGGACAGTGCAACTGCTGCAATGCACTGCCTCACTGCCCTGGGGCAGTGGGCAGTGCAACTCCTGCAATGCACTGCCTCACTGCCTAGGAGCAGCGCACAGTGCAAATCCTGCATTGCCTGCCCCACTGCCTGGGGGCAGTGGGCAGCGCAACTCCTGCAATGCACTGCCTCACTGCCCTTGGGCAGTAGGCAGTGCAACTCGTGCAATGCACTGCCTCACTGCCCTGGGACACTGGGCAATGCAACTCCTGCAATGCACTGCCTCACTGCCTGGGGGCAGTGGGCACTGCAACTCCTGCAATGCACTGCCTCACTGCTTGGGGGCAGTGGGCGGTGCAACTCCTGCAATGCACTGCCTCACTGCCTGGGGGCAGTGGGCAGTGCAACTCCTGCAATGCACTGCCCCACTGCCCTGGGGCAGTGGGCGGTGCAACTCCTGCAATGCACTGCCTCACTGCCTGGGGGTAGTGGGCAGCGCAACTCCTGCAATGCGCTGCCTCACTGCCCTTGGGCAGTAGGCAATGCAACTCCTGCAATGCACTCCCTCACTGCCTGGGGGCAGTGGGCAGTGCAACTCCTGCAATGCACTGCCCCTCGTGCAATGCACTGCCTCACTGCCTGGGGGTAGTGGGCAGTGCAACCCCTGCAATGCACTGCCCCACCGCCTGGAGGCAGTGGGCACTGCAACTCCTGCAATGCACTGCCTCACTGCTCGGGGGCAGTGGGCAGTGCAACTCCTGCAAAGCACTGCCTTACTGCCCTGGGGCAGTAGGCAGTGCAACTCCTGCCATGCACTGCCTCACTGCCTGGGGGCAGTGGACAGTGCAGCTCCCGAAATGCGCTGCCTCACTGCCTGGGGGCAGTGGGTAGTGCAACTCCTGCAATGCACTGCCTCACTGCCTGGGGGCAGTGGGCAGTGCAACTCCTGCAATGCACTGCCTCACTGCCTGGGGGTAGTGGGCAGTGCAACTCCCGCAATGCACTGCCTCACTGCCCTGGGGCAGTGAGCAGTGCAACTCCTGCAATGCACTGCCTCACTGCCTGGGGGCAGCGGACAGTGCAACTGCTGCAATGCACTGCCCCACTGCTTGGGGGCAGAGGGCAGTGCACCTCCTGCAATGCACTGCCTCACTGCCCTGGGGCAGTGGGCAGTGCAACTCCTGCAATGCACTGCCTCACTGCCCTGGGGCAGTGGGCAGTGCAACTCCTGCAATGCACTGCCTCACTGCCCTTGGGCAGTAGGCAGTGCAACTCCTGCAATGCACTGCCTCACTGCCCTGGGACACTCGGCAATGCAACTCCTGCAATGCACTGCCTCACTGCCTGGGGGCAGTGGGCACTGCAACTCCTGCAATGCACTGCCTCACTGCCTGGGGGCAGTGGGCGGTGCAACTCCTGCAATGCACTGCCTCACTGCCTGGGGGCAGTGGGCAGTGCAACTCCTGCAATGCACTGCCTCACTGCCCGGGGGCAGTAGGCAGTGCAACTCCTGCAATGCACTGCCCCACTGCCTGGGGGTAGTGGGCAGCGCAACTCCTGCAATGCGCTGCCTCACTGCCCTTGGGCAGTAGGCAGTGCAACTCCTGCAATGCACTGGCTCACTGCCTGGGGGCAGTGGGCAGTGCAACTCCTGCAATGCACTGCCCCTCGTGCAATGCACTGCCTCACTGCCTGGGGGTAGTGGGCAGTGCAACTCCTGCAATGCACTGCCCCACTGCCTGGGGGCAGCGGACAGTGCAACTCGTGCAATGCACTGCCCCACCGCCTGGGGGCAGTGGGCAGTGCAACTCCCGCAATGCATTGCCTCACTGCTCGGGGGCAGTGGGCAGTGCAACTCCTGCAATGCACTGCCCCACTGCCTGCGGGCAGTGGGCAGCGCAACTCCTGCAATGCACTGCCCCACCGTCTGGGGGCAGTGGGCAGTGCAACTCCTGCAATGCACTGCCTCACTGCTCGGGGGCAGTGGACAGTGCAACTCCTGCAATGCACTGCCTCACTGCCTGGGGGCAGTGGGCAGTGCAACTCTTGCAATGCACTGCCCCACCGCCTGGGGGCAGTGGGCAGTACAACTCCTGCAATGCGCTGCCCCACTGCCTGGGGGTAGTGGGCAGTGCAACTCCTGCAATGCACTGCCTCACTGCCTGGGGGCAGTGGGCAGTGCAACTCCTGCAATGCACTGCCCCACCGCCTGGGGGCTGTGGGCAGTGCAACTCCTGCAATGCACTGCCTCACTGCTGGGGGGCAGTGGACAGTGCAACTCCTGCAATGCACTGCCTCACTGCCTGGGGGCAGTAGGCAGTGCAACTCCTGCAATGCACTGCCTCACTGCCTGGGGGCAGTGGGCAGTGCAACTCCTGCAATGCACTGCCCCACTGCCTGGGGGCAGTAGGCAGTGCAACTCCTGCAATGCACTGCCTCACTGCCCTGGGGCAGTGGGCAGTGCAACTCCTACAAAACACTGCCTCACTGCCCTGGCGCAGTGGGCAGTGCAACTCCTACAATGCACTGCCTCACTGCCCTGGGGCAGTAGGCAGTGCAACTCCTGCAATGCACTGCCTCACTGCCATGCGGGATCTATGGTGCTGCGTGCCGCATGTTTCTCCATGGCGTGCAATGGCCTGGTGACCTGGCACCAGTCTAAAAACCCTCAGGATGGTAGCTGTAGGACGGATTGCCTACACGCACTGCCACGCTCGAAACCAGTCGTGAATCGTCGTGATAGTCGTGCCACCACGTGACTCAGCTCAGCCATCGTGGCCCCCTCTCCGCTCAACTCCACCCGTATGGTGCACTCTCTCTCTCCCTCTTCATCCCGTGTCTCCAAGGGCTGAGTGCCGCACCTCAAGTGCGTCCCTCCCCCTTGCAAGCCGTTTCCTGCTCACAGTGGGCACGTCGTTATACGTTCGGCTCTGGCAAGACGTCGACCTCGCCGTGGCAATCTTCCAGGCCGCTACGCGGGGAGCCGCGACGGGGACTGCATTCGACGTATCCGCCGCTCAAGCGTGACGCCTTGTGCAGGGGTATCATCGGTCGTCCGATTCGTCGTCCCAACGTGGGGCCCCTCGCTCCCGTGCGCCACTAGGGTTGCAGCACCACGCGCCAGCGCGGTGCTCCCCTCGCACCCCCGCCCTGTGTGTCCTGGGACCCCCGCTCACCGACCCGGTCCGCCAGGCGGCCCCATGTTACTCCGCGCCATCGCGCCATGCTCTTTGTTTTGTCACACTATGGCCACGCTCGTGGTACCCCTTGTTTCTCTCCTGCGCGCCCCATCCGACTGGGGCTGCCTATGATGTCAGTGCACCTCCGTTTGCCGACACCTCGATCTGCTCCCCCCCCCCCAACATATTGCGGCCACAGGCCACCCGCTCTTTTCTCGCCACAGCTACCATGTCAGACCGCTCAACACCGTCCCAGGACACCCCCTCTCCCGCCCCCGACACCGGTCGAGGCGGCGCCATTCGTCAGGGGCCGTTCCCCATGTTTCTGATGGACATCGCCCAGTCCGACGATGCTGACCGTCTGCTGCGAGAACTGGACATGCTGAAGGATGACGCGCTGGAAGCGGCAGATACGGCTATCCAGGCCACCGACCCCGCCCTGGCTGACTTGTGTGATGCCCTGCGATGGACGGCTGCCAACGGCGACATCCAGGCTATTACAGCGGTGACGGGGGTGTGGACGCCGCGGGGGCTCCTGCTCACAGCCACCGTAACGGTCGCCGCAGGCCCGTCTGACACGAAGGTCATCGAACACGTCCCCCTGTCGCTAGTACAAGGAGGCCCACTGCTGGAGTATATCTCCAAGGACCCTGAGGCCCTCACAGCGGCTCTCGTCACGCGGTGGAGCCCAAGCCATGCCCCAATTTCGGCGTCACGCCTCCGCAGCCAAGTCTTCAAGGGCCTGTACACAGCCCGCGAACAGCCACCGCCCGTCGACACTGCCGGCCCTCCGGACATCCAAAGCCAGAAGGTCTCCCACAAGATCCACAAGCCCATCAGCCAGTTCCTTGCCCCCCACCTCAGACCGTCATGGGACCGCCTCCGCACCCGAGAGGTGGTTGCGGCCTTTTGGGCGCTACCCAACGACGTGCATGCGGTCCTGCAGGCGGCCCACATCCCGACAGCAGACCTCGTCCCGCTGAAGTTCGGGCTCCTAGCGTGGGCCTCCTCCGTCTGCCTCACAGGACAGTACACGCCAGCCCCCGTTCCCACACCCCCCGCCCTCGCCAACAAGGGCATGTGGACCCCCGAGCAGCTGCGGCCGCTGCTCGAGTGCTCGATCTTGCCGATCCGCAGCGTGGAGCTGCTGCATCAGATCGAGCAGGCTGGCGAGCACTCCTGGGCCACAGCCCCCACTTTCGCCCTGCTGCAGGCCGGCATCGCCGACACCGCCAACCCGCCCCCGCTCACGCCGCCCAGCCACGCACCTTACCTCACCAAAGGGCAAGCGGCGCCCAGCCCCGCCGGCACTCTGTTCGCCACGGCGGCGTTCACCCCAGCGTCAGCCCTGTACAAGGCCCAGGGCAAGCCCACCCCCTCAGGGTCCGAACCATCGCCTTCATCACTGTTGCCCGAGCAGACAAGGCTTTCTTTCAATCTCCCAGAGCCTGCCTCCCAGGTACCACCGGCTGCCGCAGACCCCACGCCTCCGGAGTCACCGGCCCCGGCCGTCGGGTCGGCCCCCCCCAGCCCCTCCCAGGTGGGGGAGCCTTTCGTCCCGGACCTGGATGTCACGGCCTACTCCACCGACTACGCTCAATTGCATGACGAGTATGAGGCCCAACGACGGGAGCTGGCCGTGGCACGGGGCGACCTGGAGTCCCTCACGCGGGATCTGGACGCGGTGCGCACCGAACGGGATAATGCCCAGCAGCAGGCCCAGCGTTGCGCCGCGGCACAGCGGCAGACCGAAGCCGTTAGGCTCAACAACTTCATCAGGTCGGTACCCCCCCTCCTGTCCATCGCCACCAGACTCCACGGCCTCCAGTCCACGCCGCCGGCATTCGCCAACGCCGTGCGCAGTACCGTTCCGGCTTCATTCGAGCTGCCCCCCCCCCGGCTCTCAGCAGTTCCTGGTCCTCGTACCGGTCATCCTCGCCGCAGCAGTTCTCACCTCGCCCCAGGCACCCAACCTCGAGGAATTGGCCGACGTCCTCCGTAGGGCTATGGCCGCGCCAGGCGCCGTGCCGGTCCCGGAGGCCCCTGCACGTGCGCCCGAACTGTCGTTCGCAGTCCCGGAACCGGTCCCTAAGCCGAGGGCGGTCTCTGCCTTTCGGGCACCGGGCGCGACCGCCCAGCCGCCGCCGTCTCTGCCGTCGCCTGCCGATGCCGCCCTGACCGACCTGCTGGAGTGGATCCCGGAGATCCCCAAGGGCTGTGAGGACGAGGTTGCGCACGCGCTCCACCTCCAGCTCTTCCGCCAGTACGGCGCGAAGGTCAACACCCTCGCGCAGTCGCCGATCCGGGAGCAGTGGGCCTGGGTCCACAGCCACGCGCCCAGCCTGCCCGGCATCGCGGAAGTCCTGCGCTCCTTCCTCTCCAACCCCCCTGCAGTCCAGCAGGTTTCCGCCAGCCCAGCCACCTCCCCATCAGAAGCTGCAGCCGCCAACCAGGCACAGGGCGCAGCGAAAAAGAAGGGGTATACACCCCAAAAAATCGATCCGCAAGTTTACTCGAAAGCCCTGTGGGTCGGCTGGCAAGAAGTCGACGATCCGCCGTCCGGTGAAGTTGATGCAGGACTCCTCGGTGGTATCCTTCGGGATAAATTTGGTGCAGGCCTTTCCTCCATTACTGAAGAACAATTGAACCATACATCCAAGTTCACAATCGTCGGAGTCCGACCAGCAGAGTACGAGCGCGGCATGCGACTGACGAGGCAACACACGGCTCGCGGCTGGCGAGTGACGTGGGCCGAATCGAAGAAGCAACCGTTTACGCCCTGGGTGCCTGACCCTGACCGAGACCGTCCGCCCCGGAAGACTCATCGGGGAAGCCGCGGGAAGCAGCGCCGTCCACGGGACCCTGACGATCAGGTGGACCTTACGGCAACGTCGGGGTCAGACGGAGAACCAGACTCCAAATATCAGCGCAGATACAGCCCCCGCCGCTCGGACCGGTCCCCGTCCCGCCGCCGCAGCCCAGGCCATCGCCGCGACAGCCCGCCGCCGAGGCGTCGCAGCGCGTACCGCGATGAGCCACAAGCGCTTTCCAGCCGCCACGACCACCATGCAGCAGCCCCCCTCCTGCCCTACCCGTACTCGGGGGACCCCCACGACCCCCGAGTGGCCATGGCCCACAACCCCTACGCTCCCCCGCCCTGGAGCCCCCCAGCCGATCCCCACCGCTACCAGCCGTACTTCGGTCGGCGTCCGCGGGACCGGTAACCCGGGACATGGCGGGGCGCAACGAGGACATCCCTGCCGCTGTGTCTCAGCTCCGCCACTCCCACCTCGACGGCGTCCCCCATGTCCGGGACCTGCACCTGGGCGCATACACTCCCAGCTCCCCCCCCAGAGAGTGGGGCCTGGTACCGGTACCGGCCTCGGGCACTGCCCAGTTCATCACGCCCCCCTATGCCCTCGAAATGTGCCTGCACCTGCCGGTGGGTGTGCACTACTACCGGGCGTGCAGCGGGGCGGACCCCTGGCCCCGTAACGTTCTGTCGTTAGTGGGCGCCGTGCACTGTGTGCAGGTGACGGGCTCCCATCAGTTGCAGCTCTGCCGCAAGGGCCTGCCACCCACCTCCTTCATCTTGCCCGAGCATCACCACGTGGTCCTCCCACAATCCCTACACAGCCGCGTCTCCATCACAGCCACAGGCCTCACCCGGGCCAGTGTCTTGGCGATGGCGGCCACGTACCACCACCGGCACCTCCGCAAGTGGGTGCGAGGCCTACCTTGCGCCCTCCCCGCAGCCGTGGACCGCAAGCTAACCCAGCACTCCACCGCCGCCGGCTCCTGCCCCGGTCCCCCCCCCACCGGCCACGTGTCGCCCCGCCCAGGCGTGATGACCCTCAACGTGCAGATGTCCCTGCGACCCAAGCTCCGCGCCCTGGACGTCCTGGTGCGTGAGTGCCAGTACCCGCTAACCCTGCATGTTCAAGAAGCGGGGCCCCTGATCATCCAACGGGTGCACCCCCTATACCACACCATCCAGGCACCTGCAAGAATAGCTGGGGGATGTGCCACCCTCCTCTACAGGACCCCGGACCTGGTCGTGACCGGCCACAACGCCCACCCGTCGGGACGAGCCCTCGTCACGCACTTCACCATGGCTGGCGTGACCCACTGCCACGCCAACGTGTATTTCCCCGCCGACGGGAACCTCGAAACCCTCCAAGAAATCCTGGAGTGGGTGTACCCGTACCTCCTCCTCACCCCGGCTAGAGTGGTTGTCATGACAGGGGACCTGAACGCCAACTGCCGCTGGGTCTCGCACCTCCCTGTCTCCCCTGCCTCCCTCTGTGACCTCGTCCTCCCCACGCTCACGCGCCTTGGGATGCGCCGTCTACGCCCCCTTGCGGAGGCCCCCACGTGGGTGAGCCCGCAAGGTTTCGCCGGTGCCCTGGACCACATCTTCCTCCGCACCCCTTCGGAAGCAGCCCACACCACGGAGGTGCGCTCCGATTCCAGTTTCCCATCTGACCACCTACCCGTGACTGCCACCCTCCATGACCTCCCGCCAGCGCCCCAATTGGTATGCCCTTCGAAAAAGGGCCGCTTCCCCATCCCGCGGGAACCCCTCGCCAGCCAGCTCCGCACCCTCAACGACACCTTTCGGGCCGAACTCGCTACGCCGCCCCCGGGCGCGCCCGAAGCGCAGCCACGCTATACCGAGGTGACCTCAGCGCTATACACCGCAGCTACGGCTGCCTACGGGCCCCCCGTCCCCAGCCAGCCGGTACCGTCGACGGTACGTGTCCACGTCACCAACCTTCAACGCTACACGCTCGCCTACCCGGATTGGGCGTCCCAATCGTCACACCTCGTGGAGGTCGCCCGCCTCAAAGAACGCATCCGAGCGGCCTGGGACGTTCTCCTTCTAGAGAAGGATGTAGGGCTGGCGCCCCTACCCGCTGCCCCTGGCCAACCCACCAAAGTGGACTACCGCCGCACGTTGGGGGCGCGCTACGTACCCCCAGCGGATCCGGTCTACGTGGTGGGCGTCCCAGTACCTCTTCATCAACAAGCCGCCGTTGCGTTGGACCAGCTGCGCCAAAGGCACCTTGCCCCTCTGGAGGCGCTCTCACTCGCGCGCGTCCGGACCATCACGGGATGGGAGGAACGGCCGCTCGGCCCACCACCCAACGCCACCACCGCAAACCTGCGGGCCATCATCCGCCGGGCGGCAGCCACTGTGCCGTACCACGACTTACTGGAGTACCGGCTGTTCGGACAATTGGAGGATGCCCAGTTTGCGGCGATCGTGAGCCTGATCAACAGTATTCTCCGTGGGGTGCCCGTGCCCCAGGCACACTCTGCAGACTTCATCAACCTTCCGAAAAAGACGCCGCACGGCCCCATTGCAAACGGCAGACCGCTGACCAATCTGGCCACGATATGGAAACTCACGGCTGCCCTCATCAAAGACCACTACCAGCCCCGCCTGGTTCAGAACGGCATCCTGCCGCCCTACCAGTTCGGGATGTCCCCGCACTGCTCCTCCGTGGAGCTACTCCGCGTCCTACACGATGTATGGTGGGACCGCTGGCGCAGACGCCTCGAAGCGTGGGTCCTGTCGGACGATGTCCGCCACGCGTATGGCTCCATCAACCACACCACCGAGTACGCCGTCCTCACCGCCGCAGGGATCTCCCCAGCCGACGCCGCGACCCTTCAGCACCATGACCGCGCCCTTGAGGTGCACATGGGGGGAGCTGACGGACGCTCTCCGTCCTCCACCCGGCTGGGGGCCGGCACGGGGCAAGGATGCCCCGTGTCCGGCATGAAGTACTGCATATATGGCGAAGTTCGGGGACACGAAGCCTGCCGTTCCGTCCCCCCCACCGACACCCCCGCGGGCCCGCTGAACCGGGTTCTCCTGATGGATGACACCCAGTGGCTGCCCGGCGACCGTTGCCATTTGCCCGCCCTCGCCAGCGGCATTGAGAGAGCGGGCCGCCTCACCAACCTCCACTCAGACCCAACAAAAACGGTCTTGATCGGCACCGACATGCGCGATGGTCAGGTCTATTTCCTCAACGACACGGTATACCTCAATGGTCACCCCGTGCGATGTGCCACGAGCCGGGACTACGTCCGCGTCCTTGGCCGCCATGCCCTTCCCCACCTCTTCCATCCCGTCGACTCCCGGCGCCTGTTCTCGGGCGCCCGCGCTGCGTGCCGGGCGCTCCGCGCCCCACGACTCCCCGCCCACTACCCCCTCGCCATGTATACTGCCAAGTGTCATGGGACGGTCAACTGGTTTACCAGTGTCCGCCCCCCCTCCTACGGGGCCCTGCGCGTGCTGGACGCCATGACCGCCTCGGCCATGCGCGCCACCGCTGGGTGGACCCTCTCCGCCTCTGCTCACTTCCTCCGTGAGGTCCCCGAAGGGGGAGTCGGTATACCCCCGGCACCGGTCGTTGGGTTTACTAACTTCTTCGGCGTCTACATCCGACACCTGAACCACCCCAACTCCCTGGTCTGCCGGTCCACGCGCCACGGGCTCCTCACTGCCCTCTGGCGGTTCCATCCTTCCCAGCCCTGCCTCACCCCGGAGCTCGGACTCCGGTGCACCGCACACCCCACAGACCACGATCTATTTGTTGCCCTGTGCCACCGGTGCGACATCGCCATCCACTTACCCCCTGACAGCCATCTGCCACACCACACCCCCCATGTGCTGGCCCTGTCGTCACCCGGACTTGAGGTCCAGGACACCCACGCGTGGATGCTTGCGGGCCATCGCAGTACAGAGGACGCGCGACGCAAGGGGTGGCCCCGGGCCTCGCCCCGCCCCACTCCGCCGGCCGGCACCGTCCCCCCGGTTAGACGCTGCCAAGCGGTGACTGCGACCGTCCCCACGTTCTCCTGGCTCCCTGAGAACTATGGGATCCTCCACGACGCGTCGTGGTGCCCGAAGACCCGGCGCTGCGGCGGGGCAGTGGCGGTGTTCTGCCCCGTCACCCTCCGGTACCAGGTGTACCCCGTCCCCATCCCCTTGAGGCTGGACAACGCCTACACGGCGGAGCTGTACACGGCATGGGTGGCCCTCACCGCCAAGGGGCCCTCAGCCGACCCTGCCATCGGCTTCCGATCCGGTGCGTGGCACTTCGCGGACTGCAAAGGGTACATCACGGCGCAGGAAGGGCGCCGCGAGCCGGAAGACTCGCTGCAGGGAGATCTCATAAGATCGTGTCGCGACATGGCCCACGGCCATGCCCCTCCCCATCACCTCTATTCCCATATCGCCGGCACCTGGCTCGATACCCTGCTGGACCGGGTGGACGAAGCGGCAGGGCAAGCTGCGGACAATTGCCCGGACGCCGTGGGATGGCTCGGCCCCCTACAGAAACCCCGCGTCTGCTTCTCCCACGCGGGCCTCCAGGTCCACGACGCCGTGCCCCACGCGCGCCGCGCCTTGCTCGCCTCCCACCACGCCTTCTCTGCGTCCCCCCCGCCACAACGCCTCCCCGACCTCAACGAGTACGCCAACATCGTCAGCCACGGTCTCGTCACATGGGGGGACCACCTCACGGTCACCGGCATCCGCCTCTCCCTGTTCCCCCCAAGAGATACGTCCTGCCCCCTCTGCACCATGCCCGCCTCCGGGGACCATATCCTCTCGTGCCCGCTAGACCCGCTCATCCGCGCCCACTACCATCGGTGGCTTGCGGCCCGACTCTCTCAGAGGTGCCATGCCTGGCGCCACTGTACGCCCACTGCCTGGGGCACCCTCGTCCTTTGGGGGGACGAGCCGTTCATACTGGCTGTGGATGGCTCCCCGGCCCACCACACCGTCGCAACCTACACTGTTGGTCGTCTCGGAGCCATCTCCACGCCACACAGGGATGCCCTGCTGCACAGAGGTCTGCGTCCTGCGCGTCTCCGTCGCCTACTCTGCGATGTCGTTCTCACTACCGTTCTCCTACATAAGCGGCACGCGGTGCCCGTTCTACCTCTTGCCGACCACCTCTCTCCCCTACCGCGGGCCCCTGTTAACCAGTCCCTCGCCAACGACCCACCGCCAGAGTGGTATCACGTAGCCAACTGGGCCCCAACGCCCGGCTCGGGCAGGTGGCCGGCCTGGGACATCCTCCTAGGACTCTGGCTATCAGGGGACCTCCTCCTGGCCCCTGAGGTGAAGTCCGCCATCTCCACCCGGAACAAGCGCAGTCCGTACCTCGTCCTGTATGTGTACATCGAGAAGAACCAGATGTCGCCGGCCGTGCGACAGGAGATTGAGCTGGAAGCCCATGACGTGATCATCTTGGACAGTCTCGGACGGCACGGGCTTGCCCCCCATCTCCCGGATCGACGCCGCCTCTGGGCCATCCATTACGGTGGCAATGGACGGAGCCTGGAGGCCGGCCTCTGTGGAGATGTGATCCCCTCGTGGTGTGCCGCACTACATTCCGCGTTCTCGGCCATCCTCACTGCGGCTTCCCAAGGACCCCGCACGGTCTTTAAGGACATGCAGGTGGCCATGGGTCGGCCCGCCCCGTGGCCCTGTCCCCGCCCGTGACCCGTCCTCGACCTCACGCGCCCGGACCGCTCCGGTGCTGCGCGCAGTCGTGCCGGACCGCGCTCCTTGTCTGGCGGCGTTCTAAGTCGGAGGTGATGCCCCGGGAGACCCACATCTTCCGTGCCCGTTGATCTTGGAACGCTTACTCGGGTGGATCCAGGACAGTTCGGAGCGGTTGGTGGCCGGGACCGGAGAGCAGATCGAGCCGTAGCGTTGTCGTACACCGACGTTGTGACCCAGACGGCCTGCTGGGAGGAGCGTTCTCAGGTGTGCGACGAGATTCGTCTTGCTCTAGCGGAGGTAAGACGGAGGACTCCCTCGGCAGAGCCTGCGTTTGGCCCCCGAGGGACGACGCCAAGGCTCACCGTACGTGGGACCGCGGCAGGCGCTCCTCCTCCTCCTCCTCCTCCTCCTTGGGGGCAGTGGGCAGTGCAACTCCTGCAATGCACTGCCTCACTGCCCTGGGGCAGTAGGCAGCGCAACTCCTGCAATGCACTGCCTCACTGCCTGGGGGCAGTGGACAGTGCAGCTCCCGAAATGCGCTGCCTCACTGCCTGGGGGCAGTGGGCAGTGCAACTCCTGCAATGCACTGCCTCACTGCCTGGGGGTAGTGGGCAGTGCAACTCCCGCAATGCACTGCCTCACTGCCCTGGGGCAGTGAGCAGTGCAACTCCTGCAATGCACTGCCTCACTGCCTGGGGGCAGTGGGCAGTGCAACTCCTGCAATGCACTGCCCCTCGTGCAATGCACTGCCTCACTGCCTGGGGCCAGTGGGCAGTGCAACTCCTGCAATGCACTGCCCCACTGCCTGGGGGCAGCGGACAGTGCAACTCGTGCAATGCACTGCCCCACCGCCTGGGGGCAGTGGGCAGTGCAACTCCCGCAATGCATTGCCTCACTGCTCGGGGGCAGTGGGCAGTGCAACTCCTGCAATGCACTGCCCCACTGCCTGCGGGCAGTGGGCAGCGCAACTCCTGCAATGCACTGCCCCACCGTCTGGGGGCAGTGGGCAGTGCAACTCCTGCAATGCACTGCCTCACTGCTCGGGGGCAGTGGACAGTGCAACTCCTGCAATGCACTGCCTCACTGCCTGGGGGCAGTGGGCAGTGCAACTCTTGCAATGCACTGCCCCACCGCCTGGGGGCAGTGGGCAGTACAACTCCTGCAATGCACTGCCCCACTGCCCTTGGGCAGTGGGCAGTGCAACTCCTGCAATGCACTGCCTCACTGCCCTGGGACACTCGGCAATGCAACTCCTGCAATGCACTGCCTCACTGCCTGGGGGCAGTGGGCACTGCAACTCCTGCAATGCACTGCCTCACTGCCTGGGGGCAGTGGGCGGTGCAACTCCTGCAATGCACTGCCTCACTGATTGGTGGCAGTGGGCAGTGCAACTCCTGCAATGCACTGCCTCACTGCCCGGGGGCAGTAGGCAGTGCAACTCCTGCAATGCACTGCCCCACTGCCTGGGGGTAGTGGGCAGCGCAACTCCTGCAATGCGCTGCCTCACTGCCCTTGGGCAGTAGGCAGTGCAACTCCTGCAATGCACTGGCTCACTGCCTGGGGGCAGTGGGCAGTGCAACTCCTGCAATGCACTGCCCCTCGTGCAATGCACTGCCTCACTGCCTGGGGCCAGTGGGCAGTGCAACTCCTGCAATGCACTGCCCCACTGCCTGGGGGCAGCGGACAGTGCAACTCGTGCAATGCACTGCCCCACCGCTTGGGGGCAGTGGGCAGTGCAACTCCCGCAATGCATTGCCTCACTGCTCGAGGGCAGTGGGCAGTGCAACTCCTGCAATGCACTGCCCCACTGCCTGCGGGCAGTGGGCAGCGCTACTCCTGCAATGCACTGCCCCACCGTCTGGGGGCAGTGGGCAGTGCAACTCCTGCAATGCACTGCCTCACTGCTCGGGGGCAGTGGACAGTGCAACTCCTGCAATGCACTGCCTCACTGCCTGGGGGCAGTGGGCATTGCAACTCCTGCAATGCACTGCCTCACTGCCTGGGGGCAGTGGGCGGTGCAACTCCTGCAATGCACTGCCTCACTGCCTGGGGGCAGTGGGCAGTGCAACTCCTGCAATGCACTGCCTCACTGCCCGGGGGCAGTAGGCAGTGCAACTCCTGCAATGCACTGCCCCACTGCCTGGGGGTAGTGGGCAGTACAACTCCTGCAATGCGCTGCCTCACTGCCCTTGGGCAGTAGGCAGTGCAACTCCTGCAATGCACTGGCTCACTGCCTGGGGGCAGTGGGCAGTGCAACTCCTGCAATGCACTGCCCCTCGTGCAATGCACTGCCTCACTGCCTGGGGGTAGTGGGCAGTGCAACTCCTGCAATGCACTGCCCCACTGCCTGGGGGCAGCGGACAGTGCAACTCGTGCAATGCACTGCCCCACCGCCTGGGGGCAGTGGGCAGTGCAACTCCCGCAATGCATTGCCTCACTGCTCGGGGGCAGTGGGCAGTGCAACTCCTGCAATGCACTGCCCCACTGCCTGCGGGCAGTGGGCAGCGCAACTCCTGCAATGCACTGCCCCACCGTCTGGGGGCAGTGGGCAGTGCAACTCCTGCAATGCAATGCCTCACTGCTCGGGGGCAGTGGACAGTGCAACTCCTGCAATGCACTGCCTCACTGCCTGGGGGCAGTGGGCAGTGCAACTCTTGCAATGCACTGCCTCACTGCCCTTGGGCAGTGGGCAGTGCAACTCCTGCAATGCACTGCCTCACTGCCTGGGGGCAGTGGGCAGTGCAACTCCTGCAATGCACTGCCCCACCGCCTGGGGGCTGTGGGCAGTGCAACTCCTGCAATGCACTGCCTCACTGCTGGGGGGCAGTGGACAGTGCAACTCCTGCAATGCACTGCCTCACTGCCTGGGGGCAGTAGGCAGTGCAACTCCTGCAATGCACTGCCTCACTGCCTGGGGGCAGTGGGCAGTGCAACTCCTGCAATGCACTGCCCCACTGCCTGGGGGCAGTAGGCAGTGCAACTCCTGCAATGCACTGCCTCACTGCCTGGGGGCAGTGGGCAGTGCAACTCCTGCAATGCACTGCCTCACTGCCCTGGGGCAGTGGGCAGTGCAACTCCTACAAAACACTGCCTCACTGCCCTGGCGCAGTGGGCAGTGCAACTCCTACAATGCACTGCCTCACTGCCCTGGGGCAGTAGGCAGTGCAACTCCTGCAATGCACTGCCTCACTGCCTTGGGGGCAGTGGGCAGTGCAACTCCTGCAATGCACTGCCTCGCTGCCCTGGGGCAGTAGGCAGCGCAACTCCTGCAATGCACTGCCTCACTGCCTGGGGGCAGTGGACAGTGCAGCTCCCGAAATGCGCTGCCTCACTGCCTGGGAGCAGTGGGCAGTGCAACTCCTGCAATGCACTGCCTCACTGCCTGGGGGTAGTGGGCAGTGCAACTCCCGCAATGCACTGCCTCACTGCCCTGGGGCAGTGAGCAGTGCAACTCCTGCAATGCACTGCCTCACTGCCTGGGGGCAGTGGGCAGTGCAACTCCTGCAATGCACTGCCCCTCGTGCAATGCACTGCCTCACTGCCTGGGGCCAGTGGGCAGTGCAACTCCTGCAATGCACTGCCCCACTGCCTGGGGGCAGCGGACAGTGCAACTCGTGCAATGCACTGCCCCACCGCCTGGGGGCAGTGGGCAGTGCAACTCCCGCAATGCATTGCCTCACTGCTCGGGGGCAGTGGGCAGTGCAACTCCTGCAATGCACTGCCCCACTGCCTGCGGGCAGTGGGCAGCGCAACTCCTGCAATGCACTGCCCCACCGTCTGGGGGCAGTGGGCAGTGCAACTCCTGCAATGCACTGCCTCACTGCTCGGGGGCAGTGGACAGTGCAACTCCTGCAATGCACTGCCTCATCGCCTGGGGGCAGTGGGCAGTGCAACTCTTGCAATGCACTGCCCCACCGCCTGGGGGCAGTGGGCAGTACAACTCCTGCAATGCACTGCCCCACCGCCCTTGGGCAGTGGGCAGTGCAACTCCTGCAATGCACTGCCTCACTGCCTGGGGGCAGTGGGCAGTGCAACTCCTGCAATGCACTGCCCCACCGCCTGGGGGCTGTGGGCAGTGCAACTCCTGCAATGCACTGCCTCACTGCTGGGGGGCAGTGGACAGTGCAACTCCTGCAATGCACTGCCTCACTGCCTGGGGGCAGTAGGCAGTGCAACTCCTGCAATGCACTGCCTCACTGCCTGGGGGCAGTGGGCAGTGCAACTCCTGCAATGCACTGCCCCACTGCCTGGGGGCAGTAGGCAGTGCAACTCCTGCAATGCACTGCCTCACTGCCTGGGGGCAGTGGGCAGTGCAACTCCTGCAATGCACTGCCTCACTGCCCTGGGGCAGTGGGCAGTGCAACTCCTACAAAACACTGCCTCACTGCCCTGGCGCAGTGGGCAGTGCAACTCCTACAATGCACTGCCTCACTGCCCTGGGGCAGTAGGCAGTGCAACTCCTGCAATGCACTGCCTCACTGCCTTGGGGGCAGTGGGGAGTGCAACTCCTGCAATGCACTGCCTCACTGCCCTGGGGCAGTAGGCAGCGCAACTCCTGCAATGCACTGCCTCACTGCCTGGGGGCAGTGGACAGTGCACTTCCCGAAATGCGCTGCCTCACTGCCTGGGGGCAGTGGGCAGTGCAACTCCTGCAATGCACTGCCTCACTGCCTGGGGGTAGTGGGCAGTGCAACTCCCGCAATGCACTGCCTCACTGCCCTGGGGCAGTGAGCAGTGCAACTCCTGCAATGCACTGCCTCACTGCCTAGGGGCAGCGGACAGTGCAACTGCTGCAATGCACTGCCCCACTGTTTGGGGGCAGTGGGCAGTGCACCTCCTGCAATGCACTGCCTCACTGCCCTGGGGCAGTGGGCAGTGCAACTCCTGCAATGCACTGCCTCACTGCCTAGGAGCAGCGGACAGTGCAAATCCTGCATTGCCTGCCCCACTGCCTGGGGGCAGTGGGCAGCGCAACTCCTGCAATGCACTGCCTCACTGCCCTTGGGCAGTAGGCAGTGCAACTCCTGCAATGCACTGCCTCACTGCCCTGGGACACTCGGCAATGCAACTCCTGCAATGCACTGCCTCACTGCCTGGGGGCAGTGGGCACTGCAACTCCTGCAATGCACTGCCTCACTGCCTGGGGGCAGTGGGCGGTGCAACTCCTGCAATGCACTGCCTCACTGCTGGGGGGCAGTGGACAGTGCAACTCCTGCAATGCACTGCCTCACTGCCTGGGGGCAGTAGGCAGTGCAACTCCTGCAATGCACTGCCTCACTGCCTGGGGGCAGTGGGCAGTGCAACTCCTGCAATGCACTGCCCCACTGCCTGGGGGCAGTAGGCAGTGCAACTCCTGCAATGCACTGCCTCACTGCCTGGGGGCAGTGGGCAGTGCAACTCCTGCAATGCACTGCCTCACTGCCCTGGGGCAGTGGGCAGTGCAACTCCTACAAAACACTGCCTCACTGCCCTGGCGCAGTGGGCAGTGCAACTCCTACAATGCACTGCCTCACTGCCCTGGGGCAGTAGGCAGTGCAACTCCTGCAATGCACTGCCTCACTGCCTTGGGGGCAGTGGGCAGTGCAACTCCCGCAATGCATTGCCTCACTGCTCGGGGGCAGTGGGCAGTGCAACTCCCGCAATGCATTGCCTCACTGCTCGGGGGCAGTGGGCAGTGCAACTCCTGCAATGCACTGCCCCACTGCCTGCGGGCAGTGGGCAGCGCAACTCCTGCAATGCACTGCCCCACCGTCTGGGGGCAGTGGGCAGTGCAACTCCTGCAATGCAATGCCTCACTGCTCGGGGGCAGTGGACAGTGCAACTCCTGCAATGCACTGCCTCACTGCCTGGGGGCAGTGGGCAGTGCAACTCTTGCAATGCACTGCCTCACTGCCCTTGGGCAGTGGGCAGTGCAACTCCTGCAATGCACTGCCTCACTGCCTGGGGGCAGTGGGCAGTGCAACTCCTGCAATGCACTGCCCCACCGCCTGGGGGCTGTGGGCAGTGCAACTCCTGCAATGCACTGCCTCACTGCTGGGGGGCAGTGGACAGTGCAACTCCTGCAATGCACTGCCTCACTGCCTGGGGGCAGTAGGCAGTGCAACTCCTGCAATGCACTGCCTCACTGCCTGGGGGCAGTGGGCAGTGCAACTCCTGCAATGCACTGCCCCACTGCCTGGGGGCAGTAGGCAGTGCAACTCCTGCAATGCACTGCCTCACTGCCTGGGGGCAGTGGGCAGTGCAACTCCTGCAATGCACTGCCTCACTGCCCTGGGGCAGTGGGCAGTGCAACTCCTACAAAACACTGCCTCACTGCCCTGGCGCAGTGGGCAGTGCAACTCCTACAATGCACTGCCTCACTGCCCTGGGGCAGTAGGCAGTGCAACTCCTGCAATGCACTGCCTCACTGCCTTGGGGGCAGTGGGCAGTGCAACTCCTGCAATGCACTGCCTCGCTGCCCTGGGGCAGTAGGCAGCGCAACTCCTGCAATGCACTGCCTCACTGCCTGGGGGCAGTGGACAGTGCAGCTCCCGAAATGCGCTGCCTCACTGCCTGGGAGCAGTGGGCAGTGCAACTCCTGCAATGCACTGCCTCACTGCCTGGGGGTAGTGGGCAGTGCAACTCCCGCAATGCACTGCCTCACTGCCCTGGGGCAGTGAGCAGTGCAACTCCTGCAATGCACTGCCTCACTGCCTGGGGGCAGTGGGCAGTGCAACTCCTGCAATGCACTGCCCCTCGTGCAATGCACTGCCTCACTGCCTGGGGCCAGTGGGCAGTGCAACTCCTGCAATGCACTGCCCCACTGCCTGGGGGCAGCGGACAGTGCAACTCGTGCAATGCACTGCCCCACCGCCTGGGGGCAGTGGGCAGTGCAACTCCCGCAATGCATTGCCTCACTGCTCGGGGGCAGTGGGCAGTGCAACTCCTGCAATGCACTGCCCCACTGCCTGCGGGCAGTGGGCAGCGCAACTCCTGCAATGCACTGCCCCACCGTCTGGGGGCAGTGGGCAGTGCAACTCCTGCAATGCACTGCCTCACTGCTCGGGGGCAGTGGACAGTGCAACTCCTGCAATGCACTGCCTCATCGCCTGGGGGCAGTGGGCAGTGCAACTCTTGCAATGCACTGCCCCACCGCCTGGGGGCAGTGGGCAGTACAACTCCTGCAATGCACTGCCCCACCGCCCTTGGGCAGTGGGCAGTGCAACTCCTGCAATGCACTGCCTCACTGCCTGGGGGCAGTGGGCAGTGCAACTCCTGCAATGCACTGCCCCACCGCCTGGGGGCTGTGGGCAGTGCAACTCCTGCAATGCACTGCCTCACTGCTGGGGGGCAGTGGACAGTGCAACTCCTGCAATGCACTGCCTCACTGCCTGGGGGCAGTAGGCAGTGCAACTCCTGCAATGCACTGCCTCACTGCCTGGGGGCAGTGGGCAGTGCAACTCCTGCAATGCACTGCCCCACTGCCTGGGGGCAGTAGGCAGTGCAACTCCTGCAATGCACTGCCTCACTGCCTGGGGGCAGTGGGCAGTGCAACTCCTGCAATGCACTGCCTCACTGCCCTGGGGCAGTGGGCAGTGCAACTCCTACAAAACACTGCCTCACTGCCCTGGCGCAGTGGGCAGTGCAACTCCTACAATGCACTGCCTCACTGCCCTGGGGCAGTAGGCAGTGCAACTCCTGCAATGCACTGCCTCACTGCCTTGGGGGCAGTGGGGAGTGCAACTCCTGCAATGCACTGCCTCACTGCCCTGGGGCAGTAGGCAGCGCAACTCCTGCAATGCACTGCCTCACTGCCTGGGGGCAGTGGACAGTGCACTTCCCGAAATGCGCTGCCTCACTGCCTGGGGGCAGTGGGCAGTGCAACTCCTGCAATGCACTGCCTCACTGCCTGGGGGTAGTGGGCAGTGCAACTCCCGCAATGCACTGCCTCACTGCCCTGGGGCAGTGAGCAGTGCAACTCCTGCAATGCACTGCCTCACTGCCTAGGGGCAGCGGACAGTGCAACTGCTGCAATGCACTGCCCCACTGTTTGGGGGCAGTGGGCAGTGCACCTCCTGCAATGCACTGCCTCACTGCCCTGGGGCAGTGGGCAGTGCAACTCCTGCAATGCACTGCCTCACTGCCTAGGAGCAGCGGACAGTGCAAATCCTGCATTGCCTGCCCCACTGCCTGGGGGCAGTGGGCAGCGCAACTCCTGCAATGCACTGCCTCACTGCCCTTGGGCAGTAGGCAGTGCAACTCCTGCAATGCACTGCCTCACTGCCCTGGGACACTCGGCAATGCAACTCCTGCAATGCACTGCCTCACTGCCTGGGGGCAGTGGGCACTGCAACTCCTGCAATGCACTGCCTCACTGCCTGGGGGCAGTGGGCGGTGCAACTCCTGCAATGCACTGCCTCACTGCTGGGGGGCAGTGGACAGTGCAACTCCTGCAATGCACTGCCTCACTGCCTGGGGGCAGTAGGCAGTGCAACTCCTGCAATGCACTGCCTCACTGCCTGGGGGCAGTGGGCAGTGCAACTCCTGCAATGCACTGCCCCACTGCCTGGGGGCAGTAGGCAGTGCAACTCCTGCAATGCACTGCCTCACTGCCTGGGGGCAGTGGGCAGTGCAACTCCTGCAATGCACTGCCTCACTGCCCTGGGGCAGTGGGCAGTGCAACTCCTACAAAACACTGCCTCACTGCCCTGGCGCAGTGGGCAGTGCAACTCCTACAATGCACTGCCTCACTGCCCTGGGGCAGTAGGCAGTGCAACTCCTGCAATGCACTGCCTCACTGCCTTGGGGGCAGTGGGCAGTGCAACTCCTGCAATGCACTGCCTCGCTGCCCTGGGGCAGTAGGCAGCGCAACTCCTGCAATGCACTGCCTCACTGCCTGGGGGCAGTGGACAGTGCAGCTCCCGAAATGCGCTGCCTCACTGCCTGGGAGCAGTGGGCAGTGCAACTCCTGCAATGCACTGCCTCACTGCCTGGGGGTAGTGGGCAGTGCAACTCCCGCAATGCACTGCCTCACTGCCCTGGGGCAGTGAGCAGTGCAACTCCTGCAATGCACTGCCTCACTGCCTGGGGGCAGTGGGCAGTGCAACTCCTGCAATGCACTGCCCCTCGTGCAATGCACTGCCTCACTGCCTGGGGCCAGTGGGCAGTGCAACTCCTGCAATGCACTGCCCCACTGCCTGGGGGCAGCGGACAGTGCAACTCGTGCAATGCACTGCCCCACCGCCTGG
The DNA here is from genome assembly GCA_964036045.1 of Eutreptiella sp. 'Long Island Sound 2002'. NCBI lineage: Eukaryota > Euglenozoa > Euglenophyceae > Eutreptiales > Eutreptiaceae > Eutreptiella > Eutreptiella sp. 'Long Island Sound 2002'. Next base: position 80,283,180 of record OZ038384.1, read on the forward strand.
GGGCAGTGGGCAGTGCAACTCCCGCAATGCATTGCCTCACTGCTCGGGGGCAGTGGGCAGTGCAACTCCTGCAATGCACTGCCCCACTGCCTGCGGGCAGTGGGCAGCGCAACTCCTGCAATGCACTGCCCCACCGTCTGGGGGCAGTGGGCAGTGCAACTCCTGCAATGCACTGCCTCACTGCTCGGGGGCAGTGGACAGTGCAACTCCTGCAATGCACTGCCTCATCGCCTGGGGGCAGTGGGCAGTGCAACTCTTGCAATGCACTGCCCCACCGCCTGGGGGCAGTGGGCAGTACAACTCCTGCAATGCACTGCCCCACCGCCCTTGGGCAGTGGGCAGTGCAACTCCTGCAATGCACTGCCTCACTGCCTGGGGGCAGTGGGCAGTGCAACTCCTGCAATGCACTGCCCCACCGCCTGGGGGCTGTGGGCAGTGCAACTCCTGCAATGCACTGCCTCACTGCTGGGGGGCAGTGGACAGTGCAACTCCTGCAATGCACTGCCTCACTGCCTGGGGGCAGTAGGCAGTGCAACTCCTGCAATGCACTGCCTCACTGCCTGGGGGCAGTGGGCAGTGCAACTCCTGCAATGCACTGCCCCACTGCCTGGGGGCAGTAGGCAGTGCAACTCCTGCAATGCACTGCCTCACTGCCTGGGGGCAGTGGGCAGTGCAACTCCTGCAATGCACTGCCTCACTGCCCTGGGGCAGTGGGCAGTGCAACTCCTACAAAACACTGCCTCACTGCCCTGGCGCAGTGGGCAGTGCAACTCCTACAATGCACTGCCTCACTGCCCTGGGGCAGTAGGCAGTGCAACTCCTGCAATGCACTGCCTCACTGCCTTGGGGGCAGTGGGGAGTGCAACTCCTGCAATGCACTGCCTCACTGCCCTGGGGCAGTAGGCAGCGCAACTCCTGCAATGCACTGCCTCACTGCCTGGGGGCAGTGGACAGTGCACTTCCCGAAATGCGCTGCCTCACTGCCTGGGGGCAGTGGGCAGTGCAACTCCTGCAATGCACTGCCTCACTGCCTGGGGGTAGTGGGCAGTGCAACTCCCGCAATGCACTGCCTCACTGCCCTGGGGCAGTGAGCAGTGCAACTCCTGCAATGCACTGCCTCACTGCCTAGGGGCAGCGGACAGTGCAACTGCTGCAATGCACTGCCCCACTGTTTGGGGGCAGTGGGCAGTGCACCTCCTGCAATGCACTGCCTCACTGCCCTGGGGCAGTGGGCAGTGCAACTCCTGCAATGCACTGCCTCACTGCCTAGGAGCAGCGGACAGTGCAAATCCTGCATTGCCTGCCCCACTGCCTGGGGGCAGTGGGCAGCGCAACTCCTGCAATGCACTGCCTCACTGCCCTTGGGCAGTAGGCAGTGCAACTCCTGCAATGCACTGCCTCACTGCCCTGGGACACTCGGCAATGCAACTCCTGCAATGCACTGCCTCACTGCCTGGGGGCAGTGGGCACTGCAACTCCTGCAATGCACTGCCTCACTGCCTGGGGGCAGTGGGCGGTGCAACTCCTGCAATGCACTGCCTCACTGCCTGGGGGCAGTGGGCAGTGCAACTCCTGCAATGCACTGCCTCACTGCCCGGGGGCAGTAGGCAGTGCAACTCCTGCAATGCACTGCCCCACTGCCTGGGGGTAGTGGGCAGCGCAACTCCTGCAATGCGCTGCCTCACTGCCCTTGGGCAGTAGGCAGTGCAACTCCTGCAATGCACTGGCTCACTGCCTGGGGGCAGTGGGCAGCGCAACTCCTGCAATGCACTGCCCCTCGTGCAATGCACTGCCTCACTGCCTGGGGGCAGTGGGCAGTGCAACGCCTGCAATGCACTGCCCCACTGCCTGGGGGCAGCGGACAGTGCAACTCGTGCAATGCACTGCCCCACCGCCTGGGGGCGGTGGGCAGTGCAACTCCTGCAATGCATTGCCTCATTGCTCGGGGGCAGTGGGCAGTGCAACTCCTGCAATGCACTGCCCCACTGCTTGCGGGCAGTGGGCAGCGCAACTCCTGCAATGCACTGCCCCACCGTCTGGGGGCAGTGGGCAGTGCAATTCATGCAATGCACTGCCTCACTGCTCGGGGGCAGTGGACAGTGCAACTCCTGCAATGCACTGCCTCACTGCCTGGGGGCAGTTGGCAGTGCAACTCTTGCAATGCACTGCCCCACCGCCTGGGGGCAGTGGGCAGTACAACTCCTGCAATGCACTGCCCCACTGCCCTTGGGCAGTGGGCAGTGCAACTGCTGCAATGCACTGCCTCACTGCCTGGGGGCAGTGGGCAGTGCAACTCCTGCAATGCACTGCCCCACCGCCTGGGGGCAGTGGGCAGTGCAACTCCTACAAAACACTGCCTCACTGCCCTGGCGCAGTGGGCAGTGCAACTCCTACAATGCACTGCCTCACTGCCCTGGGGCAGTAGGCAGTGCAACTCCTGCAATGCACTGCCTCACTGCCTTGGGGGCAGTGGGCAGCGCAACTCCTGCAATGCACTGCCTCACTGCCTGGGGGCAGTGGACAGTGCAGCTCCCGAAATGCGCTGCCTCACTGCCTGGGGGCAGTGGGCAGTGCAACTCCTGCAATGCACTGCCTCACTGCCCTGGGGGCAGTGGACACTGCAACTCCTGCAATGCACTCCCTCACTGCCTGGGGGTAGTGGGCAGTGCAACTCCCGCAATGCACTGCCTCACTGCCCTGGGGCAGTGAGCAGTGCAACTCCTGCAATGCACTGCCTCACTGCCTAGGAGCAGCGGACAGTGCAAATCCTGCATTGCCTGCCCCACTGCCTGGGGGCAGTGGGCAGCGCAACTCCTGCAATGCACTGCCTCACTGCCCTTGGGCAGTAGGCAGTGCAACTCCTGCAATGCACTGCCTCACTGCCCTGGGACACTCGGCAATGCAACTCCTGCAATGCACTGCCTCACTGCCTGGGGGCAGTGGGCACTGCAACTCCTGCAATGCACTGCCTCACTGCCTGGGGGCAGTGGGCGGTGCAACTCCTGCAATGCACTGCCTCACTGCCTGGGGGCAGTGGGCAGTGCAACTCCTGCAATGCACTGCCTCACTGCCCGGGGGCAGTAGGCAGTGCAACTCCTGCAATGCACTGCCCCACTGCCTGGGGGTAGTGGGCAGCGCAACTCCTGCAATGCGCTGCCTCACTGCCCTTGGGCAGTAGGCAGTGCAACTCCTGCACTGCACTGGCTCACTGCCTGGGGGCAGTGGGCAGCGCAACTCCTGCAATGCACTGCCCCTCGTGCAATGCACTGCCTCACTGCCTGGGGGCAGTGGGCAGTGCAACTCCTGCAATGCACTGCCCCACTGCCTGGGGGCAGCGGACAGTGCAACTCGTGCAATGCACTGCCCCACCGCCTGGGGGCAGTGGGCAGTGCAACTCCTACAAAACACTGCCTCACTGCCCTGGCGCAGTGGGCAGTGCAACTCCTACAATGCACTGCCTCACTGCCCTGGGGCAGTAGGCAGTGCAACTCCTGCAATGCACTGCCTCACTGCCTTGGGGGCAGTGGGCAGTGCAACTCCTGCAATGCACTGCCTCACTGCCCTGGGGCAGTAGGCAGCGCAACTCCTGCAATGCACTGCCTCACTGCCTGGGGGCAGTGGACAGTGCAGCTCCCGAAATGCGCTGCCTCACTGCCTGGGGGCAGTGGGCAGTGCAACTCCTGCAATGCACTGCCTCACTGCCCTGGGGGCAGTGGACACTGCAACTCCTGCAATGCACTCCCTCACTGCCTGGGGGTAGTGGGCAGTGCAACTCCCGCAATGCACTGCCTCACTGCCCTGGGGCAGTGAGCAGTGCAACTCCTGCAATGCACTGCCTCACTGCCTAGGAGCAGCGGACAGTGCAAATCCTGCATTGCCTGCCCCACTGCCTGGGGGCAGTGGGCAGCGCAACTCCTGCAATGCACTGCCTCACTGCCCTTGGGCAGTAGGCAGTGCAACTCCTGCAATGCACTGCCTCACTGCCCTGGGACACTCGGCAATGCAACTCCTGCAATGCACTGCCTCACTGCCTGGGGGCAGTGGGCACTGCAACTCCTGCAATGCACTGCCTCACTGCCTGGGGGCAGTGGGCGGTGCAACTCCTGCAATGCACTGCCTCACTGCCTGGGGGCAGTGGGCAGTGCAACTCCTGCAATGCACTGCCTCACTGCCCGGGGGCAGTAGGCAGTGCAACTCCTGCAATGCACTGCCCCACTGCCTGGGGGTAGTGGGCAGCGCAACTCCTGCAATGCGCTGCCTCACTGCCCTTGGGCAGTAGGCAGTGCAACTCCTGCAATGCACTGGCTCACTGCCTGGGGGCAGTGGGCAGCGCAACTCCTGCAATGCACTGCCCCTCGTGCAATGCACTGCCTCACTGCCTGGGGGCAGTGGGCAGTGCAACTCCTGCAATGCACTGCCCCACTGCCTGGGGGCAGCGGACAGTGCAACTCGTGCAATGCACTGCCCCACCGCCTGGGGGCAGTGGGCAGTGCAACTCCTGCAATGCATTGCCTCATTGCTCGGGGGCAGTGGGCAGTGCAACTCCTGCAATGCACTGCCCCACTGCCTGCGGGCAGTGGGCAGCGCAACTCCTGCAATGCACTGCCCCACCGTCTGGGGGCAGTGGGCAGTGCAACTCCTGCAATGCACTGCCTCACTGCTCGGGGGCAGTGGACAGTGCAACTCCTGCAATGCACTGCCTCACTGCCTGGGGGCAGTTGGCAGTGCAACTCTTGCAATGCACTGCCCCACCGCCTGGGGGCAGTGGGCAGTACAACTCCTGCAATGCACTGCCCCACTGCCCTTGGGCAGTGGGCAGTGCAACTGCTGCAATGCACTGCCTCACTGCCTGGGGGCAGTGGGCAGTGCAACTCCTGCAATGCACTGCCCCACCGCCTGGGGGCAGTGGGCAGTGCAACTCCTACAAAACACTGCCTCACTGCCCTGGCGCAGTGGGCAGTGCAACTCCTACAATGCACTGCCTCACTGCCCTGGGGCAGTAGGCAGTGCAACTCCTGCAATGCACTGCCTCACTGCCTTGGGGGCAGTGCGCAGTGCAACTCCTGCAATGCACTGCCTCACTGCCCTGGGGCAGTAGGCAGCGCAACTCCTGCAATGCACTGCCTCACTGCCTTGGGGGCAGTGCGCAGTGCAACTCCTGCAATGCACTGCCTCACTGCCTGGGGGCAGTGGACTGTCCAGCTCCCGAAATGCGCTGCCTCACTGCCTGGGGGCAGTGGGCAGTGCAACTCCTGCAATGCACTGCCTCACTGCACTGGGGGCAGTGGACACTGCAACTCCTGCAATGCACTCCCTCACTGCCTGGGGGTAGTGGGCAGTGCAACTCCCGCAATGCACTGCCTCACTGCCCTGGGGCAGTGAGCAGTGCAACTCCTGCAATGCACTGCCTCACTGCCTAGGAGCAGCGGACAGTGCAAATCCTGCATTGCCTGCCCCACTGCCTGGGGGCAGTGGGCAGCGCAACTCCTGCAATGCACTGCCTCACTGCCCTTGGGCAGTAGGCAGTGCAACTCCTGCAATGCACTGCCTCACTGCCCTGGGACACTCGGCAATGCAACTCCTGCAATGCACTGCCTCACTGCCTGGGGGCAGTGGGCACTGCAACTCCTGCAATGCACTGCCTCACTGCCTGGGGGCAGTGGGCGGTGCAACTCCTGCAATGCACTGCCTCACTGCCTGGGGGCAGTGGGCAGTGCAACTCCTGCAATGCACTGCCTCACTGCCCGGGGGCAGTAGGCAGTGCAACTCCTGCAATGCACTGCCCCACTGCCTGGGGGTAGTGGGCAGCGCAACTCCTGCAATGCGCTGCCTCACTGCCCTTGGGCAGTAGGCAGTGCAACTCCTGCAATGCACTGGCTCACTGCCTGGGGGCAGTGGGCAGTGCAACTCCTGCAATGCACTGCCCCTCGTGCAATGCACTGCCTCACTGCCTGGGGGCAGTGGGCAGTGCAACTCCTGCAATGCACTGCCCCACTGCCTGGGGGCAGCGGACAGTGCAACTCGTGCAATGCACTGCCCCACCGCCTGGGGGCAGTGGGCAGTGCAACTCCTGCAATGCATTGCCTCATTGCTCGGGGGCAGTGGGCAGTGCAACTCCTGCAATGCACTGCCCCACTGCCTGCGGGCAGTGGGCAGCGCAACTCCTGCAATGCACTGCCCCACCGTCTGGGGGCAGTGGGCAGTGCAACTCCTGCAATGCACTGCCTCACTGCTCGGGGGCAGTGGACAGTGCAACTCCTGCAATGCACTGCCTCACTGCCTGGGGGCAGTGGGCAGTGCAACTCTTGCAATGCACTGCCCCACCGCCTGGGGGCAGTAGGCAGTACAACTCCTGCAATGCACTGCCCCACTGCCCTTGGGCAGTGGGCAGTGCAACTCCTGCAATGCACTGCCTCACTGCCTGGGGGCAGTGGGCAGTGCAACTCCTGCAATGCACTGCCCCACCGCCTGGGGGCAGTGGGCAGTGCAACTCCTGCAATGCACTGCCTCACTGCTGGGGGGCAGTGGACAGTGCAACTCCTGCAATGCACTGCCTCACTGCCTGGGGGCAGTAGGCAGTGCAACTCCTGCAATGCACTGCCTCACTGCCTGGGGGCAGTGGGCAGTGCATCTCCTGCAATGCAGTTCCCCACTGCCTGGGGGCAGTAGGCAGTGCAACTCCTGCAATGCACTGCCTCACTGCCTGGGGGCAGTGGGCAGTGCAACTCCTGCAATGCACTGCCTCACTGCCCTGGGGCAGTGGGCAGTGCAACTCCTACAAAACACTGCCTCACTGCCCTGGCGCAGTGGGCAGTGCAACTCCTACAATGCACTGCCTCACTGCCCTGGGGCAGTAGGCAGTGCAACTCCTGCAATGCACTGCCTCACTGCCTTGGGGGCAGTGGGCAGTGCAACTCCTGCAATGCACTGCCTCACTGCCCTGGGGCAGTAGGCAGCGCAACTCCTGCAATGCACTGCCTCACTGCCTGGGGGCAGTGGACAGTGCAGCTCCTGCAATGAACTGCCTCACTGCCTGGGGGCAGTGGGCAGTGCAACTCCTGCAATGCACTGCCTCACTGCCCTGGGGCAGTGGGCAGTGCAACTCCTACAAAACACTGCCTCACTGCCCTGGGGCAGTGGGCAGTGCAACTCCTACAATGCGCTGCCTCACTGCCCTGGGGCAGTAGGCAGTGCAACTCCTGCAATGCACTGCCTCACTGCCTTGGGAGCCGTAGGCAGTGCAACTCCTGCAATGCACTGCCCCACTGCCCTTGGGCAGTGGGCAGTGCAACTCCTGCAATGCACTGCCTCACTGCCTGGGGGCAGTGGGCAGTGCAACTCCTGCAATGCACTGCCCCACCGCCTGGGGGCAGTGGGCAGTGCAACTCCTGCAATGCACTGCCTCACTGCTGGGGGGCAGTGGACAGTGCAACTCCTGCAATGCACTTCCTCACTGCCTGGGGGCAGTAGGCAGTGCAACTCCTGCAATGCACTGCCTCACTGCCTGGGGGCAGTGGGCAGTGCATCTCCTGCAATGCACTGCCCCACTGCCTGGGGGCAGTAGGCAGTGCAACTCCTGCAATGCACTGCCTCACTGCCTGGGGGCAGTGGGCAGTGCAACTCATTCAATGCACTGCCTCACTGCCCTGGGGCAGTGGGCAGTGCAACTCCTACAAAACACTGCCTCACTGCCCTGGCGCAGTGGGCAGTGCAACTCCTACAATGCACTGCCTCACTGCCCTGGGGCAGTAGGCAGTGCAACTCCTGCAATGCACTGCCTCACTGCCTTGGGGGCAGTGGGCAGTGCAACTCCTGCAATGCACTGCCTCACTGCCCTGGGGCAGTAGGCAGCGCAACTCCTGCAATGCACTGCCTCACTGCCTGGGGGCAGTGGACAGTGCAGCTCCTGCAATGAACTGCCTCACTGCCTGGGGGCAGTGGGCAGTGCAACTCCTGCAATGCACTGCCTCACTGCCCTGGGGCAGTGGGCAGTGCAACTCCTACAAAACACTGCCTCACTGCCCTGGGGCAGTGGGCAGTGCAACTCCTACAATGCACTGCCTCACTGCCCTGGGGCAGTGGGCAGTGCAACTCCTACAAAACACTGCCTCACTGCCCTGGGGCAGTGGGCAGTGCAACTCCTACAATGCACTGCCTCACTGCCCTGGGGCAGTAGGCAGCGCAACTCCTGCAATGCACTGCCTCACTGCCTTGGGAGCCGTAGGCAGTGCAACTCCTGCAATGCACTGCCTCACTGCCCTGGGGCAGTAGGCAGTGCAACTCCTGCAATGCACTGCCTCACTGCCTGGGGACAGTGGGCAGTGCAACTCCTGCAATGCACTGCCTCACTGCCTGGGAGCAGTGGACAGTGCAACTCCTGCAATGCACTGCCTCACTGCCTGAGGGCAGTGGGCAGTGCAACTCCTACAATGCACTGCCTCCCTGCCTGGGGGCAGCGGACAGTGCAACTCCTGCAATGCCCTGCCCCACTGCCTGGGGGCAGTGGGCAGCGCAACTCCTGCAATGCACTGCCTCACTGCCCTTGGGCAGTAGGCAGTGCAACTCCTGCAATGCACTGCCTCACCGCCTGGGGGCAGTGGGCAGTGCACCTCCTGCAATGCACTGCCTCACTGCCCCGGGGCAGTAGGCAGTGCAACTCCTGCAATGCACTGCCTCACTGCCTGGGGGCAGTGGGCAGTGCAACTCCTACAAAACACTGCCTCACTGCCCTGGGGCAGTGGGCAGTGCAACTCCTACAATGCACTGCCTCACTGCCCTGGGGCAGTGGGCAGTGCAACTCCTGCAATGCACTGCCTCACTGCCTTGGGGGCAGTGGGCAGTGCAACTCCTGCAATGCACTGCCTCACTGCCCTGGGGCAGTAGGCAGCGCAACTCCTGCAATGCACTGCCTCACTGCCTAGGGGCAGTGGGCAGTGCAACTCTTGCAATGAACTGCCTCACTGCCTTGGGGGCAGTGGACAGTTTTACTCCCGCAATGCACTGCCCTACTGCCTGGGAGCCGTAGGCAGTGCAACTCCTGCAATGCACTGCCTCACTGCCCTGGGGCAGTAGGCAGTGCAACTCCTGCAATGCACTGCCTCACTGCCTGGGGGCAGTGGGCAGTGCAACTCCTGCAATGCACTGCCTCACTGCCTGGGAGCAGTGGACAGTGCAACTCCTGCAATGCACTGCCTCACTGCCTGAGGGCAATGGGCAGTGCAACTCCTACAATGCACTGCCTCACTGCCTGGGGGCAGCGGACAGTGCAACTCCTGCAATGCCCTGCCCCACTGCCTGGGGGCAGTGGGCAGCGCAACTCCTGCAATGCACTGCCTCACTGCCCTTGGGCAGTAGGCAGTGCAACTCCTGCAATGCACTGCCTCACCGCCCGGGGGCCGTGGAGAGTGCAACTCCATCAATGCACTGCCTCACTGCCTGGGGGCAGTGGGCAGTGCAACTTCTGCAATGCACTGCCTCACTGCCTCGGGGCAGTGGGCAGTGCAACTCCTGCAATGCACTGCCTCACTGCCTTGGCGGCAGTGGGCAGTGCAACTCCTGCAATGCACTGCCTCACTGCCTGGGGGCAGTGGGCAGTGCAGCTCCTGAAATGCACTGCCTCACTGCCTAGGGGCAGTGGGCAGTGCAACTCTTGCAATGCACTGCCTCACTGCCTGGGGGCAGTGGACAGTTTTACTCCTGCAATGCACTGCCCTACTGCTTGGGCGCAGCGGGCAGTGCAACTCGTGCAATGCACTGCCTCACTGCCCTGGGGCAGTAGGCAGTGCAACTCCTGCAATGCACTCCCTCACTGCCTGGGGGCAGCGGGCAGTGCAACTCTTGCAATGCACTGCCTCACTGCCTGGGGGCAGTGGACAGTGCCACTCCTGCAATGCACTGCCTCACTGCCTGGGGGTAGTGGGCAGTGCAACTCCTACAATGCACTGCCTCACTGCCTGGGGGCAGCGGACAGTGCAACTCCTGCAATGCCCTGCCCCACTGCCTGGGGGCAGTGGGCAGCGCAACTCCTGCAATGCACTGCCTCACTGCCCTTGGGCAGTAGGTAGTGCAACTCCTGCAATGCACTGCCTCACTGCCTGGGGGCAGGGGACAGTGCAACTCGTGCAATGCACTGCCTCACTACCTCGGGGCAGTGGGCAGTGCAACTCCTGCAATGCACTGCCTCACTGCCTCGGGGCAGTGGGCAGTGCAACTCCTGCAATGCACTGCCTCACTGCCGTGGGGCAGTGGGCAGGGCAACTCCTGCAATGCACTGCCTCACTGCCTGGGGGCAGTGGACAGTGCAACTCCTGCAATGCACTGCCTCACTGCCTGGGGGCAGTGGGCAGTGCAACTCCTGCAATGCACTGCCTCACTGCATGGCGGCAGTGGGCAGTGCAACTCCTGCAATGCACTGCCTCACTGCCTGGGGGCAGTGGGCAGTGCAACTCCTGCAATGCCCCGCCCACCTGCCTGGGGGCAGTGGGCAGTGCAACTCCTGCAATGCACTGCCTCACTGCTGGGGGGCAGTGGACAGTGCAACTCCTGCAATGCACTGCCTCACTGCCTGGGGGCAGTAGGCAGTGCAACTCCTGCAATGCACTGCCTCACTGCCTGGGGGCAGTGGGCAGTGCATCTCCTGCAATGCAGTTCCCCACTGCCTGGGGGCAGTAGGCAGTGCAACTCCTGCAATGCACTGCCTCACTGCCTGGGGGCAGTGGGCAGTGCAACTCCTGCAATGCACTGCCTCACTGCCCTGGGGCAGTGGGCAGTGCAACTCCTACAAAACACTGCCTCACTGCCCTGGCGCAGTGGGCAGTGCAACTCCTACAATGCACTGCCTCACTGCCCTGGGGCAGTAGGCAGTGCAACTCCTGCAATGCACTGCCTCACTGCCTTGGGCGCAGTGGGCAGTGCAACTCCTGCAATGCACTGCCTCACTGCCCTGGGGCAGTAGGCAGCGCAACTCCTGCAATGCACTGCCTCACTGCCTGGGGGCAGTGGACAGTGCAGCTCCTGCAATGAACTGCCTCACTGCCTGGGGGCAGTGGGCAGTGCAACTCCTGCAATGCACTGCCTCACTGCCCTGGGGCAGTGGGCAGTGCAACTCCTACAAAACACTGCCTCACTGCCCTGGGGCAGTGGGCAGTGCAACTCCTACAATGCACTGCCTCACTGCCCTGGGGCAGTGGGCAGTGCAACTCCTACAAAACACTGCCTCACTGCCCTGGGGCAGTGGGCAGTGCAACTCCTACAATGCGCTGCCTCACTGCCCTGGGGCAGTAGGCAGTGCAACTCCTGCAATGCACTGCCTCACTGCCTTGGGAGCCGTAGGCAGTGCAACTCCTGCAATGCACTGCCCCACTGCCCTTGGGCAGTGGGCAGTGCAACTCCTGCAATGCACTGCCTCACTGCCTGGGGCAGTGGGCAGTGCAACTCCTGCAATGCACTGCCCCACCGCCTGGGGGCAGTGGGCAGTGCAACTCCTGCAATGCACTGCCTCACTGCTGGGGGGCAGTGGACAGTGCAACTCCTGCAATGCACTGCCTCACTGCCTGGGGGCAGTAGGCAGTGCAACTCCTGCAATGCACTGCCTCACTGCCTGGGGGCAGTGGGCAGTGCATCTCCTGCAATGCACTGCCCCACTGCCTGGGGGCAGTAGGCAGTGCAACTCCTGCAATGCACTGCCTCACTGCCTGGGGGCAGTGGGCAGTGCAACTCCTGCAATGCACTGCCTCACTGCCCTGGGGCAGTGGGCAGTGCAACTCCTACAAAACACTGCCTCACTGCCCGGCGCAGTGGGCAGTGCAACTCCTGCAATGCACTGCCTCACTGCCTGGGGGCAGTGGGCAGTGCAACTCCTGCAATGCACTGCCTCACTGCCCTGGGGCAGTAGGCAGCGCAACTCCTGCAATGCACTGCCTCACTGCCTTGGGGGCAGTGGGCAGTGCAACTCCTGCAATGCACTGCCTCACTGCCCTGGGGCAGTAGGCAGCGCAACTCCTGCAATGCACTGCCTCACTGCCTGGGGGCAGTGGACAGTGCAGCTCCTGCAATGAACTGCCTCACTGCCTGGGGGCAGTGGGCAGTGCAACTCCTGCAATGCACTGCCTCACTGCCCTGGGGCAGTGGGCAGTGCAACTCCTACAAAACACTGCCTCACTGCCCTGGGGCAGTGGGCAGTGCAACTCCTACAATGCACTGCCTCACTGCCCTGGGGCAGTGGGCAGTGCAACTCCTACAAAACACTGCCTCACTGCCCTGGGGCAGTGGGCAGTGCAACTCCTACAATGCACTGCCTCACTGCCCTGGGGCAGTAGGCAGTGCAACTCCTGCAATGCACTGCCTCACTGCCTTGGGAGCCGTAGGCAGTGCAACTCCTGCAATGCACTGCCTCACTGCCCTGGGGCAGTAGGCAGTGCAACTCCTGCAATGCACTGCCTCAGTGCCTGGGGACAGTGGGCAGTGCAACTCCTGCAATGCACTGCCTCACTGCCTGGGAGCAGTGGACAGTGCAACTCCTGCAATGCACTGCCTCACTGCCTGAGGGCAGTGGGCAGTGCAACTCCTACAATGCACTGCCTCCCTGCCTGGGGGCAGCGGACAGTGCAACTCCTGCAATGCCCTGCCCCACTGCCTGGGGGCAGTGGGCAGCGCAACTCCTGCAATGCACTGCCTCACTGCCCTTGGGCAGTAGGCAGTGCAACTCCTGCAATGCACTGCCTCACCGCCTGGGGGCAGTGGGCAGTGCACCTCCTGCAATGCACTGCCTCACTGCCCTGGGGCAGTAGGCAGTGCAACTCCTGCAATGCACTGCCTCACTGCCTGGGGGCAGTGGGCAGTGCAACTCCTACAAAACACTGCCTCACTGCCCTGGGGCAGTGGGCAGTGCAACTCCTACAATGCACTGCCTCACTGCCCTGGGGCAGTGGGCAGTGCAACTCCTGCAATGCACTGCCTCACTGCCTTGGGGGCAGTGGGCAGTGCAACTCCTGCAATGCACTGCCTCACTGCCCTGGGGCAGTAGGCAGCGCAACTCCTGCAATGCACTGCCTCACTGCCTAGGGGCAGTGGGCAGTGCAACTCTTGCAATGAACTGCCTCACTGCCTTGGGGGCAGTGGACAGTTTTACTCCCGCAATGCACTGCCCTACTGCCTGGGAGCCGTAGGCAGTGCAACTCCTGCAATGCACTGCCTCACTGCCCTGGGGCAGTAGGCAGTGCAACTCCTGCAATGCACTGCCTCACTGCCTGGGGGCAGTGGGCAGTGCAACTCCTGCAATGCACTGCCTCACTGCCTGGGGGCAGTGGGCAGTGCAACTCCTGCAATGCACTGCCTCACTGCCTGAGGGCAATGGGCAGTGCAACTCCTACAATGCACTGCCTCACTGCCTGGGGGCAGCGGACAGTGCAACTCCTGCAATGCCCTGCCCCACTGCCTGGGGGCAGTGGGCAGCGCAACTCCTGCAATGCACTGCCTCACTGCCCTTGGGCAGTAGGCAGTGCAACTCCTGCAATGCACTGCCTCACCGCCCGGGGGCCGTGGAGAGTGCAACTCCATCAATGCACTGCCTCACTGCCTGGGGGCAGTGGGCAGTGCAACTTCTGCAATGCACTGCCTCACTGCCTCGGGGCAGTGGGCAGTGCAACTCCTGCAATGCACTGCCTCACTGCCTTGGGGGCAGTGGGCAGTGCAACTCCTGCAATGGACTGCCTCACTGCCTGGGGGCAGTGGGCAGTGCAGCTCCTGAAATGCACTGCCTCACTGCCTAGGGGCAGTGGGCAGTGCAACTCCTGCAATGCACTGCCTCACTGCCTGGGGGCAGTGGACAGTTTTGCTCCTGCAATGCACTGCCCTACTGCTTGGGGGCAGCGGGCAGTGCAACTCGTGCAATGCACTGCCTCACTGCCCTGGGGCAGTAGGCAGTGCAACTCCTGCAATGCACTCCCTCACTGCCTGGGGGCAGCGGACAGTGCAACTCCTGCAATGCACTGCCTCACTGCCCTGGGGCAGTGGGCAGTGCAACTCCTACAAAACACTGCCTCACTGCCCGGCGCAGTGGGCAGTGCAACTCCTGCAATGCACTGCCTCACTGCCTGGGGGCAGTGGGCAGTGCAACTCCTGCAATGCACTGCCTCACTGCCCTGGGGCAGTAGGCAGCGCAACTCCTGCAATGCACTGTGGGGGCAGTGGGCAGTGCAACTCCTGCAATGCACTGCCTCACTGCCCTGGGGCAGTAGGCAGCGCAACTCCTGCAATGCACTGCCTTACTGCCTGGGGGCAGTGGACAGTGCAGCTCCTGCAATGAACTGCCTCACTGCCTGGGGGCAGTGGGCAGTGCAACTCCTGCAATGCACTGCCTCACTGCCCTGGGGCAGTGGGCAGTGCAACTCCTACAAAACACTGCCTCACTGCCCTGGGGCAGTGGGCAGTGCAACTCCTACAATGCACTGCCTCACTGCCCTGGGGCAGTGGGCAGTGCAACTCCTACAAAACAGTGCCTCACTGCCCTAGGGCAGTGGGCAGTGCAACTCCTACAATGCACTGCCTCACTGCCCTGGGGCAGTAGGCAGTGCAACTCCTGCAATGCACTGCCTGACTGCCTTGGGAGCCGTAGGCAGTGCAACTCCTGCAATGCACTGCCTCACTGCCCTGGGGCAGTAGGCAGTGCAACTCCTGCAATGCACTGCCTCAGTGCCTGGGGACAGTGGGCAGTGCAACTCCTGCAATGCACTGCCTCACTGCCTGGGAGCAGTGGACAGTGCAACTCCTGCAATGCACTGCCTCACTGCCTGAGGGCAGTGGGCAGTGCAACTCCTACAATGCACTGCCTCCCTGCCTGGGGGCAGCGGACAGTGCAACTCCTGCAATGCCCTGCCCCACTGCCTGGGGGCAGTGGGCAGCGCAAACCCTGCAATGCACTGCCTCACTGCCCTTGGGCAGTAGGCAGTGCAACTCCTGCAATGCACTGCCTCACCGCCTGGGGGCAGTGGGCAGTGCACCTCCTGCAATGCACTGCCTCACTGCCCTGGGGCAGTAGGCAGTGCAACTCCTGCAATGCCCTGCCCCACTGCCTGGGGGCAGTGGGCAGCGCAACTCCTGCAATGCACTGCCTCACTGCCCTTGGGCAGTAGGTAGTGCAACTCCTGCAATGCACTGCCTCACTGCCTGGGGGCAGGGGACAGTGCAACTCGTGCAATGCACTGCCTCACTACCTCGGGGCAGTGGGCAGTGCAACTCCTGCAATGCACTGCCTCACTGCCTCGGGGCAGTGGGCAGTGCAACTCCTGCAATGCACTGCCTCACTGCCGTGGGGCAGTGGGCAGGGCAACTCCTGCAATGCACTGCCTCACTGCCTGGGGGCAGTGGACAGTGCAACTCCTGCAATGCACTGCCTCACTGCCTGGGGGCAGTGGGCAGTGCAACTCCTGCGATGCACTGCCTCACTGCATGGCGGCAGTGGGCAGTGCAACTCCTGCAATGCACTGCCTCACTGCCTGGGGGCAGTGGGCAGTGCAACTCCTGCAATGCCCCGCCCACCTGCCTGGGGGCAGTGGGCAGTGCAACTCCTGCAATGCACTGCCTCACTGCTGGGGGGCAGTGGACAGTGCAACTCCTGCAATGCACTGCCTCACTGCCTGGGGGCAGTGGGCAGTGCATCTCCTGCAATGCAGTTCCCCACTGCCTGGGGGCAGTAGGCAGTGCAACTCCTGCAATGCACTGCCTCACTGCCTGGGGGCAGTGGGCAGTGCAACTCCTGCAATGCACTGCCTCACTGCCCTGGGGCAGTGGGCAGTGCAACTCCTACAAAACACTGCCTCACTGCCCTGGCGCAGTGGGCAGTGCAACTCCTACAATGCACTGCCTCACTGCCCTGGGGCAGTAGGCAGTGCAACTCCTGCAATGCACTGCCTCACTGCCTTGGGGGCAGTGGGCAGTGCAACTCCTGCAATGCACTGCCTCACTGCCCTGGGGCAGTAGGCAGCGCAACTCCTGCAATGCACTGCCTCACTGCCTGGGGGCAGTGGACAGTGCAGCTCCTGCAATGAACTGCCTCACTGCCTGGGGGCAGTGGGCAGTGCAACTCCTGCAATGCACTGCCTCACTGCCCTGGGGCAGTGGGCAGTGCAACTCCTACAAAACACTGCCTCACTGCCCTGGGGCAGTGGGCAGTGCAACTCCTACAATGCACTGCCTCACTGCCCTGGGGCAGTGGGCAGTGCAACTCCTACAAAACACTGCCTCACTGCCCTGGGGCAGTGGGCAGTGCAACTCCTACAATGCGCTGCCTCACTGCCCTGGGGCAGTAGGCAGTGCAACTCCTGCAATGCACTGCCTCACTGCCTTGGGAGCCGTAGGCAGTGCAACTCCTGCAATGCACTGCCCCACTGCCCTTGGGCAGTGGGCAGTGCAACTCCTGCAATGCACTGCCTCACTGCCTGGGGCAGTGGGCAGTGCAACTCCTGCAATGCACTGCCCCACCGCCTGGGGGCAGTGGGCAGTGCAACTCCTGCAATGCACTGCCTCACTGCTGGGGGGCAGTGGACAGTGCAACTCCTGCAATGCACTGCCTCACTGCCTGGGGGCAGTAGGCAGTGCAACTCCTGCAATGCACTGCCTCACTGCCTGGGGGCAGTGGGCAGTGCATCTCCTGCAATGCACTGCCCCACTGCCTGGGGGCAGTAGGCAGTGCAACTCCTGCAATGCACTGCCTCACTGCCTGGGGGCAGTGGGCAGTGCAACTCCTGCAATGCACTGCCTCACTGCCCTGGGGCAGTGGGCAGTGCAACTCCTACAAAACACTGCCTCACTGTCCGGCGCAGTGGGCAGTGCAACTCCTGCAATGCACTGCCTCACTGCCCTGGGGCAGTAGGCAGCGCAACTCCTGCAATGCACTGCCTCACTGCCTTGGGGGCAGTGGGCAGTGCAACTCCTGCAATGCACTGCCTCACTGCCCTGGGGCAGTAGGCAGCGCAACTCCTGCAATGCACTGCCTCACTGCCTGGGGGCAGTGGACAGTGCAGCTCCTGCAATGAACTGCCTCACTGCCTGGGGGCAGTGGGCAGTGCAACTCCTGCAATGCACTGCCTCACTGCCCTGGGGCAGTGGGCAGTGCAACTCCTACAAAACACTGCCTCACTGCCCTGGGGCAGTGGGCAGTGCAACTCCTACAATGCACTGCCTCACTGCCCTGGGGCAGTGGGCAGTGCAACTCCTACAAAACACTGCCTCACTGCCCTGGGGCAGTGGGCAGTGCAACTCCTACAATGCACTGCCTCACTGCCCTGGGGCAGTAGGCAGTGCAACTCCTGCAATGCACTGCCTCACTGCCTTGGGAGCCGTAGGCAGTGCAACTCCTGCAATGCACTGCCTCACTGCCCTGGGGCAGTAGGCAGTGCAACTCCTGCAATGCACTGCCTCAGTGCCTGGGGACAGTGGGCAGTGCAACTCCTGCAATGCACTGCCTCACTGCCTGGGAGCAGTGGACAGTGCAACTCCTGCAATGCACTGCCTCACTGCCTGAGGGCAGTGGGCAGTGCAACTCCTACAATGCACTGCCTCCCTGCCTGGGGGCAGCGGACAGTGCAACTCCTGCAATGCCCTGCCCCACTGCCTGGGGGCAGTGGGCAGCGCAACTCCTGCAATGCACTGCCTCACTGCCCTTGGGCAGTAGGCAGTGCAACTCCTGCAATGCACTGCCTCACCGCCTGGGGGCAGTGGGCAGTGCACCTCCTGCAATGCACTGCCTCACTGCCCTGGGGCAGTAGGCAGTGCAACTCCTGCAATGCACTGCCTCACTGCCTGGGGGCAGTGGGCAGTGCAACTCCTACAAAACACTGCCTCACTGCCCTGGGGCAGTGGGCAGTGCAACTCCTACAATGCACTGCCTCACTGCCCTGGGGCAGTGGGCAGTGCAACTCCTGCAATGCACTGCCTCACTGCCTTGGGGGCAGTGGGCAGTGCAACTCCTGCAATGCACTGCCTCACTGCCCTGGGGCAGTAGGCAGCGCAACTCCTGCAATGCACTGCCTCACTGCCTAGGGGCAGTGGGCAGTGCAACTCTTGCAATGAACTGCCTCACTGCCTTGGGGGCAGTGGACAGTTTTACTCCCGCAATGCACTGCCCTACTGCCTGGGAGCCGTAGGCAGTGCAACTCCTGCAATGCACTGCCTCACTGCCCTGGGGCAGTAGGCAGTGCAACTCCTGCAATGCACTGCCTCACTGCCTGGGGGCAGTGGGCAGTGCAACTCCTGCAATGCACTGCCTCACTGCCTGGGGGCTGTGGGCAGTGCAACTCCTGCAATGCACTGCCTCACTGCCTGAGGGCAATGGGCAGTGCAACTCCTACAATGCACTGCCTCACTGCCTGGGGGCAGCGGACAGTGCAACTCCTGCAATGCCCTGCCCCACTGCCTGGGGGCAGTGGGCAGCGCAACTCCTGCAATGCACTGCCTCACTGCCCTTGGGCAGTAGGCAGTGCAACTCCTGCAATGCACTGCCTCACCGCCCGGGGGCCGTGGAGAGTGCAACTCCATCAATGCACTGCCTCACTGCCTGGGGGCAGTGGGCAGTGCAACTTCTGCAATGCACTGCCTCACTGCCTCGGGGCAGTGGGCAGTGCAACTCCTGCAATGCACTGCCTCACTGCCTTGGGGGCAGTGGGCAGTGCAACTCCTGCAATGGACTGCCTCACTGCCTGGGGGCAGTGGGCAGTGCAGCTCCTGAAATGCACTGTCTCACTGCCTAGGGGCAGTGGGCAGTGCAACTCCTGCAATGCACTGCCTCACTGCCTGGGGGCAGTGGACAGTTTTACTCCTGCAATGCACTGCCCTACTGCTTGGGGGCAGCGGGCAGTGCAACTCGTGCAATGCACTGCCTCACTGCCCTGGGGCAGTAGGCAGTGCAACTCCTGCAATGCACTCCCTCACTGCCTGGGGGCAGCGGACAGTGCAACTCCTGCAATGCACTGCCTCACTGCCCTGGGGCAGTGGGCAGTGCAACTCCTACAAAACACTGCCTCACTGCCCGGCGCAGTGGGCAGTACAACTCCTGCAATGCACTGCCTCACTGCCTGGGGGCAGTGGGCAGTGCAACTCCTGCAATGCACTGCCTCACTGCCCTGGGGCAGTAGGCAGCGCAACTCCTGCAATGCACTGCCTCACTGCCTTGGGGGCAGTGGGCAGTGCAACTCCTGCAATGCACTGCCTCACTGCCCTGGGGCAGTAGGCAGCGCAACTCCTGCAATGCACTGCCTTACTGCCTGGGGGCAGTGGACAGTGCAGCTCCTGCAATGAACTGCCTCACTGCCTGGGGGCAGTGGGCAGTGCAACTCCTGCAATGCACTGCCTCACTGCCCTGGGGCAGTGGGCAGTGCAACTCCTACAAAACACTGCCTCACTGCCCTGGGGCAGTGGGCAGTGCAACTCCTACAATGCACTGCCTCACTGCCCTGGGGCAGTGGGCAGTGCAACTCCTACAAAACACTGCCTCACTGCCCTAGGGCAGTGGGCAGTGCAACTCCTACAATGCACTGCCTCACTGCCCTGGGGCAGTAGGCAGTGCAACTCCTGCAATGCACTGCCTGACTGCCTTGGGAGCCGTAGGCAGTGCAACTCCTGCAATGCACTGCCTCACTGCCCTGGGGCAGTAGGCAGTGCAACTCCTGCAATGCACTGCCTCAGTGCCTGGGGACAGTGGGCAGTGCAACTCCTGCAATGCACTGCCTCACTGCCTGGGAGCAGTGGACAGTGCAACTCCTGCAATGCACTGCCTCACTGCCTGAGGGCAGTGGGCAGTGCAACTCCTACAATGCACTGCCTCCCTGCCTGGGGGCAGCGGACAGTGCAACTCCTGCAATGCCCTGCCCCACTGCCTGGGGGCAGTGGGCAGCGCAACTCCTGCAATGCACTGCCTCACTGCCCTTGGGCAGTAGGCAGTGCAACTCCTGCAATGCACTGCCTCACCGCCCGGGGGCCGTGGAGAGTGCAACTCCATCAATGCACTGCCTCACTGCCTGGGGGCAGTGGGCAGTGCAACTTCTGCAATGCACTGCCTCACTGCCTCGGGGCAGTGGGCAGTGCAACTCCTGCAATGCACTGCCTCACTGCCTTGGGGGCAGTGGGCAGTGCAACTCCTGCAATGGACTGCCTCACTGCCTGGGGGCAGTGGGCAGTGCTGCTCCTGAAATGCACTGCCTCACTGCCTAGGGGCAGTGGGCAGTGCAACTCCTGCAATGCACTGCCTCACTGCCTGGGGGCAGTGGACAGTTTTACTCCTGCAATGCACTGCCCTACTGCTTGGGGGCAGCGGGCAGTGCAACTCGTGCAATGCACTGCCTCACTGCCCTGGGGCAGTAGGCAGTGCAACTCCTGCAATGCACTCCCTCACTGCCTGGGGGCAGCGGACAGTGCAACTCCTGCAATGCCCTGCCCCACTGCCTGGGGGCAGTGGGCAGCGCAACTCCTGCAATGCACTGCCTCACTGCCCTTGGGCAGTAGGTAGTGCAACTCCTGCAATGCACTGCCTCACTGCCTGGGGGCAGGGGACAGTGCAACTCGTGCAATGCACTGCCTCACTGCCTGGGGGCAGTGGGCAGTGCAACTCATGCAATGCACTGCCTCACTGCCCTAGGGCAGTAGGCAGTGCAACTCCTGCAATGCACTGCCCCACTACCTCGGGGCAGTGGGCAGTGCAACTCCTGCAATGCACTGCCTCACTGCCTCGGGGCAGTGGGCAGTGCAACTCCTGCAATGCACTGCCTCACTGCCGTGGGGCAGTGGGCAGGGCAACTCCTGCAATGCACTGCCTCACTGCCTGGGGGCAGTGGGCAGTGCAACTCCTGCAATGCACTGCCTCACTGCATGGCGGCAGTGGGCAGTGCAACTCCTGCAATGCACTGCCTCACTGCCTGGGGGCAGTGGGCAGTGCAACTCCTGCAATGCCCCGCCCACCTGCCTGGGGGCAGTGGGCAGTGCAACTCCTGCAATGCACTGCCTCACTGCCTGGGGGCAGTGGACAGTGCAACTCCTGCAATGCACTGCCTCACTGCCTGGGGGCAGTAGGCAGTGCAACTCCTGCAATGCACTGCCTCACTGCCTGGGGGCAGTGGGCAGTGCATCTCCTGCAATGCAGTTCCCCACTGCCTGGGGGCAGTAGGCAGTGCAACTCCTGCAATGCACTGCCTCACTGCCTGGGGGCAGTGGGCAGTGCAACTCCTGCAATGCACTGCCTCACTGCCCTGGGGCAGTGGGCAGTGCAACTCCTACAAAACACTGCCTCACTGCCCTGGCGCAGTGGGCAGTGCAACTCCTACAATGCACTGCCTCACTGCCCTGGGGCAGTAGGCAGTGCAACTCCTGCAATGCACTGCCTCACTGCCTTGGGGGCAGTGGGCAGTGCAACTCCTGCAATGCACTGCCTCACTGCCCTGGGGCAGTAGGCAGCGCAACTCCTGCAATGCACTGCCTCACTGCCTGGGGGCAGTGGACAGTGCAGCTCCTGCAATGAACTGCCTCACTGCCTGGGGGCAGTGGGCAGTGCAACTCCTGCAATGCACTGCCTCACTGCCCTGGGGCAGTGGGCAGTGCAACTCCTACAAAACACTGCCTCACTGCCCTGGGGCAGTGGGCAGTGCAACTCCTACAATGCACTGCCTCACCGCCCGTGGGGCAGTGGGCAGTGCAACTCCTACAAAACACTGCCTCACTGCCCTGGGGCAGTGGGCAGTGCAACTCCTACAATGCGCTGCCTCACTGCCCTGGGGCAGTAGGCAGTGCAACTCCTGCAATGCACTGCCTCACTGCCTTGGGAGCCGTAGGCAGTGCAACTCCTGCAATGCACTGCCCCACTGCCCTTGGGCAGTGGGCAGTGCAACTCCTGCAATGCACTGCCTCACTGCCTGGGGCAGTGGGCAGTGCAACTCCTGCAATGCACTGCCTCACTGCCTGGGGGCAGTGGGCAGTGCAACTCCTGCAATGCACTGCCTCACTGCTGGGGGGCAGTGGACAGTGCAACTCCTGCAATGCACTGCCTCACTGCCTGGGGGCAGTAGGCAGTGCAACTCCTGCAATGCACTGCCTCACTGCCTGGGGGCAGTGGGCAGTGCATCTCCTGCAATGCACTGCCCCACTGCCTGGGGGCAGTAGGCAGTGCAACTCCTGCAATGCACTGCCTCACTGCCTGGGGGCAGTGGGCAGTGCAACTCCTGCAATGCACTGCCTCACTGCCCTGGGGCAGTGGGCAGTGCAACTCCTACAAAACACTGCCTCACTGCCCTGGCGCAGTGGGCAGTGCAACTCCTACAATGCACTGCCTCACTGCCCTGGGGCAGTAGGCAGTGCAACTCCTGCAATGCACTGCCTCACTGCCTTGGGGGCAGTGGGCAGTGCAACTCCTGCAATGCACTGCCTCACTGCCCTGGGGCAGTAGGCAGCGCAACTCCTGCAATGCACTGCCTCACTGCCTGGGGGCAGTGGACAGTGCAGCTCCTGCAATGAACTGCCTCACTGCCTGGGGGCAGTGGGCAGTGCAACTCCTGCAATGCACTGCCTCACTGCCCTGGGGCAGTGGGCAGTGCAACTCCTACAAAACACTGCCTCACTGCCCTGGGGCAGTGGGCAGTGCAACTCCTACAATGCACTGCCTCACTGCCCTGGGGCAGTGGGCAGTGCAACTCCTACAAAACACTGCCTCACTGCCCTGGGGCAGTGGGCAGTGCAACTCCTACAATGCGCTGCCTCACTGCCCTGGGGCAGTAGGCAGTGCAACTCCTGCAATGCACTGCCTCACTGCCTTGGGAGCCGTAGGCAGTGCAACTCCTGCAATGCACTGCCCCACTGCCCTTGGGCAGTGGGCAGTGCAACTCCTGCAATGCACTGCCTCACTGCCTGGGGACAGTGGGCACTGCAACTCCTGCAATGCACTGCCTCACTGCCTGGGGGCAGTGGGCAGTGCAACTCCTGCAATGCACTGCCTCACTGCTGGGGGGCAGTGGACAGTGCAACTCCTGCAATGCACTGCCTCACTGCCTGGGGGCAGTAGGCAGTGCAACTCCTGCAATGCACTGCCTCACTGCCTGGGGGCAGTGGGCAGTGCAACTCCTGCAATGCACTGCCTCACTGCCCTGGGGCAGTGGGCAGTGCAACTCCTACAAAACACTGCCTCACTGCCCGGCGCAGTGGGCAGTGCAACTCCTACAATGCACTGCCTCACTGCCCTGGGGCAGTAGGCAGTGCAACTCCTGCAATGCACTGCCTCACTGCCTTGGGGGCAGTGGGCAGTGCAACTCCTGCAATGCACTGCCTCACTGCCCTGGGGCAGTAGGCAGCGCAACTCCTGCAATGCACTGCCTCACTGCCTGGGGGCAGTGGACAGTGCAGCTCCTGCAATGAACTGCCTCACTGCCTGGGGGCAGTGGGCAGTGCAACTCCTGCAATGCACTGCCTCACTGCCCTGGGGCAGTGGGCAGTGCAACTCCTACAAAACACTGCCTCACTGCCCTGGGGCAGTGGGCAGTGCAACTCCTGCAATGCACTGCCTCACTGCCCTGGGGCAGTGGGCAGTGCAACTCCTACAAAACACTGCCTCACTGCCCTGGGGCAGTGGGCAGTGCAACTCCTACAATGCACTGCCTCACTGCCCTGGGGCAGTAGGCAGTGCAACTCCTGCAATGCACTGCCTCACTGCCTTGGGAGCCGTAGGCAGTGCAACTCCTGCAATGCACTGCCTCACTGCCCTGGGGCAGTAGGCAGTGCAACTCCTGCAATGCACTGCCTCAGTGCCTGGGGACAGTGGGCACTGCAACTCCTGCAATGCACTGCCTCACTGCCTGGGAGCAGTGGACAGTGCAACTCCTGCAATGCACTGCCTCTCTGCCTGAGGGCAGTGGGCAGTGCAACTCCTACAATGCACTGCCTCCCTGCCTGGGGGCAGCGGACAGTGCAACTCCTGCAATGCCCTGCCCCACTGCCTGGGGGCAGTGGGCAGCGCAACTCCTGCAATGCACTGCCTCACTGCCCTTGGGCAGTAGGCAGTGCAACTCCTGCAATGCACTGCCTCACCGCCTGGGGGCAGTGGGCAGTGCACCTCCTGCAATGCACTGCCTCACTGCCCTGGGGCAGTAGGCAGTGCAACTCCTGCAATGCACTGCCTCACTGCCTGGGGGCAGTGGGCAGTGCAACTCCTACAAAACACTGCCTCACTGCCCTGGGGCAGTGGGCAGTGCAACTCCTACAATGCACTGCCTCACTGCCCTGGGGCAGTGGGCAGTGCAACTCCTGCAATGCACTGCCTCACTGCCTTGGGGGCAGTGGGCAGTGCAACTCCTGCCTGGTGACCTGGCACCAGTCTAAAAACCCTCAGGATGGTAGCTGTAGGACGGATTGCCTACACGCACTGCCACGCTCGAAACCAGTCGTGAATCGTCGTGATAGTCGTGCCACCACGTGACTCAGCTCAGCCATCGTGGCCCCCTCTCCGCTCAACTCCACCCGTATGGTGCACTCTCTCTCTCCCTCTTCATCCCGTGTCTCCAAGGGCTGAGTGCCGCACCTCAAGTGCGTCCCTCCCCCTTGCAAGCCGTTTCCTGCTCACAGTGGGCACGTCGTTATACGTTCGGCTCTGGCAAGACGTCGACCTCGCCGTGGCAATCTTCCAGGCCGCTACGCGGGGAGCCGCGACGGGGACTGCATTCGACGTATCCGCCGCTCAAGCGTGACGCCTTGTGCAGGGGTATCATCGGTCGTCCGATTCGTCGTCCCAACGTGGGGCCCCTCGCTCCCGTGCGCCACTAGGGTTGCAGCACCACGCGCCAGCGCGGTGCTCCCCTCGCACCCCCGCCCTGTGTGTCCTGGGACCCCCGCTCACCGACCCGGTCCGCCAGGCGGCCCCATGTTACTCCGCGCCATCGCGCCATGCTCTTTGTTTTGTCACACTATGGCCACGCTCGTGGTACCCCTTGTTTCTCTCCTGCGCGCCCCATCCGACTGGGGCTGCCTATGATGTCAGTGCACCTCCGTTTGCCGACACCTCGATCTGCTCCCCCCCCCCAACATATTGCGGCCACAGGCCACCCGCTCTTTTCTCGCCACAGCTACCATGTCAGACCGCTCAACACCGTCCCAGGACACCCCCTCTCCCGCCCCCGACACCGGTCGAGGCGGCGCCATTCGTCAGGGGCCGTTCCCCATGTTTCTGATGGACATCGCCCAGTCCGACGATGCTGACCGTCTGCTGCGAGAACTGGACAT
Source organism: Eutreptiella sp. 'Long Island Sound 2002' (assembly GCA_964036045.1). NCBI lineage: Eukaryota > Euglenozoa > Euglenophyceae > Eutreptiales > Eutreptiaceae > Eutreptiella > Eutreptiella sp. 'Long Island Sound 2002'. The sequence goes on from OZ038384.1 coordinate 80,308,425, forward strand.
GCTGAAGGATGACGCGCTGGAAGCGGCAGATACGGCTATCCAGGCCACCGACCCCGCCCTGGCTGACTCGTGTGATGCCCTGCGATGGACGGCTGCCAACGGCGACATCCAGGCTATTACAGCGGTGACGGGGGTGTGGACGCCGCGGGGGCTCCTGCTCACAGCCACCGTAACGGTCGCCGCAGGCCCGTCTGACACGAAGGTCATCGAACACGTCCCCCTGTCGCTAGTACAAGGAGGCCCACTGCTGGAGTATATCTCCAAGGACCCTGAGGCCCTCACAGCGGCTCTCGTCACGCGGTGGAGCCCAAGCCATGCCCCAATTTCGGCGTCACGCCTCCGCAGCCAAGTCTTCAAGGGCCTGTACACAGCCCGCGAACAGCCACCGCCCGTCGACACTGCCGGCCCTCCGGACATCCAAAGCCAGAAGGTCTCCCACAAGATCCACAAGCCCATCAGCCAGTTCCTTGCCCCCCACCTCAGACCGTCATGGGACCGCCTCCGCACCCGAGAGGTGGTTGCGGCCTTTTGGGCGCTACCCAACGACGTGCATGCGGTCCTGCAGGCGGCCCACAGCCCGACAGCAGACCTCGTCCCGCTGAAGTTCGGGCTCCTAGCGTGGGCCTCCTCCGTCTGCCTCACAGGACAGTACACGCCAGCCCCCGTTCCCACACCCCCCGCCCTCGCCAACAAGGGCATGTGGACCCCCGAGCAGCTGCGGCCGCTGCTCGAGTGCTCGATCTTGCCGATCCGCAGCGTGGAGCTGCTGCATCAGATCGAGCAGGCTGGCGAGCACTCCTGGGCCACAGCCCCCACTTTCGCCCTGCTGCAGGCCGGCATCGCCGACACCGCCAACCCGCCCCCGCTCACGCCGCCCAGCCACGCACCTTACCTCACCAAAGGGCAAGCGGCGCCCAGCCCCGCCGGCACTCTGTTCGCCACGGCGGCGTTCACCCCAGCGTCAGCCCTGTACAAGGCCCAGGGCAAGCCCACCCCCTCAGGGTCCGAACCATCGCCTTCATCACTGTTGCCCGAGCAGACAAGGCTTTCTTTCAATCTCCCAGAGCCTGCCTCCCAGGTACCACCGGCTGCCGCAGACCCCACGCCTCCGGAGTCACCGGCCCCGGCCGTCGGGTCGGCCCCCCCCAGCCCCTCCCAGGTGGGGGAGCCTTTCGTCCCGGACCTGGATGTCACGGCCTACTCCACCGACTACGCTCAATTGCATGACGAGTATGAGGCCCAACGACGGGAGCTGGCCGTGGCACGGGGCGACCTGGAGTCCCTCACGCGGGATCTGGACGCGGTGCGCACCGAACGGGATAATGCCCAGCAGCAGGCCCAGCGTTGCGCCGCGGCACAGCGGCAGACCGAAGCCGTTAGGCTCAACAACTTCATCAGGTCGGTACCCCCCCTCCTGTCCATTGCCACCAGACTCCACGGCCTCCAGTCCACGCCGCCGGCATTCGCCAACGCCGTGCGCAGTACCGTTCCGGCTTCATTCGAGCTGCCCCCCCCCGGCTCTCAGCAGTTCCTGGTCCTCGTACCGGTCATCCTCGCCGCAGCAGTTCTCACCTCGCCCCAGGCACCCAACCTCGAGGAATTGGCCGACGTCCTCCGTAGGGCTATGGCCGCGCCAGGCGCCGTGCCGGTCCCGGAGGCCCCTGCGCGTGCGCCCGAACTGTCGTTCGCAGTCCCGGAACCGGTCCCTAAGCCGAGGGCGGTCTCTGCCTTTCGGGCACCGGGCGCGACCGCCCAGCCGCCGCCGTCTCTGCCGTCGCCTGCCGATGCCGCCCTGACCGACCTGCTGGAGTGGATCCCGGAGATCCCCAAGGGCTGTGAGGACGAGGTTGCGCACGCGCTCCACCTCCAGCTCTTCCGCCAGTACGGCGCGAAGGTCAACACCCTCCCGCAGTCGCCGATCCGGGAGCAGTGGGCCTGGGTCCACAGCCACGCGCCCAGCCTGCCCGGCATCGCGGAAGTCCTGCGCTCCTTCCTCTCCAACCCCCCTGCAGTCCAGCAGGTTTCCGCCAGCCCAGCCACCTCCCCATCAGAAGCTGCAGCCGCCAACCAGGCACAGGGCGCAGCGAAAAAGAAGGGGTATACACCCCAAAAAATCGATCCGCAAGTTTACTCGAAAGCCCTGTGGGTCGGCTGGCAAGAAGTCGACGATCCGCCGTCCGGTGAAGTTGATGCAGGACTCCTCGGTGGTATCCTTCGGGATAAATTTGGTGCAGGCCTTTCCTCCATTACTGAAGAACAATTGAACCATACATCCAAGTTCACAATCGTCGGAGTCCGACCAGCAGAGTACGAGCGCGGCATGCGACTGACGAGGCAACACACGGCTCGCGGCTGGCGAGTGACGTGGGCCGAATCGAAGAAGCAACCGTTTACGCCCTGGGTGCCTGACCCTGACCGAGACCGTCCGCCCCGGAAGACTCATCGGGGAAGCCGCGGGAAGCAGCGCCGTCCACGGGACCCTGACGATCAGGTGGACCTTACGGCAACGTCGGGGTCAGACGGAGAACCAGACTCCAAATATCAGCGCAGATACAGCCCCCGCCGCTCGGACCGGTCCCCGTCCCGCCGCCGCAGCCCAGGCCATCGCCGCGACAGCCCGCCGCCGAGGCGTCGCAGCGCGTACCGCGATGAGCCACAAGCGCTTTCCAGCCGCCACGACCACCATGCAGCAGCCCCCCTCCTGCCCTACCCGTACTCGGGGGACCCCCACGACCCCCGAGTGGCCATGGCCCACAACCCCTACGCTCCCCCGCCCTGGAGCCCCCCAGCCGATCCCCACCGCTACCAGCCGTACTTCGGTCGGCGTCCGCGGGACCGGTAACCCGGGACATGGCGGGGCGCAACGAGGACATCCCTGCCGCCGTGTCTCAGCTCCGCCACTCCCACCTCGACGGCGTCCCCCATGTCCGGGACCTGCACCTGGGCGCATACACTCCCAGCTCCCCCCCCAGAGAGTGGGGCCTGGTACCGGTACCGGCCTCGGGCACTGCCCAGTTCATCACGCCCCCCTATGCCCTCGAAATGTGCCTGCACCTGCCGGTGGGTGTGCACTACTACCGGGCGTGCAGCGGGGCGGACCCCTGGCCCCGTAACGTTCTGTCGTTAGTGGGCGCCGTGCACTGTGTGCAGGTGACGGGCTCCCATCAGTTGCAGCTCTGCCGCAAGGGCCTGCCACCCACCTCCTTCATCTTGCCCGAGCATCACCACGTGGTCCTCCCACAATCCCTACACAGCCGCGTCTCCATCACAGCCACAGGCCTCACCCGGGCCAGTGTCTTGGCGATGGCGGCCACGTACCACCACCGGCACCTCCGCAAGTGGGTGCGAGGCCTACCTTGCGCCCTCCCCGCAGCCGTGGACCGCAAGCTAACCCAGCACTCCACCGCCGCCGGCTCCTGCCCCGGTCCCCCCCCCCACCGGCCACGTGTCGCCCCGCCCAGGCGTGATGACCCTCAACGTGCAGATGTCCCTGCGACCCAAGCTCCGCGCCCTGGACGTCCTGGTGCGCGAGTGCCAGTACCCGCTAACCCTGCATGTTCAAGAAGCGGGGCCCCTGATCATCCAACGGGTGCACCCCCTATACCACACCATCCAGGCACCTGCAAGAATAGCTGGGGGATGTGCCACCCTCCTCTACAGGACCCCGGACCTGGTCGTGACCGGCCACAGCGCCCACCCGTCGGGACGAGCCCTCGTCACGCACTTCACCATGGCTGGCGTGACCCACTGCCACGCCAACGTGTATTTCCCCGCCGACGGGAACCTCGACACCCTCCAAGAAATCCTGGAGTGGGTGTACCCGTACCTCCTCCTCACCCCGGCTAGAGTGGTTGTCATGACAGGGGACCTGAACGCCAACTGCCGCTGGGTCTCGCACCTCCCTGTCTCCCCTGCCTCCCTCTGTGACCTCGTCCTCCCCACGCTCACGCGCCTTGGGATGCGCCGTCTACGCCCCCTTGCGGAGGCCCCCACGTGGGTGAGCCCGCAAGGTTTCGCCGGTGCCCTGGACCACATCTTCCTCCGCACCCCTTCGGAAGCAGCCCACACCACGGAGGTGCGCTCCGATTCCAGTTTCCCTTCTGACCACCTACCCGTGACTGCCACCCTCCATGACCTCCCGCCAGCGCCCCAATTGGTATGCCCTTCGAAAAAGGGCCGCTTCCCCATCCCGCGGGAACCCCTCGCCAGCCAGCTCCGCACCCTCAACGACACCTTTCGGGCCGAACTCGCTACGCCGCCCCCGGGCGCGCCCGAAGCGCAGCCACGCTATACCGAGGTGACCTCAGCGCTATACACCGCAGCTACGGCTGCCTACGGGCCCCCCGTCCCCAGCCAGCCGGTACCGTCGACGGTACGTGTCCACGTCACCAACCTTCAACGCTACACGCTCGCCTACCCGGATTGGGCGTCCCAATCGTCACACCTCGTGGAGGTCGCCCGCCTCAAAGAACGCATCCGAGCGGCCTGGGACGTTCTCCTTCTAGAGAAGGATGTAGGGCTGGCGCCCCTACCCGCTGCCCCTGGCCAACCCACCAAAGTGGACTACCGCCGCACGTTGGGGGCGCGCTACGTACCCCCAGCGGATCCGGTCTACGTGGTGGGCGTCCCAGTACCTCTTCATCAACAAGCCGCCGTTGCGTTGGACCAGCTGCGCCAAAGGCACCTTGCCCCTCTGGAGGCGCTCTCACTCGCGCGCGTCCGGACCATCACGGGATGGGAGGAACGGCCGCTCGGCCCACCACCCAACGCCACCACCGCAAACCTGCGGGCCATCATCCGCCGGGCGGCAGCCACTGTGCCGTACCACGACTTACTGGAGTACCGGCTGTTCGGACAATTGGAGGATGCCCAGTTTGCGGCGATCGTGAGCCTGATCAACAGTATTCTCCGTGGGGTGCCCGTGCCCCAGGCACACTCTGCAGACTTCATCAACCTTCCGAAAAAGACGCCGCACGGCCCCATTGCAAACGGCAGACCGCTGACCAATCTGGCCACGATATGGAAACTCACGGCTGCCCTCATCAAAGACCACTACCAGCCCCGCCTGGTTCAGAACGGCATCCTGCCGCCCTACCAGTTCGGGATGTCCCCGCACTGCTCCTCCGTGGAGCTACTCCGCGTCCTACACGATGTATGGTGGGACCGCTGGCGCAGACGCCTCGAAGCGTGGGTCCTGTCGGACGATGTCCGCCACGCGTATGGCTCCATCAACCACACCACCGAGTACGCCGTCCTCACCGCCGCAGGGATCTCCCCAGCCGACGCCGCGACCCTTCAGCACCATGACCGCACCCTTGAGGTGCACATGGGGGGAGCTGACGGACGCTCTCCGTCCTCCACCCGGCTGGGGGCCGGCACGGGGCAAGGATGCCCCGTGTCCGGCATGAAGTACTGCATATATGGCGAAGTTCGGGGACACGAAGCCTGCCGTTCCGTCCCCCCCACCGACACCCCCGCGGGCCCGCTGAACCGGGTTCTCCTGATGGATGACACCCAGTGGCTGCCCGGCGACCGTTGCCATTTGCCCGCCCTCGCCAGCGGCATTGAGAGAGCGGGCCGCCTCACCAACCTCCACTCAGACCCAACAAAAACGGTCTTGATCGGCACCGACATGCGCGATGGTCAGGTCTATTTCCTCAACGACACGGTATACCTCAATGGTCACCCCGTGCGATGTGCCACGAGCCGGGACTACGTCCGCGTCCTTGGCCGCCATGCCCTTCCCCACCTCTTCCATCCCGTCGACTCCCGGCGCCTGTTCTCGGGCGCCCGCGCTGCGTGCCGGGCGCTCCGCGCCCCACGACTCCCCGCCCACTACCCCCTCGCCATGTATACTGCCAAGTGTCATGGGACGGTCAACTGGTTTACCAGTGTCCGCCCCCCCTCCTACGGGGCCCTGCGCGTGCTGGACGCCATGACCGCCTCGGCCATGCGCGCCACCGCTGGGTGGACCCTCTCCGCCTCTGCTCACTTCCTCCGTGAGGTCCCCGAAGGGGGAGTCGGTATACCCCCGGCACCGGTCGTTGGGTTTACTAACTTCTTCGGCGTCTACATCCGACACCTGAACCACCCCAACTCCCTGGTCTGCCGGTCCACGCGCCACGGGCTCCTCACTGCCCTCTGGCGGTTCCATCCTTCCCAGCCCTGCCTCACCCCGGAGCTCGGACTCCGGTGCACCGCACACCCCACAGACCACGATCTATTTGTTGCCCTGTGCCACCGGTGCGACATCGCCATCCACTTACCCCCTGACAGCCATCTGCCACACCACACCCCCCATGTGCTGGCCCTGTCGTCACCCGGACTTGAGGTCCAGGACACCCACGCGTGGATGCTTGCGGGCCATCGCAGTACAGAGGACGCGCGACGCAAGGGGTGGCCCCGGGCCTCGCCCCGCCCCACTCCGCCGGCCGGCACCGTCCCCCCGGTTAGACGCTGCCAAGCGGTGACTGCGACCGTCCCCACGTTCTCCTGGCTCCCTGAGAACTATGGGATCCTCCACGACGCGTCGTGGTGCCCGAAGACCCGGCGCTGCGGCGGGGCAGTGGCGGTGTTCTGCCCCGTCACCCTCCGGTACCAGGTGTACCCCGTCCCCATCCCCTTGAGGCTGGACAACGCCTACACGGCGGAGCTGTACACGGCATGGGTGGCCCTCACCGCCAAGGGGCCCTCAGCCGACCCTGCCATCGGCTTCCGATCCGGTGCGTGGCACTTCGCGGACTGCAAAGGGTACATCACGGCGCAGGAAGGGCGCCGCGAGCCGGAAGACTCGCTGCAGGGAGATCTCATAAGATCGTGTCGCGACATGGCCCACGGCCATGCCCCTCCCCATCACCTCTATTCCCATATCGCCGGCACCTGGCTCGATACCCTGCTGGACCGGGTGGACGAAGCGGCAGGGCAAGCTGCGGACAATTGCCCGGACGCCGTGGGATGGCTCGGCCCCCTACAGAAACCCCGCGTCTGCTTCTCCCACGCGGGCCTCCAGGTCCACGACGCCGTGCCCCACGCGCGCCGCGCCTTGCTCGCCTCCCACCACGCCTTCTCTGCGTCCCCCCCGCCACAACGCCTCCCCGACCTCAACGAGTACGCCAACATCGTCAGCCACGGTCTCGTCACATGGGGGGACCACCTCACGGTCACCGGCATCCGCCTCTCCCTGTTCCCCCCAAGAGATACGTCCTGCCCCCTCTGCACCATGCCCGCCTCCGGGGACCATATCCTCTCGTGCCCGCTAGACCCGCTCATCCGCGCCCACTACCATCGGTGGCTTGCGGCCCGACTCTCTCAGAGGTGCCATGCCTGGCGCCACTGTACGCCCACTGCCTGGGGCACCCTCGTCCTTTGGGGGGACGAGCCGTTCATACTGGCTGTGGATGGCTCCCCGGCCCACCACACCGTCGCAACCTACACTGTTGGTCGTCTCGGAGCCATCTCCACGCCACACAGGGATGCCCTGCTGCACAGAGGTCTGCGTCCTGCGCGTCTCCGTCGCCTACTCTGCGATGTCGTTCTCACTACCGTTCTCCTACATAAGCGGCACGCGGTGCCCGTTCTACCTTTTGCCGACCACCTCTCTCCCATACCGCGGGCCCCTGTTAACCAGTCCCTCGCCAACGACCCACCGCCAGAGTGGTATCACGTAGCCAACTGGGCCCCAACGCCCGGCTCGGGCAGGTGGCCGGCCTGGGACATCCTCCTAGGACTCTGGCTATCAGGGGACCTCCTCCTGGCCCCTGAGGTGAAGTCCGCCATCTCCACCCGGAACAAGCGCAGTCCGTACCGCGTCCTGTATGTGTACATCGAGAGGAACCAGATGTCGCCGGCCGTGCGACAGGAGATTGAGCTGGAAGCCCATGACGTGATCATCTTGGACAGTCTCGGACGGCACGGGCTTGCCCCCCATCTCCCGGATCGACGCCGCCTCTGGGCCATCCATTACGGTGGCAATGGACGGAGCCTGGAGGCCGGCCTCTGTGGAGATGTGATCCCCTCGTGGTGTGCCGCACTACATTCCGCGTTCTCGGCCATCCTCACTGCGGCTTCCCAAGGACCCCGCACGGTCTTTAAGGACATGCAGGTGGCCATGGGTCGGCCCGCCCCGTGGCCCTGTCCCCGCCCGTGACCCGTCCTCGACCTCACGCGCCCGGACCGCTCCGGTGCTGCGCGCAGTCGTGCCGGACCGCGCTCCTTGTCTGGCGGCGTTCTAAGTCGGAGGTGATGCCCCGGGAGACCCACATCTTCCGTGCCCGTTGATCTTGGAACGCTTACTCGGGTGGATCCAGGACAGTTCGGAGCGGTTGGTGGCCGGGACCGGAGAGCAGATCGAGCCGTAGCGTTGTCGTACACCGACGTTGTGACCCAGACGGCCTGCTGGGAGGAGCGTTCTCAGGTGTGCGACGAGATTCGTCTTGCTCTAGCGGAGGTAAGACGGAGGACTCCCTCGGCAGAGCCTGCGTTTGGCCCCCGAGGGACGACGCCAAGGCTCACCGTACGTGGGACCGCGGCAGGCGCTCCTCCTCCTCCTCCTCCTCCTGCAATGCACTGCCTCACTGCCCTGGGGCAGTAGGCAGCGCAACTCCTGCAATGCACTGCCTCACTGCCTAGGGGCAGTGGGCAGTGCAACTCTTGCAATGAACTGCCTCACTGCCTTGGGGGCAGTGGACAGTTTTACTCCCGCAATGCACTGCCCTACTGCCTGGGAGCCGTAGGCAGTGCAACTCCTGCAATGCACTGCCTCACTGCCCTGGGGCAGTAGGCAGTGCAACTCCTGCAATGCACTGCCTCACTGCCTGGGGGCAGTGGGCAGTGCAACTCCTGCAATGCACTGCCTCACTGCCTGGGAGCAGTGGACAGTGCAACTCCTGCAATGCACTGCCTCACTGCCTGAGGGCAATGGGCAGTGCAACTCCTACAATGCACTGCCTCACTGCCTGGGGGCAGCGGACAGTGCAACTCCTGCAATGCCCTGCCCCACTGCCTGGGGGCAGTGGGCAGCGCAACTCCTGCAATGCACTGCCTCACTGCCCTTGGGCAGTAGGCAGTGCAACTCCTGCAATGCACTGCCTCACCGCCCGGGGGCCGTGGAGAGTGCAACTCCATCAATGCACTGCCTCACTGCCTGGGGGCAGTGGGCAGTGCAACTTCTGCAATGCACTGCCTCACTGCCTCGGGGCAGTGGGCAGTGCAACTCCTGCAATGCACTGCCTCACTGCCTTGGGGGCAGTGGGCAGTGCAACTCCTGCAATGCACTGCCTCACTGCCTGGGGGCAGTGGGCAGTGCAGCTCCTGAAATGCACTGCCTCACTGCCTAGGGGCAGTTGGCAGTGCAACTCCTGCAATGCACTGCCTCACTGCCTGGGGGCAGTGGACAGTTTTACTCCTGCAATGCACTGCCCTACTGCTTGGGGGCAGCGGGCAGTGCAACTCGTGCAATGCACTGCCTCACTGCCCTGGGGCAGTAGGCAGTGCAACTCCTGCAATGCACTCCCTCACTGCCTGGGGGCAGCGGGCAGTGCAACTCTTGCAATGCACTGCCTCACTGCCTGGGGGCAGTGGACAGTGCAACTCCTGCAATGCACTGCCTCACTGCCTGGGGGTAGTGGGCAGTGCAACTCCTACAATGCACTGCCTCACTGCCTGGGGGCAGCGGACAGTGCAACTCCTGCAATGCCCTGCCCCACTGCCTGGGGGCAGTGGGCAGCGCAACTCCTGCAATGCACTGCCTCACTGCCCTTGGGCAGTAGGTAGTGCAACTCCTGCAATGCACTGCCTCACTGCCTGGGGGCAGGGGACAGTGCAACTCGTGCAATGCACTGCCTCACTGCCTGGGGGCAGTGGGCAGTGCAACTCATGCAATGCACTGCCTCACTGCCCTAGGGCAGTAGGCAGTGCAACTCCTGCAATGCACTGCCCCACTACCTCGGGGCAGTGGGCAGTGCAACTCCTGCAATGCACTGCCTCACAACGTCGGGGCAGTGGGCAGTGCAACTCCTGCAATGCACTGCCTCACTGCCGTGGGGCAGTGGGCAGGGCAACTCCTGCAATGCACTGCCTCACTGCCTGGGGGCAGTGGGCAGTGCAAGTCCTGCAATGCACTGCCTCACTGCCTGGGGGCAGTGGGCAGTGCAACTCCTGCAATGCACTGCCTCACTGCCCTTGGGCAGTAGGAAGTGCAACTACTGCAATGCACTGCCTCACTGCCTGGGGGCAGTGGACAGTGCAACTCGTGCAATGCACTGCCTCACTGCCTGGGGGCAGTGGGCATGCAGTGCAACTCCTGCAATGCACTGCCTCACTGCCCTAGGGCAGTGGGCAGTGCAACTCCTGCAATGCACTGCCCCACTGCCTGGGGGCAGTGGGCAGTGCAACTCCTGCAATGCACTGCCTCACTGCCTCGGGGCAGTGGGCAGTGCAACTCCTGCAATGCACTGCCTCACTGCCTGGGGGCAGTGGGCACTGCAACTCCTGCAATGCAGTGCCTCACTGTCTGGGGGCAGTGGACAGTGCAACTCCTGCAATGCACTGCCTCACTGCCCTGGGGCAGTAGGCAGTGCAACTCCTGCAATGCACTGCCTCACTGCCTGGGGGCAGTGGGCAGGGCAACTCCTGCAATGCACTGCCTCACCGCCTGGGGGCAGTGGGCAGTGCAACTCCTGCAATGCACTGCCTCACTGCCTGGGGGCAGTGGGCAGTGCAACTCCTGCAATGCACTGCCTCACTGCCTGGGGGTAGTGGGCAGTGCAACTCCTGCAATGCACTGCCCTACTGCCTGGGGGCAGCGGACAGTGCAACTCCTGCAATGCACTGCCTCACTGCCTGGGGGCAGTAGGCAGTGCAACTCCTGCAATGCACTACCTCACTGCCTAGGGGTAGTAGGCAGTGCAACTCCTGCAATGCATTGCCTCACTGCCTGGGGGCAGCGGACAGTGCAACTCCTGCCATGCACTGCCCCACTGCCCTGGGGGTAGTGGGGAGCGCAACTCCTGCAATCTGGTGACCTGGCACCGGTCTAAAAACCCTCAGGATGGTGGCTCTAGGACGGATTGCCTACACGCACTGCCACGCTCCAGGCCAATCGTGAATCGTCGTGATAGTCGTGCCACCACGTGACTCAGCTCTGCCATCGTGGCCTCCCCTCCTCTCAGCTCCACCCGTATGGTGCACTCTTTCTCTCCCTCTTAATCCCGTGTCTCCAAGGGCTGAGTGCCGCACCTCGGGTGCGTCCCCCCCCCCTTGCTAGCCGTTTCCTGCTCACAGTGGGCACAGCGGGCTACGTTCGGCTCTGGCAAGACGTCGACCTCGCCGTGGCAATCTTCCAGGCCGCTACGCGGGGAGCCGCGACGGGGACTGCATTCGACGTATCCGCCGCTCAAGCGTGACGCCTTGTGCAGGGGTATCATCAGTCGTCAGATTCGTCGTCCCACCGTGGGGCCCCCCTCGCCTATGCGCCACTAGGGTTGTAGCACCTCGCGCCAGCGCGGTGCTCCCCTCGCATCCCGCCCTCGTGTGTCCTGGGACCCCCACTCGCCGGCCCGATCCGCCAGGCGGCCCCATGTTGCTTTGCGCCATCGCGCCATGCTCTTTGTTTCGTCACACTATGGCCACGCTCGTGGTACCCTTTGTTTCTTTCCTGCGCGCCCCATCCGATTGGGGCTGCCTATGATGTCAGCGCGCCTCCGTTTGCCAACACCTCGATTTGTTACTCCCCCCGACACATTGCGGCCACAGGCCACCCGCTCTTTTCTTGCCACAGCCTACCATGTCAGACCGCTCAACGCCGTCCCAGGACACCCCCTCTCCCGCCCCCGACACCGGTCGAGGCGGCACCATTCGTCGGGGGCCGTTCCCCATGTTTCTGATGGAAATCGCCCAGTCCGGAGATGCTGACCGTCTCCTGCGAGAGCTGGACATGCTGAAGGATGACGCGCTGGAAGCAGCAGATACAGCCATCCGGGCCACCGACCCCGCCCTGGCTACTTGTGTGACGCCCTGCGATGGACGGCTGCCGACGGCGACATCCAGGCTATTACAGCCGTGACGGGGGTGTGGACGCCGCGGGGGCTCCTGCTCACAGCCACCGTAACAGTCGCCGCAGGCCCGTCTGACACGAAGGTCATCGAACACGTCCCCCTGTCGCTGGTGCAAGGAGGCCCACTGCTGGAGTATGTCTCCAAGGACCCTGAGGCCCTCACAGCGGCGCTCGTCACGCGATGGAGTCCAAGCCATGTTCCGATCTCAGCGTCACGCCTCCGCAGCCAAGTCTTCAAGGGCCTGTACACGGCCCGCGAACAGCCGCCGCCCATCGACACTACCGCCCCTCCAGACATCCAAAGCCAGAAGGTCTCCCACAAGATCCACAAGCCCATCAGCCAGTTCCTTGCCCCCCACCTCAGACCGTCGTGGGACCGCCTCCGCACCCGCAAGGTGGTTGCGGCCTTTTGGGCGCTGCCCAACGACGTGCATGCGGTCCTGCAAGCAGCCCATATCCCGACAGCAGACCTCGTCCCGCTGAAGTTCGGACTTCTGGCGTGGGCCTCCTCCGTCTGCCTCACAGGGCAGTACACGCCAGCCCCGGTTCCCACGCCCCCCGCCCTCGCCAACAAGGGCATGTGGACCCCCGAGCAGCTGCGGCCGCTGCTCGAATGCTCGGTCCTGCCGATCCGCAGCGTGGAGCTGCTGCATCAGATCGAGCAGGCTGGCGAGCATTCCTGGGCCACAGCCCCCACTTTCGCCCTGCTGCAGGCCGGCATCGCCGACACCGCCAGCCCGCCCCCGCTCGCACAGCCAGCCACGCACCTTACCTCACCAAAGGACACGCAGCGCCCAGCCCCGCCGGCACTCTGTTCGCCACGGCGGCGTTCACCCCAGCGCCAGCCGTGTACAAGTCCCAGGACAAGCCCACCCCTTCGGGGTCCGAGCCATCGCCTTCGTCACTGTTGCCCGAGCAGACAAGGCTTTCTTTCAATCTCCCTGAGCCCGCCTCCCAGGTACCGCCGGCTGCCGCAGACCCCACGCCTCCGGAGTCGCCAGCCCCGGCCGTCGGATCAGCCCCCCCCAGTCCCTCCCACATGGGGGGGCCTTTCGTCCCGGACCTGGACGTCACGGCCTACTCCACCGACTACGCTCAATTGCGTGACGAGTACGAGGCCCAGCAGCCGGAGCCGGCTGTGGCACAGAGCGACCTGGAGTCCCTCACACGGGATCTGGACATGGTTCGCACACAACGAGATAATGCCCAGCAGCAGACCCAGCGTTCCGCCGCGGCACAGCGGCAGGCCGAGGCCGTTCGGCTCAACAGCTTCATCAGGTCGATTCCCCCCCCCTTGTCCAACCCACCAGACTCCGCGGCCTCCAGTCCACGCCGCCGGCGTTCGCCAACGCCGTGCGCAGTGCCGTTCCGGCTTCATTCGAGCTGCCTGCCCCCGGCTCTCAGCAGTTCCTGGTCCTCGTGCCGGTCATACTCGCCGCAGCAGTTCTCACCTCGCCCCAGGCACCCAACCTCGAGGAGTTAGCCGACGTCCTCTGCAGGGCTATGGCCGCGCCAAGCGCCGTGCCGGTCCCGGAGACCCCTGCGCGTGCCCCCGGGTTGTCGTTCGCTGTCCCGGACCCGATCCCTAAGCCCAAGGCGGTTTCTGCCTTTCGGGCGCCGGGCGCCACTGCCCAGCCGCCGTCACCTACAGCGTCGCCTACTGATGCCGCCCTGGCCTCCCTGCTGGAGTGGATCCCGGAGATCCCCAAGGGCTGTGAGGACGAGGTGGCGCACGCGCTCCACCTCCAGCTCTTCCGTCAGTACGGCGCGAACGTCAGCACCCTCCCGCAGTCGCCGATTCGGGAACAGTGGGCCTGGGTCCGCAGCCATGCGCCCAGCCTGCCCGGCGTCGCGGAAGTCCTGCGCTCCTTCCTCTCCAACCCCCCTGCGGTCCAACGGGTTGCTGACAGTCCAGCCACCTCCTTAGCCGAAGCTGCAGCCGCCAACCAGGCACAGGGCGCAGCGAAAAAGAAGGGGTATACACCCCAAAAAATTGATCCGCAGACTTTCTCGAAAGCCCTCGTGGGTCGGCTGGCAAGAAGTCGACGATCCGCCGTCCGGTGAAGTTGATGCAGGACTCCTCGGTGGTATCCTTAGGGATAAATTTGGGGCAGGCCTGTCCTCCATTACTGATGAACAATTAAATCATAAAGCCAAATTCACGATTGTCGGAATCTGACCAGCAGAGTATGAGCGAGGCATGCGACTGACCAGGCAGCACACGGCTCGCGGCTGGCGAGTGCCCTGGGCCGAATCAAAGAAACAACCGTTCACGCCCTGGGTGCCTGACCCTGACCGAGACCATCCGACCCGAAAAACTCATCGGGGAAGCCGCGGGAAGCAGCGCCGTCCACGGGACCCAGACGGTCAGGTGGACCTTACGGCGACGTCGGAATTGGAAGGAGAACCGGACCCCAAGTATCAGCGCAGGTACAGCCCCCGCCGTTCGGACAGGTCCCCGTCCCGCCGCCGCAGCCCAGGCCATCGCCGCGACAGCCCGCCGCCGAGGCGTCGTAGCGCGTACCGCGATGAACCCCGAGCGCATTCCAGCCGCCACGACCACCATGCAGCAGCCCCCCTCCAGCCCTACCCGTACTCGGGGGACCCCCACGACCCCCGGGTGGCCATGGCCCACAACCCCTACGCTCCCCCGCCCTGGAGCCCCCCAGCCGACCCCCACCGCTTCGAGCCGTACTTCGGTCGGCATCCGAGAGACCGGTAGCCCGGGACATGGCGGGGCGCAACGAGGACATCCCTGACGCTGTGTCTCAGCTCCGCCACTCCCACCTGGACGGCGTCCCCCACGTCCGGGACCTGCACCTGGGCGCATACACTCCCAGCTCCCCCCCCAGAGAGTGGGGCCTGGTACCGGTGCCGGCCCCAGGCACTGCCCAGTTCATCCCGCCCCCCTACGCCCTCGAAATGTGCCTGCACCTGCCGGTGGGTGTGCACTATTACCGGGCGTGCAGCGGGGCGGACCCCTGGCCCCGTGCCGTTCTGTCGTTGGTGGGCGCAGTGCACTGCGTGCAGGTGGCTGGTTCCCATCAGTTGCAGCTCTGCCGCAAGGGCCTACCCCCCACCTCCTTCATCTTGCCCGAGCACCACCACGTGGTCCTCCCACAATCCCTGCACAGCCGTGTCTCAGTCACAGCCACAGGCCTCACCCGGGCCAGTCTCTTGGCGATAGCGGCCACGTACCACCACCGGCACCTCCGCAAGTGGGTGCGAGGCCTGCCTCGCGCCCTCCCCGCAGCCGTGGTCCTAAGAACTATGGGATCCTCCACGACGCGTCGTGGTGCCCGAAGACCCGGCGCTGCGGCGGGGCTGTAGCGGTGTTCTGCCCCGTCACCCTCCGGTACCAGGTGTACCCCGTCCCCATCCCCTTGAGGCTGGACAACGCCTACACGGCGGAGCTGTACACGGCGTGGGTGGCCCTCACCGCCAGGAGGCCTTCGGCCGACCCTGCCTTCAGCTTCCGATCCGGTGCGTGGCACTTTGCGGACTGCAAAGGGTACATCACAGCCGAGGAGGGGCGCCGCGAGCCGGGGGACTCGCTACAAGGGGATCTCATAAGAGCGTGTCGCGACATGGCCCACGGTCACACCCCTCCCCGTCACCTCTATTCCCATATCGCCGGCACCTGGCTCGATGCCCTGCTGGACCAGGTAGACGAGGCGGCAGGGCGAGCTGCGGACACCTGCCCAAACGCCGTGGGATGGCTCCGCCCCCTACAGAAACCCCGCGTCTGCTTCTCCCACGCGGGCCTCCAGGTCCACGACGCCATGCCCCACGCACGCCGCGCCCTGCTCGCCTCCCACCACGCCTACTCTGCAACCCCCCTAGCCCAGCGCCACCCCGCCCTCAACGAGTACGCCAACGCCGTCAGCCACGGCCTCATCACATGGGGGGACCACCTCACGGCCACCGGCGTCCGCCTCTCCCTATTCCCCCCGAGGGACACGCCCTGTCCCCTCTGCATCATGCCCGCCTCCGGGGACCACATCCTCTCTTGCCCGCTTGACCCGCTCATCCGCGCCCACTACCATCGGTGGCTTGCGGCCCGACTCTCCCAGAGGTGCCGTGCCTGGCGCCACTGTGCGCCCACTGCTTGGGGCACCCTCGTCCTTTGGGGCGACGAGCCGTTCATGCTGGCTGTGGATGGCTCCCCGGCCCACCACACCATCGCCACCTACACTATCGGTCGTCTTGGAACCATCTCCACGCCGCACAGGGATGCCCTGCTGCACAGGGGTCTGCGTCCTGCACATCTCCGTCGCCTTCTCTGCGACGTCGTTCTTACTACCGTCCTCCTACACAAGCGGCACGCGGTGCCCGTCCTACCTCTTGCCGACCACTTCTCCCCCCTGAAAGGAGGCCCCGTGAACCAGTCCCTCGCCAGCCGCCCTCCGCGGGCGTGGTATCACGTGGCCAACTGGGCCCCGACGCCTGGGTCGTCCACGTGGCCGGCCTGGGACGTCCTCCTGGGCCTGTGGCTGTCAGGGGACCTCCTCCTGGCCCCCAAGGTGAAGACCGCCAAGCCCACCCGGGACAAATGCAGTCCGTACCGCGTCCTGTATGTGTACGTCGAGAACAATCAGATGCCAGGCGACACCCGGCAGGCCATCGAGCAGGAGGCCCATGATGTCGTGGTCTTGGACAGTCTCGGCCGGCACGGGCTTGCCCCCCTTCTCCCGGATCGACGCCGCCTCTGGGCCATCCATTACGGTGGCAACGGACGGAGCCTGGAGGCTGGCTTCCGTGGAGATGTGATCCCCTCGTGGTGTGCCGCCCTGCATTCGGCGTTCTCAGCCATCCTTGCTGCAGCTTCCCAAGGCCCCCGCACGGTCTTCAAGGACATGCAGGTGGCCATGGGTCGGCCCGTCCCGTGGCCGTGTCCCCGCCCGTGACCCGTCCTCGAGCTCACGCGCCCGGGTCGTCCCGGCACAGCGCGCAGTCGTGCCGGACCGCGCTTCTTGTCCGGCGGCGTCCTAAGTCGGGGGTGATGCCCCGGGAGACCCACACCTTCTCAGCTCACGTTGATCTTGGAACGCTGACTCGGGTGGATCCAGGACAGATCGGGGCAGTCGGTGGCCGGGACCGGAGAGCACATCGGACCGTAGCGTTGTCGTACACCGGCGTTGTGACCCAGACGGCCTGCTGGGAGGAGCGTTCTCAGGTGTGCGACGAGATTCGTCTTACTCTAGCGGAGGTAAGACGGAGAACTCCCTCGTCAGAGCCTGCGTGGGGCCCCCTAGGGACGACGCCACGGCTCACCGTACGTGGGACCACGGCAGGCGCTCCTCCTCCTCCTCCTCCTCCTCCTCCAATGCAGTGCCTCACTGCCCTTGGGCAGTAGGCAGTGCAACTCCTGCAATGCACTGCCTCACTGCCCTGACGCAGTAGGCAGTGCAACTCCTGCAATGCACTGCCCCACCGCCTGGGGGCAGTGGGCAGTGCAACTCCTGCAATGCACTGCCTCACTGCCCTGGGGCAGTGGGCAGCGCAACTCCTGCAATGCACTGCCTCACTGCCTGGGGGCAGCGGACAGTGCAACTCCTGCAATGCACTGCCTCACTGCCTGGGGCAGTAGGCAGTGCAACTCCTGCAATGCACTGCCTCACTGCCTGGGGGCAGTAGGCAGTGCAACTCCTGCAATGCACTGCCCCACTGCCTGGGGGCAGCGGACAGTGCAACTCCTGCAATGCACCGCCCTATTGCCTGGGGGTAGTGGGCAGCGCAACTCCTGCAATGCACTGCCTCACTGCCTGGGGGCAGTGGGCAGTGCAACTCCTGCAATGCACTGCCTCACTGCCTTGGGGGCAGTGGACAGTGCAACTCCTGCAATGCACTGCCTCACTGCCTGGGGGCAGTGGGCAGCGCAACTCCTGCAATGCACTGCCTCACTGCCTGGGGGCAGTAGGCAGTGCAACTCCTGCAATGCACTGCCTCACTGCCTGGGGGCAGTGGGCAGTGCAACTCCTGCAATGCATTGCCTCACTGCCTGGGGGCAGTGGGCAGTGCAACTCCTGCAATGCACTGCCTCACTGCCTGGGGGCAGTGGGCAGTGCAACTCCTGCAATGCACTGCCTCACTGCCTGGGGGCAGTAGGCAGTGCAACTCCTGCAATGCACTGCCTCACTGCCTGGGGGCAGTGGGCAGTGCCACTCCTGCAATGCATTGCCTCACTGCCTGGGGGCAGTGGGCAGTGCAACTCCTGCAATGCACTGCCTCACTGCCTGGGGGCAGTAGGCAGTGCAACTCCTGCAATGCACTGCCTCACTGCCTGGGGGCAGTAGGCAGTGCAACTCCTGCAATGCACTGCCTCACTGCCTGGGGGCAGTGGGCAGTGCAACTCCTGCAATGCATTGCCTCACTGCCTGGGGGCAGTGGGCAGTGCAACTCCTGCAATGCACTGCCTCACTGCCTGGGGGCAGTGGGCAGTGCAACTCCTGCAATGCACTGCCTCACTGCCTGCGGGCCTCGTCAGGCCGGGCCCACCCCGCCCGCCACCCGTCCAGGGCTCCTCCCTGGGCCAGAGGTGCAGCCTGTGAGGGGCAGATGCACCACTGCCATACACAGTGCACCTCCTCGATATCTGGTGGCCTGGCACCAGGATAAAAACCCTCAGGATGGTAGCTGTGGGACGGATTGCCCACAAGCACAGCCAGGCAACGGCCACGTGTTTGCCGGGAAACCGGTAGGTCGTCCAGTCTTCGTCGTCCCTCTCCCTCCCATGCCCCTTCCCGCCCTTTCCTCCAGGACGGAGCGCCTGAATGGCGCTAGCTCGGCAGCAGAGCGCCACCGTGGTGCAGCCTGCGCACGAATGCGCCGTCGTGGCGCCGCCCCCATGGCATAGCGCCACCATGGCGCCTACTCAGTGGCAGGGCGCCGCCGTGGTGCGGCCAACGTACGGGTATGCCGTTGCTGCGCAACCTCCAGGGCAGTGCGCCACCGTGGCCCGCGCCCCGACAGCTCTGCGCCGATATGGCATGGGCTCAGTGGCGGGGCACCATCGTGGTGCCGCCCTATGCCTCCGTGGCGCCAGTTCAGTGGCAGAGCGCCATCGTGGTGCCGCCAACGTACACGTGCGCCATCGTGGCGCAATCCTCAGGGCAGAGCGCCACCGCGGCGCTGCCCAGACAGCCTTGCGCCGACGTGGCGCCAGTTCAGTGACATGGCACCGCCGTGGTGCAGTCAACGTCCGCATGCGCCGTCGTGGCGCAACCTTCAGGGTAGAGCGCCATCGTGGTGCTGCCCAGACGGTCTTCGTGCGCCAGCCTGGCCATGGTGTATCCTCCAGGCCGATACACGAGGCACCATGGCGAGGTCTGCACGTGGCGCTCCGCCAACCTCCGTGACACCCCGTGCAGAGGTGACGTGTCATCGGCGGTACTCACCGCCTCACGTGCCATCGGCGAACGTCGCCGTCTCGCTCGGGCACCATCGTGGTGCCACCTTCTCGGTCACGTGCCGTCTCGGTGCACGTATCGTAGGACTCGTCGTTTGGGCTGGCCTTTGCGGCCGGGCGTCGTCGGTGACCTCCACGGCGGTGCACCACCGTGGTGCTATGGCCGTGACGCACGTCCCGCACTCACAGAACCCGGGGGTACCCAGGCCACCGGCGGTGCGCGTGATCGTGTGGCGTGACCGTGCGACGCCGGCGGTACTCAGCCCGCCGGCAGAGCGCATAGTCGTGCTGGGCCGCGTTCTATTTAGCCCAGCGACGTTTTCAAGTCGGGGGTGATGCCCCGGGAGACCCACACCTTCCGTGCCCGTTGATCCTGGAACGCTACCTCGGGTGGATCCAGGACAGGTCGGAGCGGTCGGTGGCCGGGACCGGAGAGCAGATCGGACCGTAGCGTTGTCGTACACCGGCGCTTAGACCCAGACGGCCTGCTGGGAGGGGCGTTCTCAGGTGTGCGACGAGATTCGTCTTACTCTAGCGGAGGTAAGACGGAGGACTCCCTCGGCAGTGCCTGCGTGGGGCCCCCGGGGGACGACGCCAAGGCTCACCGTGCGTGGGACCGCGGCAGGCGCTCCTCCTCCTCCTCCTCCTCCTGCAATGCCCTGCCTCCTGGGGGCAGTGGACAGTGCAACTCCTGCAATGCACTGCCTCACTGCCTGGGAGCCGTGGGCAGTGCAACTCCTGCAATGCACTGCCTCACTGCCCTGGGGCAGTAGGCAGTGCAACTCCTGCAATGCCCTGCCCCACTGCCTGGGGGCAGTGGGCAGTGCAACTCCTGCAATGCACTGCCTCACTGCCCTGGGGCAGTAGGCAGTGCAACTCCTGCAATGCACTGCCTCACTGCCTGGGGGCAGTGGACAGTGCAACTCCTGCAATGCACTGCCTCACTGCCTGGGGGCAGTGGACACTGCAACTCCTGCAATGCACTGCCTCACTGTCTGGGGGCAGTGGACAGTGCAACTCCTGCAATGCACTGCCTCACTGCCCTGGGGCAGTAGGCAGTGCAACTCCTGCAATGCACTGCCTCACTGCCTGGGGGCAGTGGGCAGTGCAACTCCTGCAATGCACTGCCCCACTGCCTGGGGGCAGTAGGCAGTGCAACTCCTGCAATGCACTGCCTCACTGCCTGGGGGCAGCGGACAGTGCAGCTCCTGCAATGCACTGCCTCACTGCCCTGGGGGCAGTGGGCAGTGCAACTCCTGCAATGCACTGCCTCACTGTCTGGGGGCAGTGGACAGTGCAACTCCTGCAATGCACTGCCTCACTGCCTGGGGGCAGTGGGCAGTGCAACTCCTGCAATGCACTGCCCCACTGCCTTGTGTTGTGTTGTGTTGTGTTGTGTTGTGTTGTGTTGTGTTGTGTTGTGTTGTGTTGTGTTGTGTTGTGTTGTGTTGCGTTGTGTTGTGTGGTGTTGTGTTGTGGTGTTCTATGTTCTCCAGGAATTTCACCAAGTCGCTCAGCCCAAGCCCCAGGCCAGACACAACGAGCAGGTGCAAACAAATAGTTCGTGTTGCAGGGCAGGGAACGGTGGGAACCACCGCCGCGATAAAGGATGAATTATCAGTTGCCATTGAGCAGGAGTCGTCCGCGTATCGGAGTTCCTTTGTTTTGCTGTTGCTTGCCTGCCGACTCAGCATGTGAACACAGAGCCCCTGCACTGGGTCCAGAGTGCAAGGGACATTTTTGAGTTTGGTGGTGGCAAGGGGCAGACATTGTTTCACTGTATATTATATATATTGCGCAGCATCGACCCCCTGAATTCCATCCCATCACACTTGCACCAGCAACCATTGCGAGACAAAGGCGTTCTGGATGTCTGTTGTCAGGTGCAGTGTCAGGTATCCTGGCGTTTTGCCCCCTCTCCCCTCCCCCTCCCCCGATGGTGCCCTTGTCCCTTGCCCAAGCCAGGGAGGATGGGGAGCAGCACATTGGGCCAATGCAACAATTGCTGGCCAGTTGCACACAGAATGTACTGAGATGGCGATGAAGGCAGTGTGAAGGCAGGCACGGCTGGAGCACAGTGGCGGGTCCACACCCGACCCATTGAGGCCAATGGCGCCGATCCTCCATCAGGCAAGACTGTTTGACATGGTTTCCATAAAGGCTGGTGGGGCACCGTGTAGTACACCCGGTGTGCAGTGCTGTGGGGGAGGGGGGGAGGGGGTGTTCCATAAAGGCTGGTGGGGCACCGTGTAGTACACCCGGTGTGCAGTGCTGTGGGGGAAGGGGGGGGGGGGTGTTCCATAAAGGCTGGTGGGGTACCGTTTAGTACACCCGGTGTGCAGTGCTGTGGGGGAGGGGGGGAGGGGGTGTTCCATAAAGGCTGGTGGGGCACCGTGTAGTACACCCGGTGTGCAGTGCTGTGGGGGAAGCGGGGGGAGTGTTCCATAAAGGCTGGTGGGGCACCGTGTAGTACATCCGGTGTGCAGTGCTGTGGGGGAAGGGGGGGGGGTGTTCCATAAAGGCTGGCGGGGTACTGTGTAGTACACCCGGTGTGCAGTGCTGTGGGGGAAGGGAGGGGGTGTTCCATAAAGGCTGGTGGGGCACCGTGTAGTACATCCGGTGTGCAGTGCTGTGGGGGAGGGGGGGGGTTGTTCCATAAAGGCTGGTGGGGTACTGTGTAGTACACGCGGTGCGCAGTGCTGTGGGGGAAAGGGGGGGGTGTTCCATAAAGGCTGGTGGGGTACCGTGTAGTACATCCCGTGTGCAGTGCTGTGGGGGAGGGGGGGAGGGGGTGTTCCATAAAGGCTGGTGGGGCACCGTGTAGTACACCCGGTGTGCAGTGCTGTGGGGAAGGGGGGGGTGTTCCATAAAGGCTGGTGGGGTACCGTGTAGTACACCCGGTGTGCAGTGCTGTGGGGGAAAGGGGGGAGTGTTCCATAAAGGCTGGTGGGGCACCGTGTAGTACATCCGGTGTGCAGTGCTGTGGGGGAAGCGGGGGGGCGTGTTCCATAAAGGCTGGTGGGGTACCGTGTAGTACACCCGGTGTGCAGTGCTGTGGGGGAAGGGCGGAGGGGGTGTTCCATAAAGGCTGGTGGGGTACTGTGTAGTACATCCGGTGTGCAGTGCTGTGGGGGAAGGGGGGGGGTGTTCCATAAAGGCTGGTGGGGCACCGTGTAGTACATCCGTTGTGCAGTGCTGTGGGGGAAGGGGGGGGGTGTTCCATAAAGGCTGGTGGGGTACTGTGTAGTACACCCGGTGTGCAGTGCTGTGGGGGAAAGGGGGGAGTGTTCCATAAAGGCTGGTGGGGCACCGTGTAGTACATCCGGTGTGCAGTGCTGTGGGGGAAGGGGGGGGGGTGTTCCATAAAGGCTGGTGGGGCACCGTGTAGTACACCCGGTGTGCAGTGCTGTGGGGGAAGGGGAGGGGGTGTTCCATAAAGGCTGGTGGGGCACCGTGTAGTACACCCGGTGTGCAGTGCTGTGGGGGAGGGGAGGGGGTGTTCCATAAAGGCTGGTGGGGCACCGTGTAGTACATCCGCTGTGCAGTGCTGTGGGGGAAGGGGGGGGGGTGTTCCATAAAGGCTGGTGGGGTACTGTGTAGTGCACCCGGTGTGCAGTGCTGTGGGGGAAGGAGGGGGGGTGTTCCATAAAGGCTGGTGGGGTACTGTGTAGTACACCCGGTGTGCAGTGCTGTGGGGGAGGGGAGGGGGTGTTCCATAAAGGATGGTGGGGCACCGTGTAGTACATCCGCTGTGCAGTGCTGTGGGGGAAGGGGGGGGGTGTTCCATAAAGGCTGGTGGGGTACTGTGTAGTGCACCCGGTGTGCAGTGCTGTGGGGGAAGGGGGGGGGGTGTTCCATAAAGGCTGGCGGGGTACTGTGTAGTACACCCGGTGTGCAGTGCTGTGGGGGAGGGGAGGGGTTGTTCCATAAAGGCTGGTGGGGCACCGTGTAGTACACCCGGTGTGCAGTGCTGTGGGGGAAGGGGGGAGGGGGTGTTCCATAAAGGCTGGTGGGGTACCGTGTAGTACACCCGGTGTGCAGTGCTGTGGGGGAAGGAGGGGGGGGTGTTCCATAAAGGCTGGTGGGGTACTGTGTAGTACACCCGGTGTGCAGTGCTGTGGGGGATGGGGAGGGGTGTTCCATAAAGGCTGGTGGGGTACTGTGTAGTGCACCCGGTGTGCAGTGCTGTGGGGGAAGGGGGGGAGTGTTCCATAAAGGCTGGTGGGGTACTGTGTAGTGCACCCGGTGTGCAGTGCTGTGGGGTTAGGGGGGGGGGTGTTCCATAAAGGCTGGTGGGGCACCGTGTAGTACACCCGGTGTGCAGTGCTGTGGGGGAGGGGAGGGGGTGTTCCATAAAGGCTGGTGGGGTACCGTGTAGTACACCCGGTGTGCAGTGCTGTGGGGGAAGCGGGGGGGGTGTTCCATAAAGGCTGGTGGGGTACTGTGTAGTACATCCGGTGTGCAGTGCTGTGGGGGAAGCGGGGGGGGTGTTCCATAAAGGCTGGTGGGGTACCGTGTAGTGCACCCAAGTGGCTGCTCTGGGTGTACTTGCCGCACAAAAGCAGTGTGTGGCCCACTGGGCGCATGCACTCCCCCAAGCATGTCCTTGACGCATGCCCCTTTTCTGCAGAACTCATCTGTCACAGCCAGTCGAACAGCCCTCTGTGTTTCCACCATCGGTTGCTTTCGCCTCCTTGTTCCTGGGTTCCAGGAGGATGGTCAGTCGCGATTCTAACTCCCAAACTGCCGGTTCACTGAGTTTCCCACCAAGGGCTGGGCGATTTGACAATCCTGACTATGCGAGATAGCACCCAAGAAGGATTGAGCTTATGTTTCCCAAGCCAGGAAGTGGCTGGGTTTTCTATTTAACTCCGAAACTTCAGGATGTTTACGGGACAAACCTGCAGTGATTACATAGGGCCCAGCAGATTGCTTGTCTCCCTCCACAGAACAATTGTACCATTTCCAAGCCCCCCGCCACCGCCATGTTGACCTTCTGACACTTTGTGCGTTCATCCTACAAGCTGACTATTCGTTGTGACCCAGCTTGATAACCCGGTGTTTGTTTAATTCGAACATACCCAGGTTCCCCTTGCTTCGGAATGCCCTTGCCCCATGGATAATTCGATTCTGATCGATTAATTGAGTTTGACTGTTCATTTTGACCAGGTCCATTATTTGTTCAGTGCGTGTTGTGGCTGTATCTGCTCCCCCAAAGGGAAATGCTTTGGAGAAAATTTTCTCCTAGATGAGGAGGATGGGTTGTCGCTTGAGTGCAGCTGGAGTTGCAGTGATCCCCATCTCAAGATTTTCAGCCGTTGGAAACTGAGTGCGCTCCACCAAGACGCAGGGGACCGCGACAGCGGAGGCTGCCGCAACCAGGTTTGAAACGGTGATATTATTAGGACGACATGGCAATGAATGCAGCCACCAACGACATGGCAATGAATGCAGCCACCAACGACATGGCAATGAATGCAGCCACCAACGTTCCCACTTTTGACACTTTAACGGCACAGCGTCTTTGTCTGTATTGGCACCGGATCTTTGGAAATGCACAGGGACATATTTTGCATGGGAGGGAAGGGTCTGGACGAAGTGATCCACCAACCAACGAAAACTGAATCGTACTGCCCCCCCTTTCCAGATCCCCCGAATCTCCCTGAGCTGTCGCCCCAAATGGCTAGTTTTGGGCTCTTCCACAGGGTATTGTCGGTAAGAGTTGTTTAGGTTGCTGGTTTCTACTGGAGGAACTGGTTGTGTAATGTAGTGTAATGGAATGGAATGGAATGTGCTGTAATGGAATGTGCTGTAATGTGATGTGATGTGATGTGAGGCCGGCGCGGGGTGGTGTGGGTCGGGACGGGGTGGGTTGTGACGGTGTGGGACGGTGCGGGGTGGGATGAGGCGAAGCGGTGTTGGGCATGACGGGGCGGGGCGGTAAGGTTTGGAACCTGATAGTTTTGAAAATAACCGGTTTTAAACGATTTTTTTTTACAAAAATAACCGGTTTGGCCGATTAATAGTTTTCAAAATAACCGGTGTTTCCGATTAATTGCCCTTTACTAACCAAAGTGTTGCAATCGGCAAAAGTGAGCCCATACAAGTTGGAACACAGTGATCAAAACTACGTCGGAAATTGTAATTCACCATTGGCCATCGCTTATTGCTAGCAAAGCCTCTGTTTAGTGCAAAAATTGGACAAAATGTACTGCCGAAAAGAACCCAAAAAATTTGGAACCGTTCCGATTAATTGGTTTAAATCAGTTTTCAAAATAACCGGTTGTGCCAATTGTTTTGAAAATAATCTCCGATTATTGCCGATAACCGATTTTTCCGATTAATTGGTAAAACCGGTTTCGAACCCTACGGGGCGGTGTGGGGCGGGGATTCATTTGCAGTAAACTGTCATTGATGGTGCGCCGTGTGCGGCAGCAAAAGATCACAGGGGTTGATGTACTTCAAGAAGCCTGGCATGCATAACAGCATCGTGGAAGCCAACTGGCGCACTGTTGTGTTCAAGGTGTCACCATCACCGCTCTTCACAATGAAGGCTCCAACATCATCAATGGTAGCACCCCCCAAAGGAGCCTTTGGCCCACATCTACTAGAGGGCGGGCTTGCATATTAACCCAACAAGTGCCCCTTCCCCCCCGTGACCATGGATCTCCCTAGTCATATGATAATGATAATGATGTAGGTCAAGGGCTTGTCAAGGGTTTGTCGAGGGCTTGTCAAGGGCTCTGCCAAGGGCTTGTCAAGGGGTTGTCAACAGGTTGTCAAGGACTATGTCAAGGGCTTGTCAAGGGCTTTTCAAGGGCTTGTCAAAGGCTCTGTCAAGGGCTTGTCAAGGGCTTGTCAAGGGCTTGTCAAGGAGTTGTCAAGGGGTTGTCAAGGACTATGTCAAGGGCTTGTCAAGGGCTTGTCAAGGGGTTGTCAAGGGTTTGTCAAGGGGTTGTCAAGGGCTTGTCAAGGGCTTTTCAAGGGCTTTTCAAAGGCTTGTCAAGGGCTTTTCAAGGGCTTTTCAAGGGCTTGTCAAGGGCTTGTCAAGGGCTTGTCAAGGGCTTGTCAAGGAGTTGTCAAGGGGTTGTCAAGGACTATGTCAAGGGCTTGTCAAGGGCTTGTCAAGGGGTTGTCAAGGGTTTGTCAAGGGGTTGTCAAGGGCTTTTCAAGGGCTTTTCAAAGGCTTGTCAAGGGCTTTTCAAGGGCTTTTCAAGGGCTTGTCAAGGGCTTGTCAAGGGCTTGTCAAGGAGTTGTCAAGGGGTTGTCAAGGACTATGTCAAGGCAGTAAGAAAAAGTCACTGCCATGTCTTTCTTGGAGGGCTTGATCCAGGCCAAGCCCCCCTTAAAACCCTTTTGTTGATGCTAAGACTTACTTAAGTATTTTTATCCTTCTTTTGAAGCTCTAAGTACACTTTCTCAAAGTAACTAGGGTTATAACCCTAGCCCCCCATGAAGTTCACCCCTACCACTCAACTGAGCGGAGGTATCTTCCTTCATGGAGGATATACCGAAATAAAATAGGCATTTCATGCCTTAGGCCTTGGAGGTTAAGCCTAGTGGTCTCCCACCCCAAGACCCCTATACTCAATTGTTTCTACCACTTATTGTGGTTCTACTTTTTAACTGTTTCTGAATTCAGTTGCTTGGCCAAGTCATAATCTGTGTCCGGCCTAACTCCTTTGCCCCATATTCCTAACCAACTCCATTACATCCAAAAGAGTGCACATGAAGTGCTTGAGGCTAATTGTGAGGCAAGAGTCATGCCAGTTTTCATATAAAAATCATTTGTTTTATTCTTTTGTGATTGAATCTTTGTATTTATACCTGCATTGTCTATCTGCAGCCCTTCTGTGTTACACTGGATTTCAAACTATTCATTGATTCGATCCACATCCTGTTCTTGCTCTACTTACTGCCTTGGTTTGGGTTTTCAACATCAAAACCTGCAGGATTTCACCAAAATATCTACGGCACTAAACAAAGACATCTTTCTGGTAGCAGAGGCAAACCCTGAGTACCTTTCGAACCGACTCTGAGCAGAAGCACAAGAAAAGCACACTGAAAAGCACATTGAACATGTCCACTCAACTGTCCTCCCGAACCTGGCCGATCAGAAGTGTACAAGTCCAACTTGCCAGTGTAGCCCACCCAAAGAGTGAACCGCCACTCCGAGCAGCATCTGGGTCTCAGGAAGATCCAGAGCAAAGAAGGGCGAATCTCAATCCGCCCAGAACAACCCCTTTAACCATCGAGACCTTAGCGGCCCATGGTGAGGACAGCTTGCAAAGGCTCCGCAGGCGAGTCGCAGCCTCCATCGCCCGGTGGGCCTGTCCGGCCTCTTCTTCTACTGTTCTTGGAGGTGGTCCTGAAGAACAAGAGGACCTACGAAGGAGGATGGACGACTTTATGCTCCACGAGGAGTACCACAAGTCCACCGTAGGGGAAGATGGAGAAGTACCTCTTGATGCCCTCGGGTCTCCGCCTCAAACTGAGATGGGTTCCTTCCTTTACTCGGGGCCATCTACAGACATGGCGGACACAGTATCACTACCGAGACGACCAAGAGTACACGAACACCCGAGAGCATGGCATCCAGACCTGCCGACAACTTCAAGGGCTCCTTAAAAGAGTCTGGATCCTCTTCACCCAGAGCCCACCTATGGGGCTCTGGATCGCACGGCCGAACTTCTGGCCAAACTTCTATCCGGATCTGAAGACCCGGATGTGACAGCTCTGTCAGAGGCTGTCAAGGCAAAATTGGGTATCACCGAACCCTTACCCAAGCCAGCACTACTCTCACCTTCACCCGGATTGAGCACGTTGGCTGATGATCTCAAAAGATCAAGGGTGTCCAGGTTGCTACCCAAGGTCAATTGCCCCAGCCCTTTTCATCCTCGCGCTAGGACAGTCCCAATTGCTGAATTACAGGACGTGCCTGTGACTGAGACTGAGAAAAGAGGGCTGTCAGCCCTGGCACCTCTTGCCGGCGTATCTCCTCCCCCTTCAGGCCTAACCCCAGGGGGTGGGAAGATTGGCAGACCGATTGCCCAGGCGAACATCCAGCTAGAATTGCCGGAGTTCGACCCGAAAAATCTGCCCGAATGGGCAGAAGAATTTGCTGAGTTTCTTTTGCTAACTGGCCAATCCCATGTGGATGTGGCCACCAAATGCTCACTGCTGAAACGCTCATGCAAAAAGAAATTTTTGCAAAAACAGGTGAAACAGGTTGTGAAAACCTGTTCAACATGGGCTGAGGTACTCCAAAGACTGGAGAAAACATTCCCAGTCTAGGAGACTGACCTCAGTGTGCGCACACAGATAGAGGAGCTACCTATGCTCCCTGAGTTTCCTTCCGCTGCGCGAGTCTCTGAATACGTGTGCGACCTAGAGTATCGGTTTTCACGGATGAACGTGGGCTCCTATGGAGCCACTGAGCCCCACCTGTGGCTCATGAGTAAGATCCCCCAACGTACGTGGGATGACTGCCGCGCTACCTCTGAGAGGAAAAGCCGGACCCACTCGTACGACGACCTGATGGACCTGCTGACCGAGTTAGCTCTTGAGAGGGAGAATGACTCCCACATGGAGAAATTCCTCAATCTTAGCTCAGCCGTGCCTGAGCTTTGGTTTTGCTCGTCGGGTGGTGTGTGTGTGCGCGTGCGTGTGTGCAGTGAGCCTCTGTACTTGTAGAGCATTTTTGCTTGTTGCCAGCAGACCATAGGTGGTCACACGTAGAGCCTGCTCCGTGACACTTTGGAACGACCCGGTCTGTGAATATGTCAGTTGACGATTTTGCCGTCTTCGCGAAGGGAACAATTTGTTCCCAGTTCATTGATAGCGTTCCCATGCTGGAGATAGCCAGGGCTGCCTCGCAGGTGGAGATGAAGCTGTCGGTGCTGCTGGAACGCAGGTCAGAGTGGGAGGCTAGTTTCGTCGCCAAGTACGGAATCGAGTTGGGGGAGGTGGGGCTGGTGAAGATGATCGCCTCGTATTGCGTCATGGCCCAGTGCGACCTGGATGTGGCGTCGCTGGGCTTTGTCAAGGTGGAGGTACCACCCCAACAGCCGCAGACGGTGTCGCCAGAGCTTCTGGAGCTCAAGCAGTTGGTTCAGGGACAGGCCCTTGTGATGGAGGGCCTGCGCAAGCAGTTGGAGGCGGTCAGTGCCAAGGCCGAGGCGGAGTCCAAGAGGAAAATGGCGAAGGTCCCGCCGCTGTGTAAAGCGGAAATCGTGAAGGTGAGGGAGTTGGATTCTAAGCCCCAGTGGGTCTTCGCCAGCCTTCTCGCGCTGTCCACCTTGTTGTGGCGCAGGGAGGTGCCCCAACACGAATACGTCTCCAAGTACAAGGACAAGGAAAAGTTCACGGACGCCATCCTGGACGAGCTGGCGCCGGTGGTGGACGCGGACTCCGCGGACACGGAAGTGTGGCAGCTGGAGTCCATGGATGATGACGAACTTACGCGCCTTCGGAGTTTTGTCCAGGCGGTCTGGACGTTCACGGTGACTAGCCTGTCGGCATACAGGGGCAAGAAGGGCTTGGACCCCGGACCGGTCGGTGAGGGGTCGGACGCGGCCGAGGATGCGTCCGATGTGCCTGTGCTGTCCGCTGGTTGTACGGGAGCGGCGGAGGAGGAGATGGTGGGGCGGCGGCTGCAAGCCATGAAGGGTAAGTTCCGCGTTGAGGGGGGCCGCCGCCTGTACACCGCCAAGCCGGGTGCCGAGCCGATGGACGTCACCAATGCCCCGGTGACAGCGTGTCGGGCATGCAAGAACGCTGGGAGGGGAGTGAAACGGCATTGGTTTCACGAGTGCCCCGGCTTTGACTGATGGGGAAGCTGCCCCATCCGGCCCATCCCTCCCGAGCCCCGGGGGGCCTTGGTGGTTCTCGGACCGTCGGACTTCCGGGATGGCGAGGACGTGGTCTGGCGCCTGGTGTGGGCAGCGTGGAGACGGATATGGAAGGAGGATGAGATCACCTCCGTGGACGCCCTGCAGGCATCCTCCTGGGCAAAAAGCACCATGGGTACGTATTGTACCCACTTCCGCAAGATGGCCCTCTGGGTGGGCTACACGCCCACATCCGAGCTTGAACAAGCGGCGTGCCGCTACATTTTCCAGTTATGGGGACTGGGGTACTCGGGAAGCTCCCTCAAGGTCGCAGTGTCGGCGTTCCGGGCGCTGGAGGACATGGGATGGCTGCCCGCGTTCGTCGGTCGCCGGGTCTGGCGCTGTGCCAAGTGGGCGCCCACGGAGCCGGCCCTACGGCCCTACGCAGGTTTGGACGACCTCCGCAACTTCGCGCTGGCTTGCACGGAGCGACCGCAGTGGACCGTCTATGGGATGGCAGTCCTGGCATTCACCTGCCTTCTGCGGGTGGGTGAGGCCGCGCCCCTCCGTCGGGGGGGATCCCGGTGTCGGGGATTGGCGTTCCGCACGGTCAAGGTGGCGCCGCGCATCGTGCGCAGGCGACTCGGGAAGTATGCCCAAGAGTGGCTGGGCTGGCTCGATGCCACGGGGGCCACGTCTGCTGTCGTCGGAGCGCAATTCTGTCCGCAGGGACCAGCTTTCATGCAGTCGGTCATGGCTGCCGCGTTGGGGGGCAGCGACAACCCCCACGCCAGGTGGCACGCATGGAGGCGAGGGGGCTCCGCGGCCCTGCGATGGTTGGGGCTGCCCATCAAGTGGCTGGCTTGGTGGGGGCGGTGGCTTTCGGAGACGGTGGCAGTCCACTACGCCGACGCGCCCGACGACTTCGTCGTCACGACCGAGGCTGTCCTCCCCTGGCCCCCTGACAACCATGCAGGAGAGTTCGTTTGGCGCGCCGTGTCCCTCCGGGACGTTTTCCCGAAGGAGCTCCTGGAGCTCTGTGCCCCTGATGCCGATGAGCCCCCACGATGGGGAGGTGACGGGGATGGGTCGGCAGGAGGTCGGGGTGGATCGTGCCCTGGGGAGTCCGCGAGTCCTGCCGCTGCGGGAGCTGCTGGGAGGGAGGACCGGGCTGGCGCACGTGACCCGGGGGCCCCTCCGGCCCTTACGGCTGTTGAGGGGTCCTCAGGACGCGGGCGCCGGCCGCGGGGAGACGGGGGGGGGGAAGTCATTGATGTGGATGCAGACCCCCCACCTGCCTCCGCAGCAGGCTCCTCCATCAGGCGGCTGCGCATCGCGGCCCGCAGGACGGGTGAGGTCGCGTCCGTCTTGGGCAAGCGGAAGGCCGCGGGCCCGGCCAGGATTGTGGGTGCGGCTGCCCGAACGGCAATTTCCCGTCGCGTCGGAGCTGGGTCAGTGGGTGCGGGAGCGCCTTCGGACCGGTGAGTGGGACGCCTGGTTGTGCTCCCTGCGGGCTTGTCTGCCCCGCGCACCGCCTGGTTTACTGGAGCGTCGCCTGTTGCAGTTTCTGGAGTGGGGCAGTGAAGCTGCCCGTGATCTCAGACAGCCGGAGTTTCTGCGAGTCTTGGCTGTGGCTTTGTCCTCATTTAGCCCTGAGGTTTGGGAGTCGCTCTTGCATGATTCGACGTCGCCCAAATTGCTTATGCAGCGTATCAGGGAGGAGGTATTGGCGCGGGGTTTGGGGCCGGTGGGGCGTGTGGATATCCCCCGCGAGGTCTGGGATAGTTGTGTGCCGGACGGCTTCGCAGAATTGGTAGGCAGGCAGTTTTCTGGGATAATTCCCCCGTCGGATGAGGCGGTGGTCATGATGAGGGCATTGCGGGACCAGGGTTTGCTTTTCCCCCTGCCGCCGGGGTCACCTGGGCCCAATGGGGGTGTTTTTGCGATACCCAAGACGGAGGAGAAGTGCAGTTTGATTGTCAATCTGGTGCCCCTTAATGAGGAGATGCGGTCTCGGCCGGAGAAGTTCTCCCTCCCCTCTGTGGAGGTGTTGGCCCTTTTGGCGCAGGTGGCACAGCAAGGGTCCTCCTTTTTCCTCCCCTCTTTTTATGCCCGAGCGCGTTGCATGAGGCCGGTGTGGGATATTCTGTCCCTGCCGGGGGGGGGGGGGGAAGAGCTGTGCATGTGCCACATCGACCTGAGTAATTGCTTTTGGTCACTTCAGCTGCCGCGCGAGTTCTGGGGGGCCTTTCGCGTCTCGGATGGAGAGGGGGGGGTGTTGGCTTTCCGGTGCTTGCCCTTTGGGTGGAAGTACAGCCCCCTCCTGTGCCAGCGAGTGTTAGAGGGTCTGGTGGCCGGCGCGGGGCTGTTGGGGGTGCTGGTTTTAATTTACTTGGATGATGTCCTGGTTGTGGGGCGCGGCCGCGCGCGTGTGCGAGAGCAGACGGCAAGGGCGGCGGAGGCGTTGCGCCGTGCAGGTGCTGTAGTCAGCCCAAAGAGTACGTTAGAGCCTGTGCAGCGGCTGGTGTGGCTGGGGAAGGATATTGATTTGCAGGGGGGGGAGGTGCGGACTGCTGGCAACGCGTGGGA
Source organism: Eutreptiella sp. 'Long Island Sound 2002' (assembly GCA_964036045.1). Classification (NCBI taxonomy): domain Eukaryota; phylum Euglenozoa; class Euglenophyceae; order Eutreptiales; family Eutreptiaceae; genus Eutreptiella; species Eutreptiella sp. 'Long Island Sound 2002'. The sequence continues at coordinate 80,341,303 of OZ038384.1, forward strand.
AGCTCTGTTTGCGCATTGGTTGAGGTTGTCTGTGGGACCCTGTAGGGTAAAACGGCTGCAGCAGTTCTTGGGGCGGGCACAGTGGATATGTCGCCCGGGTTCTGGGCACAGTCCGCACCTGTCTGGTGTGTGGGCTCATGTGCTCTGGGCGCCCCCCCGGCTGCCGTTTACCCCAGTGCGTTTGCTTAAGTCTATGTGCGTGGCGTGCGTGCTTGCCAGGAGGCAATGGTCAGTGGTGTCCCTCCCCAGGGTGGTGAAGCGATCGCCGTTGGTTGTTTACGTCGACGCGGCGCTGGACGCGGGTGAATACCGGCTGGGCCTGTTTTCGATGGATGTGGGTTCTCGATCGGTTGTGCCCGCGGAGCAACCGCCCAACCAGCAGTGTGCGGAGGCTGCCGCGCTGCTCTGGGGCTTGAAGCTCATCCTCAATGTAGGCGTTCGGGAGGCCCATTTGTTTGGGGATAATGCGGCGGCGCTAGTGCAGTTCCTTCGGTGTAAAGCCAAGGTGGGGCGTAAATTCCAGCAGTCCATTCTGAAGCGTTTCCGCTACCTGTGGGCGTCGTGCCCAGGCTTCACGGTATATATGCACTGGGTGCGTGGTTCACATAATCCCGCTGATCCTATCAGTAGGTTGAGTGACAACTTCAATGGAGATCTGGGTTTGGCGCGCGAGGTGGCGGCGCGCAGGGTTGGGGATCTCTGGGCCTTTCCCGATAGGCGCACGGTTTTTTTGTGGACCCTGGGGGTGCCTATGGGGCCCTTTGTTCTGCCGCATTCGTGGAGAGCGGGCCTGTGGTCCCCGGGGGGTGGTGAAGGGGGGGCGGAGTTCCACGAGGTTTTTTTGCAGTACCGCTTGGAGGAGTCGGTGGGTGCAATGACTTGATGTCGTGTAGTGCCGGCGCCTGCTTGTAGAACTCGTTTCTCTTGGTGCATGTGATCATGACCCGGCGCCGCCGTAACCGCCGTGCGCGTAGCGGCGGGCGGAGGCGGGGCAAGAGCCGCTCGCGCAAGCGTTCGGAGGAGGCCGTTCAGCGGCGCGCGGCGCGGCGCCGCGCCGCGCTGCGGGAGAAGTTGGGAGCCTTGGTGGGCCGCAGGGCCTGTCACCGGGTGCTCCTCCGGAATGGGGTGCGGCTGTACGTCGCGTATGGCGTGCCAGAAGATCCCGGGGAGAGGGACGACTTCCTGGGTGCCGCAGCCATGGACATCGCCAAGCGGGTTCGGGGGCAGGCGACGCGGCGCACCACCGCGGTTGGGGACCCCGGGGTGAAGCCGGGGGGCAGACACACTTGCGGGGGGATGTGGGATGTGGTGACGGGGTCGAGGGGAGGTCAGAGGGTGGTGGTGTCGCTGACGGACTGGAACGGGGGTCGTCGTACCCCCGTCCCGTATCTATGGGTGCAGGGGTCTTATCCCTTGGTGGTGAGAATAGCTGGCCACTTCAGGCCGTTGGTGTAGTCTGCTTTTTGGGTGGTCAGCCGGTCTCCGAGGGGCTGGGGTGGGAGTGTGCGCTCACCCTTTGCTTTGCGTTCTGTGTCAGGTCTCTGAGTGCCACCCTGGGATGGCCGGGCTGCTTTGCGCCCGGGCATTGCTCGCGCATTTGTGGGCGTTTTTTGGCTTCCATGGCTGCGCCAATTCTCTGGTTGTTGTGTGTGGCTCGTATTCTCTCTGCGTTTTGGCAGGTCCAGTGTGCGCAGGCGGGAGCCCTCCGGGCGATTGTCTGTAGAGGCGGCCCTGCCCTGCGTGGATGTCGCGGGCTGATTTTGTGGTTATATGCCGGGCGTTGGTCCTTTGGCCTGCACCGCTGCCACTTTGTTGTGGGTCCGGGGTCCATGCTTTCTTAGGGTTGGAGCTGGGTTGGGCGCTGGCCCGCCATTTTGGGATCTGCTGCGGATCTCAGGGGTGCTGCCCTGGGCTGACCGGGCAGCTCTGCGACAGGGCGGCAGTGCCTGACGGTCGCTGTACATTTACCGCTTCCTCATTGGCGGCGGCAGGGGTCGTCCACGCTCTCTTGGGCTTGGTCTGCGGACGCCTGAAGCCTGGCGGGTGGCGCCGGTGTGTGCGGGGCGCCTTTGGCGATTTATGTTTGGGGCGGCCGTATACTTCGAGGGTGTGGCGTGCGTTGCGCATGGGAGCCGCTGGGTCTCAGACCTGCGCCGGGGGGGGGGGGGGGGGGGGGTTATGCGGCAGTTTGGCATGAACGAGACCCACGAGGAGGCGGCACACTGACGAGATGTGCCACAGGAGACGTGCGTGTTTTGCCTCGTGTTTGCGTGTTTGCTTGTGGTTTTAGCAAAATCTTAGCTCAGCCGTGCCTGAGCTTTGGTTTTGCTCGTCGGGTGGTGTGTGTGTGCGCGTGCGTGTGTGCAGTGAGCCTCTGTACTTGTAGAGCATTTTTGCTTGTTGCCAGCAGCCCACCCGTCCCGCCCAATGACGCTATTTGCGACTTCTATTGCCCATACCGGGCTTTTGTGACTGCCCACGAGGAGGCGGCACACTGAGAGGGAGAATGACTCCCACATGGAGAAATTCCTCAAGAAGCACTTGGGTCGAGGTGGTACCCCTACCCCCGATCGTGGCGAAGGGAAAGGGCCTAAAAATCCCACTAATGCCAACCAGGGAGGTGGTAAAGGAAGGGGTAACCTACGTGCCATGAACCGGATGCAGGTACACCCCCTCTGTTCTACTGTAAACCTGTCAATGACAAGGGGGGACCTTGTCATGCCCCTGACTGCGACCACCGCAGCAGTTGTATGCTGTAGATGAAACGACAGCAGCACTCCAAAGATGGGAAAACTGTGACCCATCAGGATCATTTCAGGTGTACCATCACCTGTGGCTATTGCGGCAAAGGTCGTCACTATGAGGACGAATGTCACATAAAGAAACGCGAGAGTGATAAACTCAAGCGGCAGGAGGCTGAACGCCAGAAGAACCAAACACCCACCAGAAACCCCCAGAATGGGGATAAAGGTGGTAAAGGAGGTGGCAAGGGGGGTGGCAAAGGTGGACCCCCTAACCCCAAGAGGCGCTCATCAGCGCCCGCTGCTACTCCCCCTCCTGCCGAAGGTGACCCCAAGAAGCGCCCACAGAGGGATAACGCTTCCCCTGAGGGGAATAACTCCAAAGAAGAGACGAGTGGCCTGGATGGCCAAGTCCCTCATGGCTGCAGGGGTGGATGTCAAATTCCCTACTGAGGAGTAGGGGGGCGGCTCCGAAGAGGAGGACTTGGTTTTCTGGATCCTCGTGAAAATCGGGGATCAAGTTTTTCGAGCGGTGCTTGACACCGGTGCAACACTTTCTATAGTGGCCCGGCGCCTGCTAAAGACTTTCAAGAAAACTAAGACCGTGGCCATAAGAGTAGGGGATGGGCGTACCATCCATTCCTTGGGGCGGGTCAATGTGACTATATGCCTGGGCGACGAAACTGTGACCCAACACTGCAGAGTGTTGGACACCGACCCCTTTGACATCGTCATTGGTACCGACTTCCTACGAAGAAACCCCCAGGTAAAAATGCTGTCTCTCCAGCGCCCCTATTCTCTGCACTGCGACTTTGGCAGTGGGCTCTTCTCCGTACCTTTGGAGCTGTCAGGACGAAAAGAGTCTGGGCTGCACTACGCATCCAAGACTAACTATCGTAAACCTCCCTCCTGAAAGTAAGACCGGGGGTCTTACTTTTAGTCCAGCTGGTCATGGGTCCCAAGAGGGGTCTTACTTTTGGGGGGGGTCTTACTTTTGGGTTCATCCACTTTGCTGTTACTTCACCTTTCCCGACATAGAAGATGTCTGAGCCCATGCTTTTAGACGACCTGCAGCTGGAGGAAACCGACACCATTGACGAGGTAGAGTCATCTGATCTTATTTAAGGCAATGGGTTATTTGCCTGCCACTCCTTCTGATATCAAACTGCGAGTGTTCCCAAGTTATATTTTCGTGCCAATGTCTGAGGTTGAGCAGCAGGTTAGGGCAGCTATTGATGCACGTGCCCGCCAGGAAGAAGTTGATGTTCCTGACCAGGCACCTATCCGGTTGCCCTCTTTCAAAGCAAAGCAGAAACCTATCACCTCATGGTTCAAATCTCAGTAAATATGTGACGGATGATCGTGGATTGTATGATCGGTAGACCAAAATGTGTTGCTGCCGTGCATGTGCCACTAAGGGGGTCTTACTTTTGGGACGGCTGGTCCTGAGCCTGCAAGGGGGTCTTACTTTTGGGGGGGTCTTACTTTTGGGGCGGGGTCTTACTTTCGTGGAAGGGGTTTGCTGAAAACTACCAATTGGCCCGTCACGTTCTTGAAAATGGACTGGCGGCCCTTCAGGTAAACCTGGATGAGATTCAGGTGGAATTGTTTGCGAGCCGACAACAGCACATCATGCAGTTGTACTGCGCGAGACCTTTGAACAACGCTTTCCGTTTCTTCTGGAAAGCAATGGGCCTAGCGTATGCTAACCCTCCCTAACCAAAATCGCTTATGAGGGAGGAAGGGTTGTCATGTGCACCCCTGACTGGGACTGCTCTGGTGAACACGCTTACTGGCGCCGTATGCTAGATCGGATGACCGTGGGGAGAGTGCAACTCCCCGACGGCCCCATCTATGTGCCTGAGGACTCAGACACAGCTATGCAGGCCCCTGAGTGGGCCAGTTTCTTATCCATCGTCGATGGATCTCTCAATCCTGTACCCCTGTGTGACCTAGATCAGATGCTACTGAAAGAGGTCATGGCCGAAAATCGTGGCCTGACTCTTTCTGATCTCAAAAATCGATCTTCTGAGCACCTATCTGCCACACTTACAGGGTGTGAATCTCCCGATGGCTATCTGGAACCTGCAGCTGTTAAGGAGGATGCTGACGACCAACTGTCTGAGATCGCCAGCACTATCCCTCCCGTAGATCCCAGCTGTGTTGATCTAAAACACAATGCCTTCCTAGCCCAGCTGTTGCTGGAGGAGGTAGATCTAGAGTCAACCTCAGAACCCACTTCCCCTGTTGGGAAACCGGTGCTACACATGCAGCCTATGCACACAGGTGAACCCGTGGCCCGGAGTCCTGATGCTCTAGCGCGGCCTGCTTCTAATAACATGCCACTGTCTGAGCATGACACTCAGGAACTCCGACGGCTGTTGTACCTGAATGCCGAAGGTATCGAGCGCCAAGTGCGGCTGCAATACCTGAGACAGACCTGGAAATCCTCCATCTGGTCGGAGGAGGACGATGATTCCTACACGCTGCCTGACCCTGAGATACGCCTAGTGTATTCTTTGCACTATGGGCAGCAATGTTCCCCTGAGTGGGACGATGGTTCTGTACCTGCCGAAACTGCTGTTCGGCAGAAAAAGAAAGAACATGGAAAGAGCAACCTCCATGCTGAGGAGGATTTCCTGCAGAAAATCGAGAGTCTTAACCTTGACCCCCGACTGAAGAAACTGCTGCTAGCCTATGAGGAGGTATTCGGCGCCTTGCCGCCCCCCCTCTCTTGTAAAAAACTGGTCCAGATGGACCTGAAACTGAAACTTGAATTGGAAAAGACGCGAGTGAGGCGTCGTCCCTATCCCGCTCCACAGGAACAGGTTGAAGAAATCGAGCGCCAGATCCAGGAATGTATTGATGCTGGCCTCGTGGAGGAATATAAGAAGGGGGACTACCCCCGACACTGCAGTCCCTGTTTCCTGGTTGCTAAACCAGGGTCGACTGCTCTACGACTGGTTGTTGACTATGGTGGGGTCAACAAGAAAACCCAGAACCACTCAGGGAGTATTCCGAACATGGAAAATACCCTGGAGCGTATTGCCAAATGCAGGTACAAGACCAAAATGGACAAACACAGTGGTTTCTGCCAGGTAGACCTAACGGCCGCAGCTCAGGAGCTGCTGGCTTTTATAACCCCTAAGGGTCGTGTGTTTAAATGGAAGGTCATGCCTTTCGGGGTGGCTAATGCCCCAGCGCTCTTCCAGGAGCTGATGAATAAAATTTTGTACATACTGAGGCGCAGACCTCTAGTACAGGATTTGATTTCTCGGGGTGCAGAAATGGAGGCCCACATCGACGACGTGAGTTTGGGTACTAATACCCAAGAGGACCATGTCCTTCTCCTCCGTGAATTTTTCACTGTTTGTCAAGAAAACCATCTCCGAGTCAAACTCGAAAAATGTGAGTTTATGAAAGAGGAGATGGAGTATTTGGGTTTCGACGTGGGGTATGGCTGGTGGAAACCAGCCGCGTCTAAGATGCAGCCCCCTACAGGACATGCAGATTCGCGATGACCCTAAGAAGGGTCTACATGACGTGAGGAGTTTTGTGGGCGCCTGTAATTTCTATCGGCGTCACATCCACAATTTTACCTACTCCTCTGCCCCCCTCACTGACCTAATCAAAAAAACTACTCCCTGGAGGTGGACCGCCAGAGATGAAGAGTGTTTCCAGGAGTTGAAGAAGAAAATTGCCTCCTCCAACTGCCTGGGAGTACCCCGCCCTAGGGGCGAGATAGTCCTGATCACTGATGCCAGTGATGTAGGGGGGGGTGGAACGATCTACCAATGGCAGGAGCTTAACCCAGCTGAACTAACCCACTGCCATTATCGTACTAGTGGACTGAACCGTGATGGCTCCTTGAAACATGACTATCCGACCAGTGAGTGGCGGCTAGTGCCATTGGGACACTGGAATTGGAAATGGAACCAAGCGCGTTCCAACTACAGCACCTATGACCAGGAACTCCTGGCCGGTATGTTGGTGCTTTCGTCGCAATCCCGACGTCTGGGATCTAACCCTATTGTTTGGCTCTGTGACCAGGAAGCTGTGAAGTCTTTTCAGAAGGGCCCACCACCAGAGAAAGCAAAACTAAAGCGGTGGTGGACTTACCTGAGCCAGTTCAGGCTGACAGTTCATCATATCCCCGGTATAAAAAATGAACTGTCTGACTATATATCGCGCAATAACTTCGATGCGCTTATAGGTGAGAGCTCTGAGGCGCTCGCCAAAGAGGCTTTCCAGCGTATGGATGTCCAGCTTGACCTGTCCATGCGCATTGCCGAGATCCTGGAGGGTTGGAGCCTAACCGACTATCAGTCAGAGTATAAAGAAATTCTCCAGACCCTCAGCACTGGTCTCGAACCCCGTGTCATTGACGGGCACCCGTGGTATAAAAACAACCAGTACCTCTTCTACGAGGACCGTATTGTTGTACCTAAGGCACGATTTGATGGGTGCCTACAGTGGTCCCATCTCAGCTCTGGTCACACTGGCGCTAATCGCTCAGTGGACTTCTTCCGCGAGTGTTTCTACTCTAGTCTAACTCTGACTGAACTGAGGTCTCGTATGCAGACCATTGTGGATGCTTGTGGCTGTCATGCCAGCAAGCAGAGCGACAGTAGGGATAGGGGCCTGATCTCCAGCTTACCCATACCCTATTGTGCTAACTCTCTTCTCTATGTGGTTTCCATCCACTGCCTACCTCGCTTCGGCGGCTATGATAGTTGCCTAGTGGTCACCTGTGGCGTATCTCGCTTCACCCGTGTGTTCCCTTGCAATAAGAAAATCACAGGTGAGCAGACTGTGAAAATGTTGGTCGAACAATGGTTCGAACCCTATGGAGCACCTAAGTAGGTGCACTCTGATGAGGATGTACGCATCCGCAGTGACACTGGATGGTACAAACGAGTGCTAAATGCCCTCAACGTCGAGGTAACTACAGGTGTGCCCTATACCCACACGTCTAACCCTCTTTGTGAGAGACAGAACCGTGTGGTGGAGCAAAACCTGAGAATTTTGATGAAACAGGAGCGTACCAAAGACTGGGTACGCCTAGTGCCCTGGGCAGTGCTGACCATGAACTCACAGAGGAGCTCTTCCACGGGTTTCACCCCCCACGAACTGTTCCATGGAGGACGACCTGCTTGGTTCTTCAAAACCCCCTTTCCTGAGGACTTCAAGAGCCCTGTGGGAGATTGGCTGGAACACAAGCAGTCTATGACTAACCAGGCTGGGACTAACCTGACACACATTCGTGACCCTGAACTGAGCCGGCGGAACCGCCTACGGCGACCTGCCAGCTTCAAGGTTGGTGACCTTGTTTTGGTTCACCATTCACGCCTACCCTCCTGGCCACGTAACTGCCTACAGGACCCTTATTTTGGACCCTATCGTATCATCAGGATAGATGGATCCAGGATCCATGTCAGGTGCAGTCCACGTCTAGGTGGTGAACTGCTATGTGCACCTAAACAGTTGAGGCACTATCACTCCCCTGACGATTTGTCCTGGGATGAGTGGCGCCTCAGCGACAGTGAGGTCGAGCGTATTGACCTAGAGAACGCTGCCAGCCCAAAGGAGGCAGACGAACTCGAAGAGATGACTGCCGATGAGATGGCAGTCGATGGTTACTACGTGGTTGCAGGTATTGCTCGCCACGAGTATAAACAGGGCTGGAAATTTCTAACCCTGTGGGATGGCTATGGGTTATCTGAGGCGACCTGGGAACCTATGTCAGCCTTCATACAACCAGATGGGAGTATCAACCCCATCTTCCGCTCCTACCTCGTTGAGAACAATGAGGGGCAGCTACTAACCCGTGCTGAGACTCTGTCCCAGCGTAAAAAGAAAAACGAATTTCCCTGTGTCAGTCTTCTGACTGCGTTCCAACCTTACAGGTGCAGTGAGCACTCTTGTGCAGATGTGCCCGTGTATGTGCGTAAGAGGAGTTGTCACAGTTGCCCCGCATTGCATCGCAGGACAGGACCGTTAGCCCCCCGTGACAACCACTCCCTGGCCGAAGGTCATTGGTTTTTCACAGACCACTGCTTACTGAGCGCTGCACTGACCCTGTCTGTGCCCTGCAGTCCCATGCCTATGGTTTCCAGCGTGGACCAGGTTTCCAGGCTTATCAGGTTTGCAGCCACCCAGCGAGTGTATGCCTTGTTGACGATGTGTTGCATGGGGACTGCCCTGATGTAATGACCTTGGGGAGCCAACGAAGAACGGTGGCTTACTACACCAGGGGGGAGTGACAAGCAAGGTGTTATGAGGCAAGGTGTGTCTTCCCTCCTTGAGGACAAGCGAGCTCACAGTTAGGACCCCTGACTGGTCCAGACCCATGGGTTTCTACCCTTCCTTACAGGGTTTACCATACCCCTAAGTGTGCTACACATGTACCACCGGTGCCCAGCACAGAACATTGAAAGAGAGACCAATATTGTCCGGTTACCGGTGGCAATTTTAGGAAATCTGTACTGACGTGCATGCGATATGCTTCTGTCCGTCGCTTGGAAGTTTTCGAAAACCCTTGGAAAGATGCTCGGAAGTTTTGGCAGCCAGATCGGCCCCCCAAAACGCAACCGATATCGGTAGGAATGTTCCATGGGCTTCCCAGCCGACCGTGCCGGGGGAGCTCGGAAGAAATTTTTTAGCCTGAACGTAGTGGAACTTTGGTTGCATGCTTGGTGCCTACCTTGCCTGCAAGATGCCATGGAGAACAGCATGTTGAAGCTAATGTTTGTCTACCCTTTGTTTGCTTTGCCTACAAAATTGCATGGAGAACACTGTGCTCAAGCTTATGACTGCTTCCCCTTTGAGCTCCTTTGTGAATTTGCACTTTTGGTTTTGACATGTGCAATTGCAGTTTGATCCTTGGTGCCTGCTTTGCCTACAAACTTGCATGGAGAACACTGTACTCAAGCTTATGACTGTTTGCCCTTTGTGTCTTGTGAAGCTTTGTGCCTGCTTTTGTGGTTTTCTTTTTGCGTGTGTGTCAGCTATGGGTATAGTAACCCAATAGGCTATCAGACTTCAGACTTCAGACTTTTATGGACCATCACCCCCAACCCCCAACCCCCCAAGCCCCCCATGATAGGCCTTTGCCCCCCCCCCCCCCCCCAAAATATCAGACATGCGCTGTGCCCCCCATATCAGACTTGCCCCCCCCCCCCCCCTTTTCTCTTGCCCAATTCTGCACCTTGCTTCCTTGACCCGTACCTGAATGGCTGTACTGAAATAAGGGGAGGCCCCCCGATCCCTGGACCTCTGCCTACAAGGGGCGGAGGAATTTTGATCTGCCAGAGCGGGAATGAAATAAGGGGCGGCCCCCCGGTCCCGGGTCCTCCGCCCATGCAGGGTGGAACGGCCTTGATATGCCGATGCAGTTTTGAAATAAGGGGTGGCCCCCCGGTCCCTGGTCTTCCGCCCAGGCAGGATGGAAAGACATTGATGCACCGATACAGTTCTGAAATAAGGGGTGGCCCCCCCGTCCCTGCCTCTGCCATGCAGGGCGACCTCGGAACGGTCCCGAGACGATAGTGAGTCAAGGGGAGGCCCCCCGGAGACGATTTTGTTTGGAACCAAGGGGGGGCGCCATCCCCCTCAGGCCCCAGATGTGTATGTATCAAGTAATGTACGTACGTTACTGAAAGAACCACAGTATTGTATAATGTACGCCTCCGGCCAACAGCCAGGGAGGGCCGGAGGTCCGGGTAAAAGCCCCGGACCCCCCAACGGCAGCCCCAAAGGTGAGCGCACCACTGGAAGGGGCATGTCTGCGGGGTAAAAACATGCGCTTAGTAAACATCTAACGTAATAAATAGTGCTTACTGCTGTAATTAATGCTTAACCGGGTAAAAGGCCCTTCTCCCGGGGCTCGTTTCGTGCGCACCCCCAAGAGCCGGACCCGACCGGCCGTGCTGAGGCGAGCCCAGCAATGGGTATGGCAGGCCAGACTTTAAGTGCTGGTAGCCACGCCTCAGCACACTCCGTGGGCTTATAAGGCCCACGGGGGCCCCAAATACCGTTTCGTTCGGGAGTTAAGCCCCGGCGGAATTTGGGGTTGTTGATGGTTAAGAGGACTCACGTTGAGTCCCGGCTACTGTTACCCCGGGGTTATGACCCCCGGTACTGCCTGCTTACTTGCCTGCTGCTGCTAAGAGATAGGAAGGGGTTAGGACCGACCCCCCCCCCCCTAGCCACCCACGGCACTGGGACACCCCGACAGCGGCCGCAAGGGCTACGCGTGGGCGTCTCCCCTCCGTGAATTATTTGACACCTCCGTGAATTGTTGTTTTTAATGCGTGTGTATGTGTGTATGTGTGGGCATGCGTGGGTGTCTGTATGTTTGCTCTGGGTCCCCCTGCAAGGGGGGACTCATCGGCTGGGCAGCTATACCCCTTAAACCCCTCCCCTCTGCTCTCGACCCCTTCCCCGACCCTCTGTTAAACAACCAGCACAAACAAAAGTCAGTTAAACACAAGGGGGCCACTGACAGCACCGCTTTCGGAAATTTTTTTTTTCATTTTTGGAGAACACTTTCTTGCCTGTTAAACGGTGCTGTCTGATGGCGGGGTGCCTGGGCAGGCAGGCTTGCCTTCACTGCCCTACAGGGGGGGGGAGGAGAGGACGCCCGGGCACCCAAGGGGTCAGAGAGAGCAGGGTGGGATGTAAAAATAAAAACCTGTAAGTTCCTCTCCACCCTCCCCGCCTGGGCGGTCCACATGGACCAACCCCTCCTGGCTTCGGCTTCCACACATTTTTAAGGACTTTAACAGGTTAGGGATGTTGCAGACAATACAATTTTCTGTGATTTGCCCTGGTGCTTTAGTTAGGAATAGCCCTGCACTGTACCGCACCACACTGCACTACACTCACTGCACTGAAACCGAGACCCCCTGAATTGACCCCGGGCTTGAGTTTCCCCCCTTTCCCCAGCCCATGCACTCCGCGTGTTCTGCACAGGTGAATTGTTTACCTGATTTTGATTCTGTCTTTTTGTGTTGTGGTTGTGAGTACTACGCACAAAAATGGCCAAGGGGTCGAACTTGCGCACCTTTCAATCGTGCGCACCACCCCAAACTCCAGCAGAAAGCTCGTACAGCTTGAATAAGGTCTGCAGCGAAACTCCTGATTCTGAGACCCAAGCTTCCGAAATTTCAAATTTTTCCTCTTTTCCTGCCGTGGGTGTGTGGTTGGCGATGTAGTTCAGCACAGCAAAGGCGGAGAGGGGCACGAGACGTCAAATTATGCTCACCGCCAGAGACATCACATTCATGGAGGCAGCTGGGCAGCGTAGCCTAACACAACACTGTATGGCCACCAGCTGTTAGGCTTCTAGGCTGTGTTTCTTGCATCCATCTGTTGCAGTTGCAAACAACATTGCCGTGATGATTTTGGTTAGACATTCGAAGAAGTCACCTGTCTTTCTCAGATTGTAGTGTCCTGAACAGGGTTTGGTTTGTCCTTTCCCTCCACTTGCTCCAGGATGAGGGGAGTGAGACAACCTACTGTGCTGAGACACTAGAGCTTTCCTAAATGACAGAATTCAGGTCTCCTTGTCTCCCTGTGAATTGTTTACCCCCCTCCGTGAATTATTTGACCCCTCCGTGAATTGTTTACCCCCCTCCGTGAATTATTTGACCCCTCCGTGAATTATTTACCCCCCTCCGTGAATTATTTTACCCCTCCGTGAATTATTTACCCCCCTCCGTGAATTATTTTTACAACTAGGGGCTCTATGTAAAGCCCCAACCACCAGCTTTCACCACAACCTTGTTTTGTGGAATTTTACCACACCATCACAGATTTAGAAGGCTCCAAAGTAAGCTCGACTATCCGCCCCCCTACAGGGGCCCACTGTTTCAGATTTTCACAACTAGGGGCTCTATGTAAAGCCCCAACCACCAGCTTTCACCACAACCTTGTTTTGTGGAATTTTACCACACCATCACAGATTTAGAAGGGTCTAAAGTGAGCTCGACTATCCGCCCCCCCCTACACGGGCCCACTGTTTCAGATTTTCACAACTAGGGGCTCTATGTAAAGCCCCAATCACCAGCTTTCACCACAACTTTGTTTTGTGGAATTTTACCACACCATCACAGAATTAGAACGCTCCAAAGTGAGCTCGACTATCCGCCCCCCTACAGGGGCCCACTGTTTCAGATTTTCACAACTAGGGGCTCTATGTAAAGCCCCAATCAGCAGCTTTCACCACAACTTTGTTTTGTGGAATTTTACCACACCCTCACAGATTTAGAAGGCTCCAAAGTGAGCTCGACTATCCGCCCCCCTACAGGGGCCCACTGTTTCAGATTTTTACAACTAGGGGCTCTATGTAAAGCCCCAAGCACCAGCTTTCACCACACATTTGTTTTGTGGAATTTTACCACACCATCACAGAATTAGAAGGCTCCAAAGTGAGCTCGACTATCCGCCCCCCTACAGGGGCCCACTGTTTCAGATTTTCACAACTAGGGGCTCTATGTAAAGCCCCAACCTCCAGCTTTCACCACAACTTTGTTTTGTGGAATTTTACCACACCATCACAGAATTAGAAGGCTCCAAAGTGAGCTCGACTATCCGCCCCCCTACAGGGGCCCACTGTTTCAGATTTTTACAACTAGGGGCTCTATGTAAAGCCCCAACCACCAGCATTCACCGCAACTTTGTTTTGTGGAATTTTACCACACCATCACAGATTTAGAAGGCTCCAAAGTGAGCTCGACTATCCGCCCCCCTATAGGGGCCCACTGTTTCAGATTTTCACAACTAGGGGCTCTATGTAAAGCCCCAACCACCATCTTTCACCACAACTTTGTTTTGTGGAATTTTACCACACCATCACAGAATTAGAAGGCTCCAAAGTGAGCTCGACTATCCGCCCCCCTACAGGGGCCCACTGTTTCAGATTTTTACAACTAGGGGCTCTATGTAAAGCCCCAATCAGCAGCTTTCACCACAACTTTGTTTTGTGGAACTTTACCACACCCTCACAGATTTAGAAGGCTCCAAAGTGAGCTCGACTATCCGCCCCCCTACAGGGGCCCACTGTTTCAGATTTTTACAACTAGGGGCTCTATGTAAAGCCCCAACCACCAGCTTTCACCACAACTTTGTTTTGTGGAATTTTACCACACCATCACAGAATTAGAAGGCTCCAAAGTGAGCTCGACTATCCGCCCCCCTACAGGGGCCCACTGTTTCAGATTTTCACAACTAGGGGCTCTATGTAAAGCCCCAACCACCAGCTTTCACCACAACTTTGTTTTGTGGAATTTTACCACACCATCACAGAATTAGAAGGCTCCAAAGTGAGCTCGACTATCCGCCCCCCTATAGGGGCCCACTGTTTCAGATTTTCACAACTAGGGGCTCTATGTAAAGCCCCAATCAGCAGCTTTCACCACAACTTTGTTTTGTGGAATTTTACCACACCATCACATAATTAGAAGGCTCCAAAGTGAGCTCGACTATCCGCCCCCCTACAGGGGCCCACTGTTTCAGATTTTCACAACTAGGGGCTCTATGTAAAGCCCCAACCTCCAGCTTTCACCACAACTTTGTTTTGTGGAATTTTACCACACCCTCACAGATTTAGAAGGCTCCAAAGTGAGCTCGACTATCCGCCCCCCTACAGGGGCCCACTGTTTCAGATTTTCACAACTAGGGGCTCTATGTAAAGCCCCAAGCACCAGCTTTCACCACACATTTGTTTTGTGGAATTTTACCACACCATCACAGAATTAGAAGGCTCCAAAGTGAGCTCGACTATCCGCCCCCCTACAGGGGCCCACTGTTTCAGATTTTCACAACTAGGGGCTCTATGTAAAGCCCCAACCTCCAGCTTTCACCACAACTTTGTTTTGTGGAATTTTACCACACCATCACAGAATTAGAACGCTCCAAAGTGAGCTCGACTATCCGCCCCCCTACAGGGGCCCACTGTTTCAGATTTTTACAACTAGGGGCTCTATGTAAAGCCCCAACCACCAGCATTCACCGCAACTTAGTTTTGTGGAATTTTACCACACCATCACATATTTAGAAGGCTCCAAAGTGAGCTCGACTATCCGCCCCCCTATAGGGGCCCACTGTTTCAGATTTTCACAACTAGGGGCTCTATGTAAAGCCCCAACCACCATCTTTCACCACAACTTTGTTTTGTGGAATTTTACCACACCATCACAGAATTAGAAGGCTCCAAAGTGAGCTCGACTATCCGCCCCCCTACAGGGGCCCACTGTTTCAGATTTTTACAACTAGGGGCTCTATGTAAAGCCCCAATCAGCAGCTTTCACCACAACTTTGTTTTGTGGAACTTTACCACACCCTCACAGATTTAGAAGGCTCCAAAGTGAGCTCGACTATCCGCCCCCCTACAGGGGCCCACTGTTTCAGATTTTTACAACTAGGGGCTCTATGTAAAGCCCCAACCACCAGCTTTCACCACAACTTTGTTTTGTGGAATTTTACCACACCATCACAGAATTAGAAGGCTCCAAAGTGAGCTCGACTATCCGCCCCCCTACAGGGGCCCACTGTTTCAGATTTTCACAACTAGGGGCTCTATGTAAAGCCCCAACCACCAGCTTTCACCACAACTTTGTTTTGTGGAATTTTACCACACCATCACAGAATTAGAAGGCTCCAAAGTGAGCTCGACTATCCGCCCCCCTATAGGGGCCCACTATTTCAGATTTTCACAACTAGGGGCTCTATGTAAAGCCCCAATCAGCAGCTTTCACCACAACTTTGTTTTGTGGAATTTTACCACACCATCACATAATTAGAAGGCTCCAAAGTGAGCTCGACTATCCGCCCCCCTACAGGGGCCCACTGTTTCAGATTTTCACAACTAGGGGCTCTATGTAAAGCCCCAACCTCCAGCTTTCACCACAACTTTGTTTTGTGGAATTTTACCACACCATCACAGAATTAGAAGGCTCCAAAGTGAGCTCGACTATCCGCCCCCCTACAGGGGCCCACTGTTTCAGATTTTTACAACTAGGGGCTCTATGTAAAGCCCCAACCACCAGCTTTCACCACAACCTTGTTTTGTGGAATTTTACCACACCATCACAGATTTAGAAGGCTCCAAAGTGAGCTCGACTATCCGCCCCCCTATAGGGGCCCACTGTTTCAGATTTTCACAACTAGGGGCTCTATGTAAAGCCCCAATCACCAGCTTTCACCACAACCTTGTTTTGTGGAATTTTACCACACCATCACAGAATTAGAAGGCTCCAAAGTGAGCTCGACTATCCGCCCCCCTACAGGGGCCCACTGTTTCAGATTTTTACAACTAGGGGCTCTATGTAAAGCCCCAATCAGCAGCTTTCACCACAACTTTGTTTTGTGGAACTTTACCACACCCTCACAGATTTAGAAGGCTCCAAAGTGAGCTCGACTATCCGCCCCCCTACAGGGGCCCACTGTTTCAGATTTTCACAACTAGGGGCTCTATGTAAAGCCCCAACCTCCAGCTTTCACCACAACTTTGTTTTGTGGAATTTTATCACACCATCACAGAATTAGAAGGCTCCAAAGTGAGCTCGACTATCCGCCCCCCTACAGGGGCCCACTGTTTCAGATTTTCACAACTAGGGGCTCTATGTAAAGCCCCAACCACCAGCTTTCACCACAACTTTGTTTTGTGGAACTTTACCACACCATCACAGAATTAGAAGGGTCCAAACTGAGCTCGACTATCCGCCCCCCCCTACAGGGGCCCACTGTTTCAGATTTTCACAACTAGGGGCTCTATGTAAAGCCCCAATCAGCAGCTTTCACCACAACTTTGTTTCTCCCAACCCTCTGCCACCCTCTCCCAACCCTCTCCCACCCTCTCCCAACCCTCTCCCAGCCTCTCCCAACCCTCTCTCAACCCTCTCCCGCCCTCTTCCAACCCTCTCTCAACCGTCTCCCAACCCTCTCCCACCCCCTCCAAACCCTCTCCCACTCTCTCCCGCCCTCTCCCAACCCTCTCCCACCCTCTCCCAACCCTCTCCCAGCCTCTCCCAACCCTCTCGCAACCCTCTCCCACCCTCTTCCAACCCTCTCTCACCCGTCTCCCAACCCTCTCCCACCCTCTCCCAACCCTCTCCCACTCTCTCCCATCCCTCTCCCAACCCTCCCCCACTCTCTCCCACCCTCTCCCAACCCTCTCCCACCCTCTCCCAACCCTCTCCCACCCTCTCCCAATCCTCTCCCACCCTCTCCCAACCCTCTCCTTCCCTCTCCCAACCCTCTCCCACCCTCTCCCAACCGTCTCCCACCCTCTCCCAACCCTCTCCCAACCCTCTCCCACCCTCTCCCAACCCTCTCTCAACCGTCTCCCAACCCTCTCCCACCCTCTCCCAACCCTCTCCCACTCTCTCCCAACCCTCTCCCAACCCTCCCCCACCCTCTCCCAACCCTCTCCCACCCTCTCCCAACCCTCTCCCACCCTCTCCCAATCCTCTCCCACCCTCTCCCAACCCTCTCCCACCCTCTCCCAACCCTCTCCCACCCTCTCCCAACCCTCTCCCACCCTCTCCCAACCCTCTCCCAACCGTCTCCCACCCTCTCCCAACCCTCTCTCAACCGTCTCCCAACCCTCTCCCACCCTCTCCCAACCCTCTCCCACTCTCTCCCAACCCTCTCCCAACCCTCCCCCACCCTCCCCCACCCTCTAACAATGGGGCAGGGTGTCTAATCTCAGTGGATTCCGGTAGCAGTAGAGGTGTTAAGTGAACCGTCATGCTTGCCTTTTTGTGTGTTTCTTTGCTGAGGTGTGGGATTTGGGAACCAAGAACGGTGTAGTTCATCGTACAAAAAACCGATGGAAAAACGCCTGGAAGTTTTTGAAATCCCTCGGAAAGATGCTCGGAAGTTTTGGCAGCCAGATCGGCCCTTCAAAACGCAACCGATATCGGTAGGAATGTTCCATGGGCTTCCCAGCCGACCGTGCCGGGGGAGCTCGGAAGAAATTTTGGCTGGGACTTCCGAGATCAACCCTTCAATATGAGTCCCATTTGCTGAGCATGAATGCTGAGCATCCCCAAATATCCTGAGCAATATGCTCAGCATTTTCCTGCCATTTTTTACCTTCTATGCTGTGCGTCCCAGCACCATGTGACGTATGTTTGTGTGTGTCTCACTTCTCTCCCCGGCGTGGCTCCCGGAGACCGGGCTTCGCTGACGTCGGACCGAAGGTCCTAATCAGGTACTATTACCACTCCTATGGCGCCCAATTTCTGTGCTGGCGCCTATCCTTGGGGGAAGACGGCAAAAGCCCTACCTACTAGAGGGGAGGGGTGGCCAAGTGTGCTAAGGGCATACAAAATGCCCATTTTTGCTAAAGGCCAAAAGCTAACGCACTCCCCTGCCCACGTGGAAAAGCACGCGGGACAGGAGACACCACTACACTACACTCACTAACGCCAGCACCAGCCTTCGAAGGCAGGGTGAGCACTCATCACTTGCACTCAACACCTGCCAGGCTTGCTGACCCTAACACCTACACACTCTACTTGGAGCTGCTGTCAATGAAGTCGCGGGTCCTACTGACCCCCCTGTGAAAGAGCAAGACAACACAGCGCTACTAAGCGACTGTGGCCTAACAGGGACGCCACTACGCATTTCCCTGTCAGGGCTTGGAGGGAAGGAGTGCTCAGCATGCGTGCACAGCGTGGATGGCCGTAAAGTCGGACTGCACTCGCCACTCCTGGCTGAGTTGCAGTTATTTGTTTGTGTGATCTGCGCAGCATATTTTAGCGCTGCTCAAGGAGACTGCACCAATCGCCCTTACCTTCCCACCTGTAAAGCAAAGGCTGATGGCCTGGGTTTGCGGCTGAGGAACCAAGACTACCTCCACGTATTATATGCTTCTCAGGTAGCCCTATAATACGCTGTCCTCAAACCCAGGTGCAAGCAAGCAAGCTTAAGGAACTCCACCCGTTCTCTTATAGAACGTGGGGTGGAGTCCCTGGGTAGCTTAAACAAGAGTTGTACCGTGCGAATTTCGCGTGGCCTACCCTTTAATGCGTCATATGCATGCACAGGTATGCACTGGGTTTCCCATTTCCTCATACTGTCTCCTAATTTAACCCATCACAACCAATCATAGCGTGACTCAACCAGGAGGTGAGCTCCTCCTGGGCTTACCTACCTTACTCACCACGCATCATGTGAATGCCGAGGAAGACACGAGCGCAAAACAACCCTACGCGCTTAAACAAACCTACGGCGAACTATAAAACACCCTAAGCGATTAATGCACTGTGTGTCATGCATGCTTTCCTTGTCTTGTTTCGTGCAGGAAGAGGAGAGAGAGTGGCGCACTGCACAGCGCAAAACAAGCCTAAGCGTTTTAAGCAACCCTATTTTAGCGCTACGGCAACACGAACACGAGCAAGCACTTTCTTTTCTTACCTGTGAAGAGAGAACAAGGGTGAATAGGGGCACAGGGAAAGAGACACAGAGTGTGAATGCCTCAATTAGGCACATGCATCGCGAGCACAGCGCATATTCTAACCCTACGTGCGCGCTGCGCGCTCCATTCGCATCGCATACCTTTCATTTTTGTTTTGACCTGTGCAGAGCAAAGGAGAGGAGCACCCGAACCCCCAACGAACACAGCGGTGACAACCCTAACGTTTTAACGAAGCAACCAACAGGAACGCAATGCATGCGTGTGAAAGGACACTGACATACCTGAGAGGTGGGTTGTCCACCTGCTCTGTGGTGTGAGTTAATTTTCGATACTTTTTCCTAAAGTTTATAAAAATTTTGATGCAACTGTGCAAAAATTTCTTTTAGAACTTTAAAAACTCCGGCTCATGCCTTCTTTTTCTAGAGCCGTTTACGCTTGCGCAACCCTTTTTCTGGAGTCCGCTTCTGTTGCGCTTGTCTGCGACTTTAAGTTTTAGTGTAAAAATGACGATTTCTCGCGTAGTTTCGTCAATTTTTAGCGATTTGACTTCTGAAATCGCTACACGTTTCGCTAAACCACAGGATTCACTCCCTGTTGGTTTCATTTTCTATTTTTTTCAGCTCCTTGTCCTCCATTGGGAGTATTGCTCCGCCCTGGCCCTTGGTCAGGACGTTTAGTAAATTGCTGTTTATGCAGCGATAGCCGTCCGCATTAGAGCGTTCGACTGTACCCTAGTGGGCAAGCATGTGTGCTCTAGGGAGGGAGTCCTGGGTTCAAACCCCACTACCCCCAAATTTTTACCAAAAGTTTTCGCCGCACGATGGCGACTTTTGAGGAATGCCCCATCTAAGGGACATCATTCACGGTACATTACACTGTTTTTCAAGGGTACCTACAGTGTGATAGGCTTCTATGAACTGATGAGAATGTTTTTGGTAGGTTTAATGCATTTTCTGAGGTAATTTTGGGAATATTTGAGCCTTTTTCCTTGGTCCTACTAGCTTGATCAACTAGTACTCCAGGGGGGAGTAAGAAAAAGTCACCGCCGTGTCTTTCTTGGAGGGCTTGATCCAGGCCAAGCCCCCCTTAAAACCCTTTTGTTGATGCTAAGACTTACTTAAGTATTTTTATCCCTCTTTTGAAGCTCTAAGTACACTTTCTCAAAGTAACTAGGGTTATAACCCTAGCCCCCCATGAAGTTCACCCCTACCACTCAACTGAGCGGAGGTATCTTCCTTCATGGAGGATATACCGAAATAAAATAGGCATTTCATGCCTTAGGCCTTGGAGGTTAAGCCTAGTGGTCTCCCACCCCAAGACCCCTATACTCAATTGTTTCTACCACTTATTGTGGTTCTACTTTTTAACTGTTTCTGAATTCAGTTGCTTGGCCAAGTCATAATCTGTGTCTGGCCTAACTCCTTTGCCCCATATTCCTAACCAACTCCATTACATCCAAAAGAGTGCACATGAAGTGCTTGAGGCTAATTGTGAGGCAAGAGTCATGCCAGTTTTCATATAAAAATCATTTGTTTTATTCTTTTGTGATTGAATCTTTGTATTTATACCTGCATTGTCTATCTGCAGCCCTTCTGTGTTACACTGGATTTCAAACTATTCATTGATTCGATCCACATCCTGTTCTTGCTCTACTTACTGCCTTGGTTTGGGTTTTCAACATCAAAACCTGCAGGATTCACCAAAATATCTAGGGCACTAAACAAGGACATCTTTCTAAGGCTTGTCAAGGGCTTGTCCCGGGGTTGTCAAGGGCTTGTCAAGGGGTTGTCAAGGGCTTGTCAATGGCTTTCCAAGGGCTTGTCAAGGGCCTGTCAAGGGCTTGTCAAGGGCTTTTCAAGGGCTTTGTCAAGGGGTTGTCAAGGACTATGTCAAGGGCTTGTCAAGGGCTGGTCAAGGGCTTGTCAAGGGCTTGTCAAGGGATTGTCAAGGGCGTGTGAAGGGCTTTTCAAGGGCTTTTCAAGGGCTTGTCAAGGGCTTGTCAAGGGCTTGTCAAGGGCTTGTCAAGGGCTTTGTCAAGGGATTGTCAAGGACTATGTCAAGGGGATTGTCAAGG
The DNA here is from genome assembly GCA_964036045.1 of Eutreptiella sp. 'Long Island Sound 2002'. Taxonomy (NCBI): domain Eukaryota; phylum Euglenozoa; class Euglenophyceae; order Eutreptiales; family Eutreptiaceae; genus Eutreptiella; species Eutreptiella sp. 'Long Island Sound 2002'. Next base: position 80,362,544 of record OZ038384.1, read on the forward strand.
GCTTGTCAAGGGCTTGTCAAGGGCTCTGTCAAGGGATTGTCAAGGGGTTGTCAAGGCATTGTCAAGGGCTTGTCAAGGGCTTGTCAAGGGCTTGTGAAGGGCTTGTCAAGGGCTCTGTCAAGGGCGTGTCAAGGGCTTTTCAAGGGCTGTGTCAAGGGCTTTTCAAGGGCTTGTCAAGGGCTTGTCAAGGGCTTGTCAAGGGCTTGTCAAGGGCTTTGTCAAGAGATTGTCAAGGGGTTGTCAAGGACTATGTCAAGGGGATTGTCAAGGGCTTGTCAAGGGCTTGTCAAGGGCTCTGTCAAGGGATTGTCAAGGGGTTGTCAAGGACTATGTCAAGGGATTGTCAAGGGCTTGTCAAGGGCTCGTCAAGGGCTTTTCAAGGGCTTGTCAAGGGCTTTGTCAAGGGATTGTCAAGGGGTTGTCAAAGACTATGTCAAGGAGATTGTCAAGGGCTATTTAAGGGCTTGTCAAGGGCTTGTCAAGGGCTTGTCAAGGGGTTTTCAAAGGCTTGTCAAGGGCTGTGTCAAGGGCTTGTCAAGGGCTTGTCAAGGGCTTGTCAAGGGATTGTCCAGGGTTTGTCAAGGACTATGTCAAGGGATTGTCAAGGGCTTGTCAAGGGCGTGTCAAGGGCTTGTCAAGGGCTTGTCAAGGGGTTGTCAAGGGGTTGTCAAGGGCTTGTCAAGGGCTGTGTCAAGGGCTTGTCAAGGGCTTTTCAAGGGCTTGTCAAAGGCTCTGTCAAGGGCTTGTCAAGGGCCATGTCAAAGGATTGTCATGGGCTTGTCAAGGGCTTGTCAAGGGATTGTCCAGGGTTTGTCAAGGGCTCTGTCAAGGGCTTGTCAAGGGCTTGTCAAGGGCTCTGTCAAGGCTCTGTCAAGGGCATGTCAAGGGCTCTGTTAAGGGCTTGTCAAGGGCTTGTCAAGGGGTTGTCACGGGCTCTATCAAGGGCTTGTCAAGGGCGTTTCAAGAGGTTGTCAAAGGCCATGTCAAGGGCTTGTCAAGGGCTTGTCAAGGGCTCAGTCAAGGGCTTGTCAAGGGCTTGTCAAGGGGTTGTCAAGGGCTATGTCAAGGGCTGTGTCAAGGGCTTGTCAAGGGCTTGTCAAGGGCTCTGTCACGGCTTTTTCAAGGGCTCTGTTAAGGGCTTGTCAAGAGGTTGTCAAGGGTTCTATCAAGGGCTTGTCAAGAGGTTTTAAAGGGCTTGTCAAGGGCCATGTCAAGGGCAAGGGCTTGTCAAGGGGTTGTCAAGGGCTTGTCAAGGGATTGTCAAGGGATTGTCAAGGGCTTTTCAAGGGCTTGTCAAGGGCTTGTGAAGGGTTTCTTTATTAGAGATTTGCGTTAAAACCGATATGGTCAATTTTATTTTTTAATATATGAAACGGTTTTAAAACTAACCTTTCAAATATTAACACGTTAACCCAATTTCGGCACATTTGCTCCGCTTTGTTTGTGCTTGTACAATGCCCATTTTACGTATTTGCGTGGTCAAAGGGTGCCGAACGGGTTGCTATAGGGGTTGCATAGTCCTATTCGTGGTTATGCAGCCCCACTCACCCTACTCATAACCTCCTTTTTCCTTTGTGTAGCTCTTGTTATGCCTTTCTCCCGTGACACCCTTCTCGAGCTTCGTATGACGCTCACCCGAGTGGGGCCCAGAGTTTGCGGAACTCTTTGGTATCCCAACTGTTTGGTGAGTGGGTGGCCTTATCCCCTTTGGTCAAGGCCCGGTGGTGCGAGGCCAACGACGTTGCCCAACTCTCCGTCATCCGCAAAAAACAAATAGAGGCTGTGAAGCAATATGCGTCCGTCCTCTTCTCCGTACTCGGCTGCTGGACCAAAGGTTCGTACCGGCCAGCAGCGCTTACTGAAAGTGACTGCTTGGGCAAGGCCTTTGGCGCACTACACAACCATCAAGCGCGCACAAGCACACCCAGACACAACCCCACAAACTTTAGGTCGCGCTGTCCTGCAGTTGTCCTGCAGTGCCTGTCCACGTGCTGCTCTCCACGTTGGCGTTCGCAGCGCTTGCAGTGCTCCCGTCGACAGGGATGGTTGCCCTCTCTTCTCCATAGAAAGCATCATCTCCATCCGCCGTACAAATGAGACTGTGAATGGCGGCAGCAACACTGGGACTGTGGCCTCAAGAGACACGACACCACTCACTGTCAAGAGCGGCCGTAACACAGAAACACAGATAACACTACCAATAGCGGTTAGACAATGGAATGACCATGGGATGACCATTGGAATGACATATTTACATCCAATGGAAGCTTTTGGAACCTTTGGGGGGGGCCAAGTCCGTTCCTTTCAAACCACCCACCCCCTTGAGCCCCCCTTTTTTTTGAGCCCCCCTCCTTCGCGACCTGTAATCTATCTTGTCGGTTGCGGTCAGTTTCATATTGATCAGATGGATCAAAGATGGATCAAATTTGAGTCATGCCCAAATCAATCAAGTTGCGTCGTAAAATGCATTGATGCTTCTGTGTATCTTGTTTGCAGTAATAGATAGTCTCCGTTTGATGCTGTGACAGAGACTGTGTCAGAGTGGAAAGGGACTCAGTGCGCACTTATGGATAGGTATCGAAACGCAGGCGTGCTTTTTGGTTGAAGGCCGCGTTTTGGCTTGCATCTAGGAGCCGTACTCACTATCGGGCAGGTTTACAAGCAGTCGTAGGGCTACACTACAGTATCTATTGATAGGGAGATTGTGCCATTTTGCCAAGCAGGCTATGAATGTGAGTGCCTGACTGTGTGGAGGTTTGGATAATGGTTGATTTCGTGTTTGCTGCCACTGCCGAACGCGAAGGCCATGCTCCTTCCAAGGTCACTGAACCTTAGTGGTACGACTGTATGCATGTCCAGGAGCCTTGTTTTCCAAAGCCCCACTGGTGTGCAGCTCCCAACCAAATACTGGTTGCAGGGCATGGTTGTGTGACATCATGATGCTTTTAGATGCCCGGTACTGACCAGTTGATGCCACCACTGCCTATCTCTGAGCATTGCCCTGTCAAGCCAATGGGGAGGAGAGAGTTGTGACATGAGTAGACCACCATTCCTGGGAGGTAGCTTAATGAAATCTGGTAATTTTTAGAGACGAGGTGCTGTCCAATAAATCTCAAGTCCAATAAATCTGAAAATTTTCTCAGCACCATCTATCGCGGGCTTCGATTCTCTCTGTCGAACGGGGCAATCTGTCCACCATGGTCCTGTCACCCATGTTGTTGCAACCCCTAACCCTTCTTCAGCCCTGACCAGTGTGCCACGGTGGCAATTTTTTTTTCCCTAGCTCTGCACAGTCTCCTCTCCTAGCTGCGGCTTTCGCCATGCCATCCGCTGTGTTTGTGGATCCTTGAATCGTGTTACAAGCACATGGCTGTCTGCAGTAAGTGTGTTGCATTAAGGGTAGGTTTGTGCTGAGTCGTAGCACCATAGCACCAGCACTTCTCAAAGTCCCCACACCCGTGTACGGCAGTTGGGCGCCGAAAGGGTCCCTCTAACAAGGTATGGCTTTCCTCGAAACCGAACAGAGAGGGAGGAATGCGCCATCGTTGCATCAACACAAGTGTGACAAGGATGCCAAGAAATCGCATCTTGTATCACAGGGTTGGCAGCGGCAGCCCCACCGCACGCATGGAGTCCACAGTTGGCGCCCTCGATCCATAGGTTGACACGCCCTGAGACCTTGGTCTAACAAGCCATGCTGAAGGAGCTGGACGCAGCAGGCAACAATGGGCTGCGGGCGCATTTCGTGCACGAGGTGCAGCGCCACATGTTGGCTGGTGACACGATGGACGACATTCTTGAGGACCTGGCGGCCGCGTGGCTGCACAACAAAGTGGCTCGCATTGCGCATGCGTATGCCCTCCCCCAATAGGCGCGCAGGCCGGGAGGTTGATCAGCCGTTGATCCGCCATCTCCCAGAATGTAAGCCCCACCGCCAGACCTAGGGCATAGCTGACCTTCGAATTGTTTATGTGCCAGAAGATCACGGAATGCAACTCCTCCGTTGGTGTAAGGAACCTGGTCGCAGGGCACGAGAAGTTGCTAAAATTGGTTTTACCCCCCCCCCCCCCCCCCCGTCTTTTTTTGCCGGGAATAGGCATTATAAAACCTGTGTCATGGTTTTGCCTCTCTGTGTGAATTGTCCCTGAAGCTTATGGTGGACGGCAAGGTGAGAGGTTCTGTCCACACTATTTGTCTGCCAGCTGCACCTGTGTAACCTGAATTGAAAATGTGCTTATAGTTGTACTGGGTGCATAAAGAACACCCCCCCCCCCCCAAAACACATGAAACGTTCGATAACCGCAATGTGCGGTAAACTCAAGGCAACATTCGGTACTGATCTTTGGAGCGATGACGGAACGGTACATGTGTCCCCGGGGGTATACGTAAGCCTAGTATCTGGCGCTTCATTCCCCCCAACACACACTCCGAAGAAGGTGTGACATCGTGCCAGAGCTCATTGTCCAAAGCAAACCCTAACCAACACGAGTTTGAGGAACCATCACCTCACTCTGGTATCTTGTTCGCGAATTCGGGTAGGTTGGTACATAACCAGTGCCTCTGGACAATGGACCCATGATTCTGACATTGTTCAAGCGCAAGCGCTTTCATGTTCAGGCTTTGCGTGCTTGTGTGCAAGCTTGCATGCATATGGAAAATGGACCCATAGAACCAAACATCACTTAGGAAACTTTCCAGCAGGTGGGTGCCTTCAAGTTCATACCTCATCATTGGTTATTGCTTGTGTACAAACTTGCATGCATGGGTCCTGTGGACCAGATAAACCCAGGCCTCTACGACTTGCCTGAAGCCAAAGTAATCCCCAAAGGAACCAGACTCATGTGAGGTCACCTGTGTCACGATCTACACTGTGCGTGTTCGCAACCTGCATGCCGCAAGCAACTTTCGTGTGAACAGTTCAAGTTCCAAGCCATCCGCGAGGAGTGGGAAGGGGAACATAGATGCCATCCCCTGTCTCCTCTGGTTACACTTGCATGCCAAATCCACTGGATCATAATGGGTCGTCCCAGGACAGCATCGACGACCCGGGCCGCAATTCTACGTCGACATTGGTGCGCCGCAGCGAAGGCTGGAGCGCGCACCCCGTCTCGTCCAACATCAAAGTCGAGGGGCAGGATGACGCATTGTGCATGCAGGGGTCACTAATCATCCAGAGGGCCTGGCAGGCCTTCAAGCGGCGGCGTGCGCTGCGCATTGCCCGCCAACAGCTCCACACCAACCGCCGGGTGAGCGGCGTGGACGAGGACGTTGATGTCGTGCAGGAGCTGGAGATATACACCAAGTTCCTGGAGCCGAAGCAGAAGGCGGAGGCCGTCAAGGGTGTCCCAGTGGAGCTGAACGGGGTCGTGCCCCCAGAGGAGCTGCAGGGAAGCCTCAAGGGCACCTGGGCTGCCACGTGCCGTCTCATTGACTCCTGGCTGCTATTTGGCCTGGCGGTGCTGTTCGGCATCGCCCAGACGGCTTGTTCTGTGCTGCTGGCGGGCTTTTGGGTCACTCTCATCGCACAGGTGTTCCCCCAACAGGGACAGGCCGCGCATGTTGTGCACCACAGTCATCCGCAATGCACTGCGCCTAGGTAGTTCTCAGCTCTCAGCACATCTCCATATTCCACTCCAAGTTAAATTGATCCTGGGCTGGCCCTGGCCTGCACACACTCTCTCTTCAAATGCCATGTGCATCTTCTTGAAAATGCTGGTGCAGTGAATCGCCATCGTGTGGCACAGGCAAGTTCCATTACCAGGGCACGCGTGCGTTTCCACCCCTAAAAAGCTTGCAAGTACCCTGGCATAAGCAAACCTAGTCTAGTCTCGTCAGTCGACCTTTCGTCCAGTCCAGGTGTAGTCTGGTGGGCAGGGCCTCTAGTCCAGGAACAGCAATTGGGAACCAGGCCTGATGGAAGCTAGTAATGGCCACAAAATCCCCCTTGTACAATATGCGCTGTGCTCCTGTGCCCCTCGTTCCCAGGTGCTGCTGGGCACCACCGTCGGCAGCACCAACATCTCCACAATTGTGTTCTTCCTGCTGCTGGCCCTCCTGGTGTACGTCCTAGTGGCCACTACCAATGAGCTGCTGTGGGCTTCCCTGAAGGAGTCGGTTGTCCGGCAGCTGGACCTGAAGCTGCTGGCCACCGTCCTGGGCAACAGCAAACTGATCTCGTCCGAGGAGGTCCGCACGCTGCGGGCCACCCACTTCCCCATGTTTGGCAATGTGGTGTGCTTTCCCCTTTGGACCTACGCAGGGCAGGGAAGAGGTCGTGTCCTCTGCATCGTCAGAGGATTTGAGGTGCGTGTTGTGTTCGGAATTGTGGATGGTGAAGGGGGACTGACAAACAGAATACACTCTGGTAATGGATGTCCATTTGGCCCAGTCGAGATCGACAGACCTGTCCCAGTTCAGCCCTCGCATCTTCTGGTTTCGATTTAGCTCGCCCGACCTACGTGTCATGTCCAGTACCACACTTAGCTGTGGGACAATCGTACCCCCCCCCCCCCCCCTGTAGTCCCCCTCCTCATGTGGGGGCCGTCACTTTCATGTCTTTTGACAAGGGGTTGTTGTGTTGTTTCTTTGCAGGTGCTCATTATTAGACTTGACTCCCTTTTCTTGTTCAGACACAATTGTATACCACAGGCGGTCATGTCTGGTACCACTCTCGCAGCAGGGGTGTCCCACTGTTGGCAACTGTCATTGGGCCCTTACCCTCTGGACCTGAGTTCCTCCACATTCAATACTGGTGTACTGTCAGTGTTGTGGACCATACTGCAGCCAAGTTATGTTGGCTGGAGGCAGTGCAGGGCGTCATCTCCTGTATCACTAGGATCTCCTGACCACTCTTGACAACCAGCACTCACAGCTGCACCACAAGCACCTCCACCCACACTATAGGCACCTATACCCAAGCCTGCGCCCAAGCGTGGTGTGAAACGGACCCTCCAAACGTCCATGGACCAGTTTTTAAAGCCCTATGACAGCGAAAGTGATGGCATAGTGGTTATGTGCTACCGGGGTTGTGCATGCAGGACTGGCCTGACATTAGGTGGGGCGATTACAAGGATTACAAGGGGGGGCAGGGTAGTGCTGGATTGCTCTGATTCCTGTTTCTGAGAACTCTCTCGAGTACTGTCTGATAAGAGGGCAATGTCCAGTGGGTAAGAGGGCAATATCCAGTGAGTTCTGGAACCGTAGCTTCAAACGCTTATGTTCCATATGCCAGTCAAGTGGGACTGAAAAAGGTTCAAGGCTGAAGAGCCTGGAGTGGGGAGCCTGCCGTGTTGGATGTGCCGTGTTCGGGCTGTTGTGTGAGATGAGACAGTGCAGTGCGGTGAGGGCATTGGCTCACTGTTTCCTGCCACAGGTGTTTGATGCGATTCCGGTGTGCGTGGGGTGCGTCCTGGTTCTGGCCGCCTCCCTCATCTACTCGTTCGTCATCAGCCCGTACAGCGGCCTCATTTACCTGCTCTTCCTCATCCTGCAAGGCATTGTGGCCATCCAGAGCAGCCACCTGACGCTGGCGTAGGGCCGAGACATGACCAAGCAAATCACCGCTGTCCGCGGGCTGTGGGACAGCCTCACCTTCGGCGGCAACTCGCGCGACGCGCACAGGGCGGCCATGACGGCGATTTCGGAGAGCATCGAGGGGGGCTGGATGCAGCGCCGCCGGTACAGCGCCGGCCTGCTGGCGCTGCGGCCCGCCTACAATCTGCTGCTGCTGAGCTGCCTGGTGGCGTACCTGTACGTGGGCATGACGGTCATCAAGGACGGGTCGCTCCACGGACAAGACGCTGTGCGGCAGCTCGTGGTGCTGGCCTGCGGCCTGGGGTCCATGAAGGTCTTCCACACGGGCCATCACCAACGGCCTGCCGGCGCTGACGCGCGTGGTGGGCATGATGGACGCCATCGCCTGCCTGAAGCCCCACCCACTGCCCGAGACAAACGCCTCGGACGTCGTCCGCAGGACGCGCACGCGACGCAACAGCTGCCTCGCCGGCCTGACCTGGCTGGCCGTGTTCGTAGCCTTCCTGGGGGTGCTCGTGGCGTCGGCGGTGGAGTCCGGCAGTCGGCTGCCCGTCCGTGCGGGTGACGTGCGCCCTGACCGATGCGTAGGGGACCGCCCTCGCGGCGGTCCCAATCCGCCAGGCGTTCTCCGCAGCGGAGGGCTGCCGCTGCGTGCAGACCGAAGCGGAGATCGTCCAGGAGTGCGCCGACGCGCTGGCTGACGCGAGCGGCCGCGCCGCGGGGCTGGCGAGGGTCTCCGCCACGTGGCTGGACTGGACCAACACCCGGCAGTTCGTTCGCGCCCGCGCCGTGGCGCTGCCCACCCCCAAACCGCCGCACCCAACCGACGATTGGGAACACCGGCGTTGGCAATACCTCCGGCTGTGACCCCACCAAACGTCTGCAGCGCCGCCTGCCCCGCCATGTGCCAGGCCCTGACCTCGGTCGCCTGCGCCGCTCTGGGCAGCCCCGGCGACTGCGGGTTCCAGTTCGCCACTGGGCCCGGGTCCGCGACCGACGCCGGGGTCACGGTCACCCTCACGGACACCACCAGCGGTGACCACCCCCACGCAGCACGTGTCCGGGCGTCTCACGTCCCTCCCGCTCTTCAAACTGACGCCCGCCATGGCCCGCCTGGACAACGTCATCGCCGTCGCGCATGCACTCGCCGCGGAGTTGGGCCTGACGACGGTATGTTGGGTCGCCCCTCCCCCAAGACTCCCCCCGTCGGGTCCTGTTGGTGCCTGGGCAAGGCCCTCAGCGACGGGAACCCTGTTGAAGTGTGTGTGTGTGTGTCTCGAAAGTGCGTTTGAACGGCCGACCTCCCCCAACCAATGAATTATTTCCATGTCCAAGTTTCTCCTTTTTTCCTGCCAAGGACGTGGGCAGCTGGACGCTGACAGTGGACGACCAGAACACGAAGACCACCGGGACCGTCTCGTTCACCGGCACCGCCGTCGCCTCCGAGCTCAGCCTGCAACTGGACAGCGGCAAGGCCGGCACCACCGCGGCGTTCACCGGCGCCGTGGGCGCCGACGGGACAGCCACACTGACAGAGACGCTGCGCTGCGCCAACTTCGGCGACTACGGCGCCTGCTTCGAGGGAAACACCGCCTCGCTGTACCTGCAGCGCGTCACCACCCGGACAGCCACTGGCGCCACCGCCGTCCTCACCGGCAGTGCGCAGGACAAGGGGGACCACTGGCTGGTGGTCATCCCCCTGGACGTCAGCAAGTTCGGCAAGATGCCCGAGTTGGTGTGGGGCCGGGGCGCCGCCTTCGAGCTCGCGTTGCCCAAGGCGGGCGGCATCACTTACCAGGGCCCGACCCACACTGCCTCCCTCGGGGGTGTCCTGGACCTCGCGGTGACTTTCTCCATCGACACGGCTGTGGGGCTGCTGGTGGATGCCGCCGTCTCTCTCAACACGCGCGCGCTCAGCATGTCCGGGACGCTGTCGGGGGTGTTCACCTCGTCAAGCTTCACCCCCACGTCCATGCAGGCCACGGGGACCCTGGATCCATTCACCGTCACCATCTGGAAGGCGTCGGAGACGGCGCCCTGGGCATTCGCGCTGGGCGTGCAGTCGAACACAGTGGCCGATGGGGTAGTCACCTTCAGCGACAGCCAGGTATGGTTGTTCTGGGTGTTTGCCGATGCTCTGCAATGTTGAAGTTCGTTAGTGTTGATGCTAATGCTGATGCAATGCTAAAATACGAATCCTACTGCTAAAACGCTCATGCGCAAATGAATGCTACAATGCCAGTGCCAAAATGCTCATTCTAAAACCGATGCAGATGCCAATGCTAGTGTTACAGCCAATTCTGAAGCTAACATTGATGCAAATGCTAATGCTGTCGCCCATGCTGATACTATTGGAAATGCCAGTGCTGATGGTAATGCTGTACTAGTGTTGTGATCATACCAATGCAAGGCAGAGTACTGGCCGCTTTCAACGCAATCCCACCGTCGGTGTAGTGTTGTCCCTCTGCCAGTTCTTCTTGTCATTTGTTTGGTCCCTGGGACTGTGACCTGACGGTGCCGTAGCGCCAGCACCTACGGCAGTTGGGCGTCGAAAGGGTCCCTCCAACAAGGGCCAAAGGTCCCGACAGCAAGGCAGCAATGGCGCAGGCCTCCGTCACAGTATTTCGCCACCTTTCACATGTCATTCTTGGGAGGTAGGTGAATGAAATCTGGTAATTTTTAGAGACGAGGTGCTGTCCAATAAATCTCAAGTCCGATAAATCTGAAAATTTTTCTGAGCACCATCTATCGCGGGCTTCGATTCTCTCTGTCGAACGGGGCAATCTTTCCACCATGGTCCTGTCACCCATGTTGTTGCACCCCCTTATCATTTGCTGCTCGTTCCGGAATGTCGCCCTCGGTCCGGATGTGAACCTAACAAGTTCGCATCTTCGTTGCCCTCAATTGCTTGCTGCCCTCTTCAGCATGAAGCGCCTTCCAAGGCAGCTCCCTGCAGCACCGAACCCCTTACTGCATGTACTGCATGTGACCACGCCATCTGGTGGCTCTGAAGAATCCTCATGTGGGCTGTCCCGGTCATCCTCTTTCGAAGAACTCGCACAGAGGTGTGCAGCTGGTGTGTGGTGTTTGTGCATTCTTCAGCCCTGACCAGCGTGCCACGGTGGCAATTTTTTTTTGCTTAGCTCTGCACAGGCTCCTCTCCTGGCCCCCGCCTTTCGCCATGCCATCCGTTGTGTTTGTGGATCCATGAATCGTGTCACGCGCACATGGCTGGCTGCAGTAAGTGTGGAGAGTTAGGAGAGTTAGGAGAACAGGGTTACACTATCTATTGATAGGGAGATTGTGCCATTTTGCCAAGCAGGCTGTGAATGTGAGTGCCTGACTGTGTGGAGGTTTGGATAATGGTTGATTTCGTGTTTGCTGCCACTGCCGAACGCGAAGGCCATGCTCCTTCCAAGGTCACTGAACCTTAGTGGTACGACTGTATGCATGTCCAGGAGCCTTGTTTTCCAAAGCCCCACTGGTGTGCAGCTCCCAACCAAATACCGGTTGCAGGGCATGGCTGTGTGACATCATGATGCTTTTAGGTGCCCGGTACTGACCAGTTGATGCCACCACTGCCTATCTCTGAGCATTGCCCTGTCAAGCCAATGGGGAGGAGAGAGTTGTGACATTAGTAGACCACCATTCCTGGTAGCCCACCACCTCGCCAAACAGGGCTGTCAGTGGGTAGTAAGGAAGGGTGCGGAGTTACCGCTTGCAGTGTGATTTGCAATGATGTTATTGGATGGTAGTGGACTGACCACTATGTTGAGACTTGTATGATAACTGATATTGTGTGTGTTTGGATTGAGGTATTCTTGCCAAATCGGTGCTTCAATGATGTTGTGACATGAGTAGACCACCATTCCTGGTAGCCCACCACCTCGCCTAACAGGGCTGTCAGTGGGTAGTAAGGAAGGGTGCGGAGTTACCGCTTGCAGTGTGAATTGCAATGATGTTATTGGATGGTAGTGGACTGACCACTATGTTGAGACTTGTATGATAACTGATATTGTGTGTGTTTGGATTGAGGTATTCTTGCCAAATCGGTGCTTCAATGATGTTGTGACATGAGTAGACCACCATTCCTGGTAGCCCACCACCTCGCCAAACAGGGCTGTCAGTGGGTAGTAAGGAAGGGTGCGGAGTTACCGCTTGCAGTGTGATTTGCAATGATGTTATTGGATGGTAGTGGACTGACCACTATGTTGAGACTTGTATGATAACTGATATTGTGTGTGTTTGGATTGAGGTATTCTTGCCAAATCGGTGCTTCAATGATGTTGTGACATGAGTAGACCACCATTCCTGGTAGCCCACCACCTCGCCAAACAGGGCTGTCAGTGGGTAGTAAGGAAGGGTGCGGAGTTACCGCTTGCAGTGTTGGATGGTAGTGGACTGACCACTATGTTGAGACTTGTATGATAACTGATATTGTGTGTGTTTGGATTGAGGTATTCTTGCCAAATCGGTGCTTCAATGATGCTTGGGTTATGATCAGCACCAGCAAATGGGTGAAGCTGATCATATGTGCAGGATCCCTGTTGTCCCAAACACCAAGAGTGTGCAAGTAATGCGATTGGCCAATCTGCACACCAAACACTTGCATGATGTGGCTTCCATGATGCTTTTAGGTGCCCGGTGCTGACTAGATTTGATGCCACTCCAATGCCTATCTGAGGATTGCTGGGTTTTTGTTTTGCTATGAAGTGTGTGGTAGAATGCATGTGTAATATGGAGGCACCAGATGACCAAGTGCTGGGCTCTTAACACATGAGGTTGGTTGTGGGCCTCACAACAGTATTTCGGGGCATCATGACACACGAACCATGTGACACGCTCTGCCCTTGCACAAACACCAATGCTTATGGAAGCAATTGGGCAGGGCCGGTAATATGTATGCATGCAATTACCAGGGCATGCTTCTTTGACTGGTGTTTGTTTCGCAAGCAAGACAAGGGTTGGGTCACAACCAATGCAGTTGCATACCGACATGCATTGAAGGCATCTGATTGCTGCCGGGTTTGATGCCATTTTCATGGGCATTCCTGAGAGATGCTGGCATTTATTTGTAAGTTGAGGGGGTACAAAGATTACAAGTGACGGATCACTACAAGGATCATTGCATGTTGTTGCGGGTAGGTATTGTTATTGGGTAGGTTTGTGCTGTGGTTTGTGGATGCCTGCTATTCCAGAGTGATTCTTGACAGTCGTAGCACCATAGCACCAGCACTTCTCAAAGTCCCCACACCCGTGTACGGCAGTTGGGCGCCCTCCAACAAGGGATGGCTTTCCTCGAAACATGACAGAGAGGGAGGAATGCGCCATCGTTGCATCAACACAATTGTGACAAGGATGCCAAGAAATCGCATCTTGTATCACAGGGTTGGCAGCGGCAGCCCCACCGCACGCATGGAGTCCACAATTGGTGCCCTCGATCCATAGGTTGACACGCCCTGAGACCTTGGTCTAACAAGCCATGCTGAAGGAGCTGGACGCAGCAGGCAACAATGGGCTGCGGGCGCATTTCGTGCACGAGGTGCAGCGCCACATGTTGGCTGGTGACACGATGGACGACATTCTTGAGGACCTGGCGGCCGCGTGGCTGCACAACAAAGTGGCTCGCATTGCGCATGCGTATGCCCTCCCCCAATAGGCGCGCAGGCCGGGAGGTTGATCAGCCGTTGATCCGCCATCTCCCAGAATGTAAGCCCCACCGCCAGACCTAGGGCATAGCTGACCTTCGAATTGTTTATGTGCCAGAAGATCACGGAATGCAACTCCTCCGTTGGTGTAAGGAACCTGGTCGCAGGGCACGAGAAGTTGCTAAAATTGGTTTTACCCCCCCCCCCCCCTTTTATTTTCCTCCCGGGAATAGGCATTATAAAACTTGTGTCATGGTTTTGCCTCTGTGTGCATTGTCCCTGAAGCTTATGGTGGACGGCAAGGTGAGAGGTTCTGTCCACACCATGAGAGGTTCTGTCCACACTATTTGTCTGCCAGCTGCACCTGTGTAACCTGAATTGAAAATGTGCTTATAGTTGTACTGGGTGCATAAAGAACACCCCCCCCCCCAAAACACATGAAACGTTCGATAACCGCAATGTGCGGTAAACTCAAGGCAACATTCGGTACTGATCTGTGGAGCGATGACCGAACGTTACATGTGTCCCCGGGGGTATACGTAAGCCTAGTATCTGGCGCTTCATTCCCCCCAACACACACTCCGAAAAAGGTGTGACATTGTGCCAGAGCTCATTGTCCAAAGCAAACCCTAACCAACACGAGTTTGAGGCAGAGTACTGGTCGCTTTCAACGCAATCCCACCGCCGGTAGCCACCTTGCCCACTTGTGGGCCACTTGCGATTCTGCCCCCCCCTCTGAAGCGGTGAGGATCCCCGGGGCGGCAGGGGTTATGTAGCCACCTTGCCCACTTGTGGGCCACCTCTGATTCTTCCCCCCGCCCTAAAGCGGTGGGGATTTCCTAGGCGGCAAGGCTTATGTAGCCACCTTGCCCACTTGTGGCCCACTTCCGATTCTGCCCCCCGCTCTGAAGCGGTGAGGATTCCCAAGGCGGCAGGGGTCATGTAGCCACCTTCCCCACTTATGGGCCACCTCTGATTTCCCCCTGCTCTGAAGCGCTGGGGATCCCACAGGCGGCAGGGGTTATGTAGCCACCTTGCCCACTTGTGGGCCACTTCCGATTCTGCCCCCCGCTCTGAAGCGGTGAGGACTCCCAAGGCGGTAGGGGTCATGTAGCCACCTTGCCCACTTATGGGTCACCTCTGATTTCCCCCCGCTCTGAAGCGGTGGGGATCCCCCAGGCGGCAGGGGTTATGTAGCCACCTTGCCCACTTGTGGCCCACTTCCGATTCTGCCCCCCGCTCTGAAGCGCTGGGGACCCCCTTGGCGGCAGGGGTTATGTAGCCACCTTGCCCACTTGTGGCCCACTTGCGATTCTGCCCCCCGCTCTGAAGCGGTGGGGATCTCCCAAGCTGCAGGGGTCATGTAGCCACCTTCCCCACTTATGGGCCACCTCTGATTCTTCCCCCTGCTCCGAAGCGGTGGGGATCCCCCAGGCGGCAGGGGTTATGTAGCCACCCTGCCCACTTGTGGGCCTCCTCTGATTCTGCGCCCCGCCCTCAAGCAGTGGGGAGCCCCCAGGCGGTAGCGGTTGTGTAGCCACCTTGCCCACTTGTGGGCCACTTCTGATTCTGCCCCCCGCTCTATAGCGGTGGGGATCCCTTAGGCGGTAGGGGTTATGTAGCCACCTTGCCCACTTGTGGGCCACTTCTGATTCTGTGCCCCGCTTTGAAGCGGTGGGGAACCCCTAGGCGGCAGGGGTCATGTAGCCACCTTGCCCACTTGTGGGCCACTTCTGATTCTGCGCTCGGAAGCGGTGGGGGCCGCCCAGGCGGCAGGGGTTATGTAGCCACCTTGCCCACTTGTGGGCCACTTCTGATCTTGCCCCCCGCTCTAAAGCGTTGGGGATTTCCTAGGCGGCAGGGGTTATGTAGCCACCTTGCCCACTTGTGCGCCACCTCTGATTCTGCCCCCCGCTCTGAAGGGGTAGGGACCCCTTAGGTGGCAGGGGTTATGTAGCCACTGGGCCCACTTGTGGGCCACTTCTAATTCTGCCCCCCGCTCTAAAGCGGTGGGGACCCGCCAGGCGGCAGGGGTTAGGTAGCAACCTTGCCCACTTGTGGGCTAGATCTGATTCCGCCCCCCGCTTTGAAGCGGTGGGGACCCCCCAGGCGGCAGAGGTTATGTAGCCACCTTGCCCACTTGTGGGCCACCTCTGACTCTGCCCCCCGCTCTGAAGCGGTGGGGAACCCCTAGGCGGCAGGGGTTATGTAGCCACCTTGCCCACTTGTGGGCCACTTCTGATTCCGCGCACTGAAGCGGTGGCGACCCCCTAGGCGGCAGGGGTTATGTAGCCAACTTGCCCACTTGTGGGCCACTTCTGATCCTGCCCCCCGCCCTAAAGCGGTGGGGATTTCCTAGGCGCCAAGGCTTATGGAGCCACCTTGCCCACTTGTGGGCCACCTCTGAATCCGCCCCCCGCTCTTAAGCGGTGGGTATCCCCCAGGCGGCAGGGGTTATGTGGCCACCTCGCCCACTTGTAGGCCACCTTCTGATCCTTCCCCCCGCTCTGAAGCGGTGGGGACCCCCTAGGAGGCAGCGGTTATGTAGCCACCTTGCCCACTTGTGGGCCACTTCTGCTTTTGCCCCCCGCTCTGAAGCGGTGGGGATCCCCCAGGCGGCAGGGGTTATGTAGCCACCTTGCCCACTTGTGGGCCACTCCTGATTATGCCCCCCGCTCTGAAGCGGTGGGGACCCCCTAGGCGGCAGGGGTTATGTAGCCACTTTGCCCACTTGTGGGCCACCTCTGCTTCTGCCCCCCGCTATGAAGCGGCGGATCCCCCTAGGCGGCAGGGGTTATGTAGCCACCTTGCGCACTCGTGGGCCACCTCTAAAAATCCCCCACGGTCTACAGCGCTGGGGACCCCCTAGGCGGCAAGGCTTATGTAGCCACCTTGCCCACTTGTGGGCCACTTCTGATTCTGCCCCCCGCTCTCAAACGGTAGGGATCCCCCAAGCGGCAAGGGTTATGTAGCCACCTTGCCCACTTGTGGGCCACCTCTGAATCGGCCCCCTGCTCTGAAGCGGTGGGGACCCCCTAGGCGGCAGGGGTTATGTAGCCACCTTGCCCACTTGTGGGCCACTTCTGATTCTGCGCTCTGAAGGGGTGGGGACCCCCTAGACGGCAGGGGTTATGTAGCCACCTTGCCCACTTTTGGGCCACCTCTGATTCTGCCCCCCGCTCTGACGCGGTGGGGAACCCCTAGGCGGCAGGGGTCATGTAGCCACCTTGCCCACTTCTGGGCCACTTCTCATTGTGCGCTCGGAAGCGGTGGGGTCGCCCAGGCGGCAGGGGTTATGTAGCCACCTTGCCCACTTGTGGGACACCTCTGATTTTGCCCCCCGCTCTAAAGAGTTGGGGATCCCCTAGGCGGCAAGGGTTATGTAGCCACCTTGCCCACTTGTGGGCTAGATCTGATTGTGCCCTCCGCTCTGAAGCGCCGGGGACCCCCCAGGCGGTAGGGGTTATGTAGCCATTTTGCCCCCCGCTCTAAAGACTTGGGGATCCCCTAGGCGGCAAGGGTTATGTAGCCACCTTGCCCACTTGCGGGCCACCTCTGATTCTGCCCCCCGCTCTGAAGCGGTAAGGACCCCCTAGGCGGCAGGGGTTATGTAGCCACGTTGCCCACTTGTGGGCCACTTCCGATTTTGCCCCCTGCTCTGAAGCGGTGGGGAACCCCTAGGCGGCAGGTGTTATGTAGCCACCTTGCCCACTTGTGGGCCACTTCTCATTCTGCCCTCCGCTCTGAAGTGGTGGGGACCCCCTAGGCGGCAGGGGTCATGTAGCCACCTTGCCCACTTGTGGGCCACCTCTGATTATGCCCCCCACTCCAAAGCGGTGGGGATTTCCTAGGCGGCAGGGGTTATGTAGCCACCTTGCCCACTTGTGGGCCACTTCTGATTCTGCCCCCCGCTTTGAAGCGGTGGGGACCCCCCAGGCGGCAGGGGTTATGTAGCCACCTTGCCCACTTGTGGGCCACTCCTGATTATGCCCCCCGCTCTGAAGCGGTGGGGACCCCCTAGGCGGCAGGGGTTATGTAGCCACCTTGCCCACTTGTGGGCCACCTCTGATTCTGCCCCCCGCTCTGAAGCGGTGGGGAACCCCTAGGCGGCAGGGGTTATGTAGCCACCTTGCCCACTTGTGGGCCACGTCTGATTCTGCCCCCCGCTTTGAAGCGGTGGGGGCCCCCCAGGCGGCAGGGGTTATGTAGCCACCTTGCCCACTTGTGGGCCACTCCTGATTATGCCCCCCGCTCTGAAGCGGTGGGGACCCCCTAGGCGGCAGGGGTTATGTAGCCACCTTGCCCACTTGTGGGCCACCTCTGATTCTGCCCCCCGCTCTGAAGCGGTGGGGAACCCCTAGGCGGCAGGGGTTATGTAGCCACCTTGCCCACTTGTGGGCCACCTCTCATTCTGCCCCCCGCTCTGAAGCAGTGGGGACCCCCTAGGCGGCAGGGGTTATGTAGCCACCTTGCCCACTTGTGGGCCACTTCTGATTCTGCCCCCCGCTCTGAAGCGGTGGGGACCCCCTAGGCGGCAGGGGTCATGTAGCCACCTTGCCCACTTGCGGGCCACCTCTGACTCTGCCCCCCACTCTGAAGCGGTGGGGACCCCCTAGGCGGCAGGGGTTATGTAGCCACCTTGCCAACTTGTGGGCCACTTCTGATTTTGCCCCCCGCTTTGAAGCGGTGGGGACCCCCCAGGCGGCAGGGGTTATGTAGCCACCTTGCCCACTTGTGGGCCACCTGTGATTCCGCCACCCGCTCTAAAGCGGTGGGGACCCCCTAGGCGGCAGGGGTTATGTAGCCACCTTGCCCACTTGTGGGCCACCTCTGATTCTGCCCCCCGCTCTGAAGCGGTGGGGAGCCCCCAGGCGGCAGGGGTTATGTAACCACCTTGCCCACTTGTGCGCCACCTCAGATTCTGCCCCCCGCTCTGAAGCGGTGGGGAACCCCTAGGCGGCAGGGGTCATGTAGCCACCTTGCCCACTTCTGGGCCACTTCTGATTGTGCGCTCGGAAGCGTTGGGGTCGCCCAGGCGGCAGGGGTTATGTAGCCACCTTGCCCACTTGTGGGCCACCTCTGATTTTGCCCCCCGCTCTAAAGCGTTGGGGATCCCCTAGGCGGCAGGGGTTATGTAGCCACCTTGCCCACTTGTGGGCCACCTCTGCTTCTGCCCCCCGCTTTGAAGCGGTGGGGACCCCCCAGGCGGCAGGGGTTATGTAGCCACCTTGCCCACTTGTGGGCCACCTGTGATTCCGCCACCCGCTCTAAAGCGGTGGGGACCCCCTAGGCGGCAGGGGTTATGTAGCCACCTTGCCCACTTGTGGGCCACCTCTGATTCTGCCCCCCGCTCTGAAGCGGTGGGGAGCCCCCAGGCGGCAGGGGTTATGTAGCCACCTTGCCCACTTGTGCGCCACCTCAGATTCTGCCCCCCGCTCTGAAGCGGTGGGGAACCCCTAGGCGGCAGGGGTCATGTAGCCACCTTGCCCACTTCTGGGCCACTTCTGATTGTGCGCTCGGAA
Organism: Eutreptiella sp. 'Long Island Sound 2002'; assembly: GCA_964036045.1. Lineage (NCBI taxonomy): Eukaryota > Euglenozoa > Euglenophyceae > Eutreptiales > Eutreptiaceae > Eutreptiella > Eutreptiella sp. 'Long Island Sound 2002'. The sequence goes on from OZ038384.1 coordinate 80,381,247, forward strand.
GCGTTGGGGTCGCCCAGGCGGCAGGGGTTATGTAGCCACCTTGCCCACTTGTGGGCCACTTGCGATTCTGCCCCCCGCTCTGAAGCGGTGGGGACCCCTTAGGTGGCAGGGGTTATGTAGCCACTTTGCCCATTTGTGGGCCACTTGTGATTCTGCCCCCCGCTTTGAAGCGGTGGGGACCCCCCAGGCGGCAGGGGTTATGTAGCCACCTTGCCCACTTGTGGGACACCTCTGATTCTGCCCCCCCGCTCTGAAGCAGTGGGGATCCCCCAGGCGGCAGGGGTTATGTAGCCACCTTGCCCACTTGTGGGCCACTTCTGATTCTGCGCTCTGGGGCGGTGGGGACCCCCTAGACGGCAGGGGTTATGTAGCCACCTTGCCCACTTTTGGGCCACCTCTGATTCTGCCCCCCGCTCTGACGCGGTGGGGAACCCCTAGGCGGCAGGGGTCATGTAGCCACCTTCCCCACTTCTGGGCCACTTCTGATTGTGCGCTCGGAAGCGTTGGGGTCGCCCAGGCGGCAGGGGTTATGTTGTGGGCCACCTCTGATTTTGCCCCCTGCTCTAAAGCGTTGGGGATCCCCTAGGCGGCAGGGGTTATGTAGCCAGCCACCTTGCCCACTTGTGGGCCACTTGCGATTCTGCCCCCCGCTCTGAAGCTGTGGGGAGCCCCCAGGCGGCAGGGGTTATGTAGCCACCTAGCCCATTTGTGGGCCACTTCTGATTCTGCCCCCCGCTCTGAAGCTGTGGAGAGCCCCCAGGCGGCAGGGGTTATGTAGCCACCTTGCCCACTTGTGGGCCACCTCTGACTCTGCCCCCCACTCTGAAGCGGTGGGCACCCCCTAGGCGGCAGGGGTTATGTAGCCACCTTGCCCACTTGTGGGCCACCTCTGACTCTGCCCCCCGCTTTGAAGCGGTGGGGACCCCCCAGGCGGCAGGGGTTATGTAGCCACCTTGCCCACTTGTGGGCCACTTCTGATTTTGCCCCCCGCTTTGAAGCGGTGGGGACCCCCCAGGCGGCAGGGGTTATGTAGCCACCTTGCCCACTTGTGGGCCACCTGTGATTCCGCCACCCGCTCTAAAGCGGTGGGGACCCCCTAGGCGGCAGGGGTTATGTAGCCACCTTGCCCACTTGTGGGCCACCTCTGATTCTGCCCCCCGCTCTGAAGCGGTGGGGAGCCCCCAGGCGGCAGGGGTTATGTAGCCACCTTGCCCACTTGTGCGCCACCTCAGATTCTGCCCCCCGCTCTGAAGCGGCGGGGAACCCCTAGGCGGCAAGGGTCATGTAGCCACCTTGCCCACTTCTGGGCCACTTCTGATTGTGCGCTCGGAAGCGTTGGGGTCGCCCAGGCGGCAGGGGTTATGTAGCCACCTTGCCCACTTGTGGGCCACTTGCGATTCTGCCCCCCGCTCTGAAGCTGTGGGGAGCCCCCAGGCGGCAGGGGTTATGTAGCCATTTTGCCCATTTGTGGGCCACTTGTGATTCTGCCCCCCCGCTCTGAAGCGGTGGGGTTCCCCAGGGGGCAGGGGTTATGTAGCCACCTTGCCCACTTGTGGGACACCTCTGATTCTGCCCCCCCGCTCTGAAGCGGTGGGGATCCCCCAGGCAGCAGGGGTTATGTAGCCACCTTGCCCACTTATGGGCCACTTCTGATTCTGCGCTCTGGGGCGGTGGGGACCCCCTAGACGGCAGGGGTTATGTAGCCACCTTGCCCACTTGTGGGCCACCTCTGATTCTGCCCCCCGCTCTGACGCGGTGGGGAACCCCTAGGCGGCAGGGGCCATGTAGCCACCTTGCCCACTTCTGGGCCACTTCTGATTGTGCGCTCGGAAGCGTTGGGGTCGCCCAGGCGGCAGGGGTTATGTAGCCACCTTGCCCACTTGTGGGCCACCTCTGATTTTGCCCCCTGCTCTAAAGCGTTGGGGATTCCCTAGGCGGCAGGGGTTATGTAGCCAGCCACCTTGCCCACTTGTGGGCCACTTGCGATTCTGCTCCCCGCTCTGAAGCTGTGGGGAGCCCCCAGGCGGCAGGGGTTATGTAGCCACCTTGCCCACTTGTGGGCCACTTCTGATTCTGCGCTCTGGGGCGGTGGGGACCCCCTAGACGGCAGGGGTTATGTAGCCACCTTGCCCACTTTTGGGCCACCTCTGATTCTGCCCCCCGCTCTGACGCGGTGGGGAACCCCTAGGCGGCAGGGGTCATGTAGCCACCTTCCCCACTTCTGGGCCACTTCTGATTGTGCGCTCGGAAGCGTTGGGGTCGCCCAGGCGGCAGGGGTTATGTTGTGGGCCACCTCTGATTTTGCCCCCTGCTCTAAAGCGTTGGGGATCCCCTAGGCGGCAGGGGTTATGTAGCCAGCCACCTTGCCCACTTGTGGGCCACTTGCGATTCTGCCCCCCGCTCTGAAGCTGTGGGGAGCCCCCAGGCGGCAGGGGTTATGTAGCCACCTAGCCCATTTGTGGGCCACTTCTGATTCTGCCCCCCGCTCTGAAGCTGTGGGGAGCCCCCAGGCGGCAGGGGTTATGTAGCCACCTTGCCCACTTGTGGGCCACCTCTGACTCTGCCCCCCACTCTGAAGCGGTGGGCAGCCCCTAGGCGGCAGGGGTTATGTAGCCACCTTGCCCACTTGTGGGCCACCTCTGACTCTGCCCCCCGCTTTGAAGCGGTGGGGACCCCCCAGGCGGCAGGGGTTATGTAGCCACCTTGCCCACTTGTGGGCCACTTCTGATTTTGCCCCCCGCTTTGAAGCGGTGGGGACCCCCCAGGCGGCAGGGGTTATGTAGCCACCTTGCCCACTTGTGGGCCACCTGTGATTCCGCCACCCGCTCTAAAGCGGTGGGGACCCCCTAGGCGGCAGGGGTTATGTAGCCACCTTGCCCACTTGTGGGCCACCTCTGATTCTGCCCCCCGCTCTGAAGCGGTGGGGAGCCCCCAGGCGGCAGGGGTTATGTAGCCACCTTGCCCACTTGTGCGCCACCTCAGATTCTGCCCCCCGCTCTGAAGCGGTGGGGAACCCCTAGGCGGCAAGGGTCATGTAGCCACCTTGCCCACTTCTGGGCCACTTCTGATTGTGCGCTCGGAAGCGTTGGGGTCGCCCAGGCGGCAGGGGTTATGTAGCCACCTTGCCCACTTGTGGGCCACTTGCGATTCTGCCCCCCGCTCTGAAGGTGTGGGGAGCCCCCAGGCGGCAGGGGTTATGTAGCCATTTTGCCCATTTGTGGGCCACTTGTGATTCTGCCCACCCGCTCTGAAGCGGTGGGGATCCCCCAGGGGGCAGGGGTTATGTAGCCACCTTGCCCACTTGTGGGACACCTCTGATTCTGCCCCCCCGCTCTGAAGCGGTGGGGATCCCCCAGGCGGCAGGGGTTATGTAGCCACCTTGCCCACTCGTGGGCCACTTCTGATTCTGCGCTCTGGGGCGGTGGGGACCCCCTAGACGGCAGGGGTTATGTAGCCACCTTGCCCACTTGTGGGCCACCTCTGATTCTGCCCCCCGCTCTGACGCGGTGGGGAACCCCTAGGCGGCAGGGGCCATGTAGCCACCTTGCCCACTTCTGGGCCACTTCTGATTGTGCGCTCGGAAGCGTTGGGGTCGCCCAGGCGGCAGGGGTTATGTAGCCACCTTGCCCACTTGTGGGCCACCTCTGATTTTGCCCCCTGCTCTAAAGCGTTGGGGATTCCCTAGGCGGCAGGGGTTATGTAGCCAGCCACCTTGCCCACTTGTGGGCCACTTGCGATTCTGCTCCCCGCTGTGAAGCTGTGGGGAGCCCCCAGGCGGCAGGGGTTATGTAGCCACCTTGCCCACTTGTGGGGCACCTCTGATTCTGCCCCCCCGCTCTGAAGCGGTGGGGATCCCCCAGGAGTCAGGGGATGTGTAGCCACCTTGCCCACTTGTGGGCCACCTCTGATTGTGCCCCCCACTCTAAAGCGGTGGGGATCCCCTAGGCGGCAGGGGTTATGTAGCCACCTTGCCCACTTGTGGGCCACCTCTGATTCTGCCCCCCGCTTTGAAGCGGTGGGGATCCCCCAGGCGGCAGGGGTTATGTAGCCACCTTGCCCACTTGTGGGCCACCTCTGATTCTGCCCCCCGCTCTGAAGCGGTGGGGAGCCCCCAGGCGGCAGGGGTTATGTAGCCACCTTGCCCACTTGTGCGCCACCTCTGATTCCTCCCCCCGCTCTGAAGCGGTGGGGAACCCCTAGGCGGCAGGGGTCATGTAGCCACCTTGCCCACTTCTGGGCCACTCCTGATTGTGCGCTCGGAAGCGTTGGGGTCGCCCAGGCGGCAGGGGTTATGTAGCCACCTTGCCCACTTGTGGGCCACCTCTGATTTTGCCCTCCGCTCTAAAGCGTTGGGGAGCCCCCAGGCGGCAGGGGTTATGTAGCCATTTTGCCCATTTGTGGGCCACTTGTGATTCTGCCCCCCGCTTTGAAGCGGTGGGGACCCCCCAGGCGGCAGGGGTTATGTAGCCACCTTGCCCACTTGTGGGCCACCTCTGATTCTGCCCCCCGCTCTGAAGCGGTGGGGATCCCCCAGGCGGCAGGGGTTATGTAGCCTCCTTGCCCACTTGTGGGCCACTTCTGATTCTGCGCTCTGAAGCGGTGGGGACCCCCTAGACGGCAGGGGTTATGTAGCCCCCTTGCCCACTTTTGGGCCACCTCTGATTCTGCCCCCCGCTCTAACGCGGTAGGGAACCCCTAGGCGGCAGGGGTCATGTAGCCACCTTGCCCACTTCTGGGCCACTTCTGATTGTGCGCTCGGAAGCGTTGGGGTCGCCCAGGCGGCAGGGGTTATGTAGCCACCTTGCCCACTTGTGTGCCACCTCTGATTTTGCCCCCCGCTCTAAAGCGTTGGGGATCCCCTAGGCGGCAGGGGTTATGTAGCCACCTTGCCCACTTGTGGGACACCTCTGATTCTGCCCCCCCGCTCTGAAGCGGTGGGGATCCCCCAGGCGGCAGGGGTTATGTAGCCACCTTGCCCACTTGTGGGTCACTTCTGATTCTGCGCTCTGAAGCGGTGGGGATCCCCTAGACGGCAGGGGTTATGTAGCCACCTTGCCCACTTTTGGGCCACCTCTGATTCTGCCCCCGGCTCTGACGCGGTGGGGAACCCCTAGGCGGCAGGGGTCATGTAGCCACCTTGCCCACTTCTGGGGCACTTCTCATTGTGCGCTCGGAAGCGTTGGGGTCGCCCAGGCGGCAGGGGTTATGTAGCCACCTTGCCCACTTGTGTGCCACCTCTGATTTTGCCCCCCGCTCTAAAGCGTTGAGGATCCCCTAGGCGGCAGGGGTTATGTAGCCACCTTGCCCACTTGTGGGCCACTTGCGATTCTGCCCCCCGCTCTGAAGCTGTGGGGAGCCCCCAGGCGGCAGGGGTTATGTAGCCACCTTGCCCACTTGTGGGACACCTCTGATTCTGCCCCCCCGCTCTGAAGCGGTGGGGACCCCCCAGGCGGCAGGGGATATGTAGCCACCTTGCCCACTTGTGGGCCACCTCTGATTCTGCCCCCCGCTCTGAAGCGGTGGGGATCCCCTAGGCGGCAGGGGATATGTAGCCACCTTGCCCACTTGTGGGCCACTTCTGATTCTGCCCCCCGCTCTGAAGCGGTGGGGACCCCCTAGGCGGCAGGGGTTATGTAGCCACCTTGCCCACTTGTCACATGTACCACCGGTGCCCAGCATAGAACATTGAAAGAGAGACCAATATTGTCCGGTTACCGGTGGCAATTTTAGGAAATCTGTACCGACGTGCATGCGATATGCTTCGGTCCGTCGCTTGGAAGTTTTCGAAAACCCTTGGAAAGATGCTCGGAAGTTTTGGCAGCCAGATCGGCCCCCCAAAACGCAACCGATATCGGTAGGAATGTTCCATGGGCTTCCCAGCCGACCGTGCCGGGGGAGCTCGGAAGAAATTTTTCAGCCCGAACCCAGTGGAATTTTGGTTGGATGCTTGGTGGAAAGATGCTCGGAAGTTTTGGCAGCCAGATCGGGTCCCAAAACGTAACCAATATTGGTAGGAATGTTCCATGGGCTTCCCAGCCGACCGTGCCGGGGGAGCTCGGAAGAAATTTTTCAGCCCGAACCCAGTGGAATTTTGGTTGGATGCTTGGTGCCTACCTTGCCTGCAAGATGCCATGGAGAACAGCATGTTGAAGCTAATGTTTGTCTACCCTTTGTCTGCTTTGCATAAAAATTTGCATGGAGAACACTCTGCTCAAGCTTATGATTGCTTCCCCTTTGTGCTCCTTTGTGAATTTGGACTTTTGCTTTTGACATGTGCAACGCCAGTTTGATCTTTGGTGGCTGCTTTGCCTACAAACTTGCATCGAGAACACTGTACTCAAGCTTCTGAATGTTTGCCCTTTGTGCCTTGTGATGCTTTGTGCCTGCTTTTGTGGTTTTCTTTTTGCATGTGTGTCGCTTTCTCACCTAGGCCCCTTTGAGTAGACTCACTAATGTATTCCCTTTTTGTGCTCAGAACACTTTTTGTCACCTGCAACAGACATGTCTGGTAGTCAAGGCAGTGCCGCTAGTGCCTCGTCTTCGTCCGCTCAGCCCCCCCAGCCCGTTCAGCAGCTCCCGGAACAAGATTTGGAGCTTGAGGGCGAGCTCATTGACGCGGACACAGCCAATACCGAAGTTCCCGAACCGGGTGATACTTTCCATACATGGTTTCCTTGAAACCAACCAAAACAGTGGCGCAGAGTGAGGGGGCGGATAGTCGAGCACACTTTGGACCCTTGGATCTCGAAACTGGTTGGAGCAATCCTGGCAAAAATAGGTTCTGGTGAAAGGTACTGGTCGGGGCTTTCCATACATGGTTCCTTTGAAACCAACCAAAACATTGGCGCAGAGGGAGGGGGCGGATAGTCGAGCACACTTTGGACCCTTGGATCTCGAAGCTGGTTGGAGCAATCGTGGCAAAAAAAGGTTCTGGTGAAAGGTACTGGTTGGGGCTTTCCATACATGGTTCTTTTGAAACCAACCAAAACAGTGGCGCAGAGGGAGGGGGCGGATAGTCGAGCACACTTTGGACCCTGGGATCTCGAAACTGGTTGGAGCAATCCTGGCAAAAAAAGGTTCTGGTGAAAGGTACTGGTTGGGGCTTTCCATACATGGTTTCCTTGAAACCAACCAAAACAGTGGCGCAGAGGGAGGGGGCGGATAGTCGAGCACACTTTGGACCCTTGGATCTCGAAACTTGTTGGAGCAATCCTGGCAAAAAAAGGTTCTGGTGAAAGGTACTGGTTGGGGCTTTCCATACATGGTTCCTTTGAAACCAACCAAAACAGTGGCGCAGAGGGAGGGGGCGGATAGTCGAGCACACTTTGGACCCTTGGATCTCGAAACTGGTTGGAGCAATCCTGGCAAAAAAAGGTTCTGGTGAAAGGTACTGGTTGGGGCTTTCCATACATGGTTTCCTTGAAACCAACCAAAACAGTGGCGCAGAGGGAGGGGGCGGATAGTCGAGCACACTTTGGACCCTTGGATCTCGAAACTGGTTGGAGCAATCCTGGCAAAAAAAGGTTCTGGTGACAGGTATTGGTTGGGGCTTTCCATACATGGTTCCTTTGAAACCAACGAAAACAGTGGCCCACTGCAATCTTCTGTTTTCCAGGCACCATGTTTCACCATGAATTTGTTGTGAACAACCATGCTATATGGGTGAAGGGGGAGATCTCCAAGCTGGAGGCATTTGCCAGCATATGCCCTATTCCAGCTGATCAATTCATGGTGTCAGCCTTTGCCATGAACTTCCCCACGGCCACCCCCTTGCAGGCCAAGGACCCAGACCAGCTACAGCGCCCCCCAAGTGGCACCTTCACAGTTGTGCGTAGGTCCCTTGGCCCTTTGCCTACCACACAGGCCACATCAGTCACCCAAGCACCAGAGTGCCAGGCCGCTGCACTTCGCCTTCGCCATGAGCATGTGGTGCCAGCCGCTGTCTTGCGCACCTTAGACCATCTCCAACCAGGGGTTGGTTGGTCAATGGTTGCTTTAAGGCAACAGGAGGACCTGCATCTTCCTGCAGTGGACTACTCCCTGGACAACAGGAAGTTGTTACCACAGCTGTGCCACCTACTTCTACAGAAGTGTGGCTCATTGGCTGCCCCAGGCCGGCAGAAACCCCCACCACCCCATGCCACCCTGACCTTAGGCCTCTACGCCGACGGTTACCAGCCCCGGGGCCGTCCAAATATTAACACAAAAATCAGTATAATTGATTTCCAGGGACACTGGTTCCCAATGTCTGGCAATGTGCCTAGGTGCACAGACATGTTGACCTGGCAAGAGCTTCCCAAGGTCAGTGATTGCCAGTGGCTACCCAAACGTGCAGAGGCCTTACAAGCCCTGCCTTCTTGTAAATTTAAGCAACGTATGAAGTATGCTGGTGCAGTGTACAACACCACCCTGCAGATAAGGCTCGGGGCAATCACTGCCGATCACCACCATTTGTGGTCTGAGTGCCGGCAAAAGGGCTGTGTGGCGTGTCCCTGGGTGAATAAGGATGGGGCGGGAGAACTCTTTTTGCACAAAGGGGGATGTCTCAATGGTGTGCGTGGGTCCCATAAGTTTCAGGGGGTTTCTAACCTGGAAGAGGTATATATTGTGCAACCTGTATTGCACAACACCAAAGGAGCAGCCTCCAGGATCCTGGGTGTCATAGGTCGAACACTACCAGCGCCCTACAACCATGAGCTACTCCAGGTCATAGCACATGTGGCAAGGAGGTATGATCCTGGATCTTTGCCACCTGATAGCAGGCAGCACATGCGTCACGTACGAGGTAGATTTCAGGCAGGCATTAGCCTCACAGGTCGCGAGGCCCGCACAGTCATGGGCAGACTAGCAGGGGGTATGGTGCTCCCCCTGCCTTTCCATTCCTTGGTGGTGGCATTTTGCCACATGGTGCATCTATGCTATGGTTGTAATAACCTGGCAACTGTCACATGGCAAGCTATGGGGATGTTGTACACATATATTGTGCACATCATCCCCGAGTTTGCTGAAGAAGGTTGCACTGCAACCTTATATATGCATGGGTGGTCCCACACATGGTTTAATCCACGGACACCCATGCTGTATTCCGATGAGGCCGGCGAGCGGGATCTGAGGGTGGCCAAGAGATATGCCCCCGTCACTAGTACCAGGCAAGATGCCAGTATTAGTGAAAGTTTGAAGCATGAGCTGTATCAGAAGTTCGTGCAGAAAAAAAAGAAGATCCCCTGTGCCAAAATTTGGGCGCCCGTGCAACGAAACGTTGTTCTTGAGGCGTGCATGGTTGCTGCCAATGCCGTGTGGCATGTGGTCTTCCAACGCCTCTTAGAGCATTTGCTGGATTTCCAGGAGGGAGGTGGTTGCTCCCTATATATGCACCCAGACACCCGTTCGGTGAAATGCGCCTTTCCAGGTGCAAATCCCGAGAGTGATGTGGTATGTCTGTGTGGGACCTGTGGCTCAATGCGTGGTGTCCGTCAATGGGTACCACTGGACAGGGAAGCTGTCTGCAAGTGGCCCAAACTGGGTTTGAAGAGCCGTGCCACATTTAAGTCCTGTGCTGCACGCCGTAAGGCGCTGAAGGACAAGGGAAAGGGTAAGGGACGTGTGGGGCCCATCCCTCAAAGCCGAGTTTCTAACCCTGCGACAGTTGATATTGTACCCCCTTCGGAGGGCGAGGACAGTGCTGCTTCATTTCAAGGTCCTACGGGTTTGAACGAGCAGCAGCGTGTTCAACCCATGAGGCGTACGAAGTTGGCGCGTGTACCCATTGTTGATAGCGACATTGAGCAGCAACTTGTGTGCCCTCGTGGCAGTGGCAGTAGCAGCAGTAACACTAGCAACAGCAGCAGCAGCAGCAGCAGCAGCAGCAGCAGCAGCAGCAGCAGCAGCAGCAGCAGTGATAGTGGGAGCAGTAGCAGTCCCGAGGATAATGATTCGGATGATGATGCTGTGCACCTATCTGGTGCCTCCACAGTAAGTGCCTCAGATTCTTCCTCATCATCCAGTGACAACCCTGAACCCCAACCTCAACCCAAGAAGTATCGCCGTGTGGTGGTGGATGTGGATGCCATGTCAAGCGATGGCTGTCCTGTGCAGATGCTCAGCGAAGGAGATTACAGCATTCACAGTTCAAGCTGAAATGAACAGGCAAGGCACTGAGCATTCACATTTCAAGCGTAAGTGAACGGTCATGCTTGTCTTTTTGTGTGTTTCTTTGCTGAGGTGTGGGATTTGGGAACCAAGAACGGTGTAGGTCATTGTACAAAAAACTGATGGAAAAACGCTTGGAAGTTTTCGAAATCCCTCGGAAAGATGCTCGGAAGTTTTGGCAGCCAAATCGGGTTTCAAAACGCAACCGATATCGGTAGGAATGTTCCATGGGCTCCCCAGCCGACCGTGCCGGGGGAGCTCGGAAGAAATTTTGGCTGGGACTTCCGAGATCAACCCTGCAATATGAGTCCCATTTGCTGAGCATGAATGCTGAGCATCCCCAAATATCCTGAGCAATATGCTCAGCATTTTCCTACCATTTTTTACCTTCTATGCTGTGCGTCCCAGCACCATGTGTGGGCCACTTCCGATTTTGCCCCCCGCTCTGAAGCGGTGGGGACCCCCTAGGTGGCAGGGGTTATGTAGCCACCTTGCCCACTTGTGGGCTAGATCTGATTGTGCCCTCCGCTGTGAAGCGGTGGGGACCCCCCAGGCGGTGGGGGTTATGTAGCCATTTTGCCCATTTGTGGGCCACTTGTGATTCTGCCCCCCGCTCTGAAGCGGTGGGGAGCCCCCAAGCGGCAGGGGATATGTAGCCACCTTGCCCACTTGTGGGCCACCTGTGATTCTGCCCCCCGCTCTGAAGCGGTGGGGACCCCCCAGGCGGCAGGGGTTATGTAGCCACCTTGCCCACTTGTGGGCCACCTGTGATTCCGCCCCCCGCTCTGAAGCGGTGGGGAACCCCTAGGCGGCAGGGGTCATGTAGCCACCTTGCCCACTTCTGGGCCACTTCTGATTGTGCGCTCGGAAGCGTTGGGGTCGCCCAGGCGGCAGGGGTTATGTAGCCACCTTGCCCACTTGTGGGCCACCTCTGATTTTGCCCCCCGCTCTAAAGCGTTGGGGATCCCCTAGGCGGCAGGGGTTATGTAGCCACCTTGCCCACTTGTGGGCCACTTGCGATTCTGCCCCCCGCTGTGAAGCTGTGGGGAGCCCTCAGGCGGCAGGGGTTATGTAGCCATTTTGCCCATTTGTGGGCCACTTGTGATTCTGCCCCCTGCTTCGAAGCGGTGGGGACCCCCCAGGCGGCAGGGGTTATGTAGCCACCTTGCCCACTTGTGGGCCACCTCTGATTTTGCCCCCCGCTCTAAAGCGTTGGGGATCCCCTAGGCGGCAGGGGTTATGTAGCCAGCCACCTTGCCCACTTGTGGGCCACTTCTGATTCTGCCCCCCGCTTTGAAGCGGTGGGGATCCCCCAGGCGGCAGGGGATATGTAGCCACCTTGCCCACTTGTGGGCCACCTCTGATTCTGCCCCCCGCTCTGAAGCGGTGGGGAGCCCCCAGGCGGCAGGGGTTATGTAGCCACCTTGCCCACTTGTGCGCCACCTCTGATTCCTCCCCCCGCTCTGAAGCGGTGGGGAACCCCTAGGCGGCAAGGGTCATGTAGCCACCTTGCCCACTTCTGGGCCACTTCTGATTGTGCGCTCGGAAGCGTTGGGGTCGCCCAGGCGGCAGGGGTTATGTAGCCACCTTGCCCACTTGTGGGCCACCTCTGATTTTGCCCTCCGCTCTAAAGCGTTGGGGATCCCCTAGGCGGCAGGGGTTATGTAGCCACCTTGCCCACTTGTGGGCCACTTGCGATTCTGCCCCCCGCTCTGAAGCTGTGGGGAGCCCCCAGGCGGCAGGGGTTATGTAGCCATTTTGCCCATTTGTGGGCCACTTGTGATTCTGCCCCCCGCTCTGAAGCGGTGGGGACCCCCCAGGCGGCAGGGGTTATGTAGCCACCTTGCCCACTTGTGGGACACCTCTGATTCTGCCCCCCCGCTCTGAACCGGTGGGGATCCCCCAGGCGGCAGGGGTTATGTAGCCACCTTGCCCACTTGTGGGTCACTTATGATTCTGCGCTCTGAAGCGGTGGGGACCCCCTAGACGGCAGGGGTTATGTAGCCACCTTGCCCACTTTTGGGCCACCTCTGATTCTGCCCCCGGCTCTGACGCGGTAGGGAACCCCTAGGCGGCAGGGGTCATGTAGCCACCTTGCCCACTTCTGGGCCACTTCTGATTGTGCGCTGTGAAGCGGTGGGGACCCCCCAGGCGGTAGGGGTTATGTAGCCATTTTGCCCATTTGTGGGCCACTTGTGATTCTGCCCCCCGCTCTGAAGCGTTGGGGATCCCCTAGGCGGCAGGGGTTATGTAGCCGCCTTGCCCACTTGTGGGACACCTCTGATTCTGCCCCCCCGCTCTGAAGCGGTGGGGATCCCCCAGGCGGCAGGGGTTATGTAGCCACCTTGCCCACTTGTGGGTCACTTCTGATTCTGCGCTCTGAAGCGGTGGGGACCCCCTAGACGGCAGGGGTTATGTAGCCACCTTGCCCACTTTTGGGCCACCTCTGATTCTGCCCCCGGCTCTGACGCGGTAGGGAACCCCTAGGCGGCAGGGGTCATGTAGCCACCTTGCCCACTTCTGGGCCACTTCTGATTGTGCGCTCGGAAGCGTTGGGGTCGCCCAGGCGGCAGGGGTTATGTAGCCACCTTGCCCACTTGTGTGCCACCTCTGATTTTGCCCCCCGCTCTAAAGCGTTGAGGATCCCCTAGGCGGCAGGGGTTATGTAGCCACCTTGCCCACTTGTGGGCCACTTGCGATTCTGCCCCCCGCTCTGAAGCTGTGGGGAGCCCCCAGGCGGCAGGGGTTATGTAGCCACCTTGCCCACTTGTGGGCCACCTCTGATTCTGCCCCCCGCTCTGAAGCTGTGGGGAGTCCCCAAGCGGCAGGGGTTATGTAGCCACCTTGCCCACTTGTGGGACACCTCTGATTCTGCCCCCCCGCTCTGAAGCGGTGGGGACCCCCCAGGCGGCAGGGGATATGTAGCCACCTTGCCCACTTGTGGGCCACTTCTGATTCTGCCCCCCGCTCTGAAGCGGTGGGGACCCCCTAGGCGGCAGGGGTTATGTAGCCACCTTGCCCACTTGTGGGCTAGATCTGATTGTGCCCTCCGCTGTGAAGCGGTGGGGACCCCCCAGGCGGTAGGGGTTATGTAGCCATTTTGCCCATTTGTGGGCCACTTGTGATTCTGCCCCCCGCTCAGAAGCTGTGGGGAGCCCCCAAGCGGCAGGGGATATGTAGCCACCTTGCCCACTTGTGGGCCACCTGTGATTCTGCCCCCCGCTCTGAAGCGGTGGGGACCCCCTAGGCGGTAGGGGTTATGTAGCCATTTTGCCCACTTGTGGGCCACCTGTGATTCTGCCCCCCGCTCTGAAGCGGTGGGGACCCCCTAGGCGGCAGGGGTTATGTAGCCACCTTGCCCACTTGTGGGCCACCTCTGATTTTGCCCCCCGCTCTGAAGCGGTGGGGACCCCCCAGGCGGCGGGGGTTATGTAGCCACCTTGCCCACTTGTGGGCCACCTGTGATTCCGCCCCCCGCTCTGAAGCGGTGGGGAACCCCTAGGCGGCAGGGGTCATGTAGCCACCTTGCCCACTTCTGGGCCACTTCTGATTGTGCGCTCGGAAGCGTTGGGGTCGCCCAGGCGGCAGGGGTTATGTAGCCACCTTGCCCACTTGTGGGCCACCTCTGATTTTGCCCCCCGCTCTAAAGCGTTGGGGATCCCCTAGGCGGCAGGGGTTATGTAGCCACCTTGCCCACTTGTGGGCCACTTGCGATTCTGCCCCCCGCTCTGAAGCTGTGGGGAGCCCCCAGGCGGCAGGGGTTATGTAGCCATTTTGCCCATTTGTGGGCCACTTGTGATTCTGCCCCCTGCTTCGAAGCGGTGGGGACCCCCCAGGCGGCAGGGGTTATGTAGCCACCTTGCCCACTTGTGGGCCACCTCTGATTTTGCCCCCCGCTCTAAAGCGTTGGGGATCCCCTAGGCGGCAGGGGTTATGTAGCCACCTTGCCCACTTGTGGGCCACTTCTGATTCTGCCCCCCGCTTTGAAGCGGTGGGGCTCCCCCAGGCGGCAGGGGTTATGTAGCCACCTTGCCCACTTGTGCGCCACCTCTGATTCCTCCCCCCGCTCTGAAGCGGTGGGGAACCCCTAGGCGGCAAGGGTCATGTAGCCACCTTGCCCACTTCTGGGCCACTTCTAATTGTGCGCTCGGAAGCGTTGGGGTCGCCCAGGCGGCAGGGGTTATGTAGCCACCTTGCCCACTTGTGGGCCACTTGCGATTCTGCCCCCCGCTCTGAAGCTGTGGGGAGCCCCCAGGCGGCAGGGGTTATGTAGCCATTTTGCCCATTTGTGGGCCACTTGTGATTCTGCCCCCCGCTTTGAAGCGGTGGGGACCCCCCAGGCGGCAGGGGTTATGTAGCCACCTTGCCCACTTGTGGGACACCTCTGATTCTGCCCCCCCGCTCTGAACCGGTGGGGATCCCCCAGGCGGCAGGGGTTATGTAGCCACCTTGCCCACTTGTGGGTCACTTATGATTCTGCGCTCTGAAGCGGTGGGGACCCCCTAGACGGCAGGGGTTATGTAGCCACCTTGCCCACTTTTGGGCCACCTCTGATTCTGCCCCCCGCTCTGACGCGGTAGGGAACCCCTAGGCGGCAGGGGTCATGTAGCCACCTTGCCCACTTCTGGGCCACTTCTGATTGTGCGCTCGGAAGCGTTGGGGTCGCCCAGGCGGCAGGGGTTATGTAGCCACCTTGCCCACTTGTGTGCCACCTCTGATTTTGCCCCCCGCTCTAAAGCGTTGGGGATCCCCTAGGCGGCAGGGGTTATGTAGCCACCTTGCCCACTTGTGGGACACCTCTGATTCTGCCCCCCCGCTCTGAAGCGGTGGGGACCCCCTAGACGGCAGGGGTTATGTAGCCACCTTGCCCACTTTTGGGCCACCTCTGATTTTGCCCCCCGCTCTAAAGCGTTGGGGATCCCCTAGGCGGCAGGGGTTATGTAGCCACCTTGCCCACTTGTGGGCCACTTGCGATTCTGCCCTGAAGCTGTGGGGAGCCCCCAGGCGGCAGGGGTTATGTAGCCATTTTGCCCATTTGTTGGGCCACTTGTGATTCTGCCCCCTGCTTCGAAGCGGTGGGGGCCGCCCAGGCGGCAGGGGTTATGTAGCCACCTTGCCCACTTGTGGGCCACTTGCGATTCTGCCCCGCGCTCTGAAGCTGTGGGGAGCCCCCAGGCGGCAGGGGTTATGTAGCCATTTTGCCCATTTGTGGGCCACTTGTGATTCTGCCCCCCGCTTTGAAGCGGTGGGGACCCCCCAGGCGGCAGGGGTTATGTAGCCACCTTGCCCACTTGTGGGACACCTCTGATTCTGCCCCCCCGCTCTGAACCGGTGGGGATCCCCCAGGCGGCAGGGGTTATGTAGCCACCTTGCCCACTTGTGGGTCACTTATGATTCTGCGCTCTGAAGCGGTGGGGACCCCCTAGACGGCAGGGGTTATGTAGCCACCTTGCCCACTTTTGGGCCACCTCTGATTCTGCCCTCCGCTCTGAACCCCTAGGCGGCAGGGGTCATGTAGCCACCTTGCCCACTTCTGGGCCACTTCTGATTGTGCGCTCGGAAGCGTTGGGGTCGCCCAGGCGGCAGGGGTTATGTAGCCACCTTGCCCACTTGTGTGCCACCTCTGATTTTGCCCCCCGCTCTAAAGCGTTGGGGATCCCCTAGGCGGCAGGGGTTATGTAGCCACCTTGCCCACTTGTGGGCCACTTGCGATTCTGCCCCCCGCTCTGAAGCTGTGGGGAGCCCCCAGGCGGCAGGGGTTATGTAGCCATTTTGCCCATTTGTGGGCCACTTGTGATTCTGCCCCCTGCTTCCAAGCGGTGGGGATCCCCCAGGCGGCAGGGGTTATGTAGCCACCTTGCCCACTTGTGGGCCACTTCTGATTTTGCCCCCCGCTTTGAAGCGGTGGGGACCCCCCAGGCGGCAGGGGTTATGTAGCCACCTTGCCCACTTGTGGGCCACGTGTGATTCCGCCCCCCGCTCTGAAGCGGTGGGGAACCCCTAGGCGGCAGGGGTCATGTAGCCACCTTGCCCACTTCTGGGCCACTTCTGATTGTGCGCTCGGAAGCGTTGGGGTCGCTCAGGCGGCAGGGGTTATGTAGCCACCTTGCCCACTTGTGGGCCACCTCTGATTTTGCCCCCCGCTCTAAAGCGTTGGGGATCCCCTAGGCGGCAGGGGTTATGTAGCCACCTTGCCCACTTGTGGGCCACTTGCGATTCTGCCCCCCGCTCTGAAGCTGTGGGGAGCCCCCAGGCGGCAGGGGTTATGTAGCCATTTTGCCCATTTATGGGCCACTTGTGATTCTGCCCCCTGCTTCGAAGCGGTGGGGACCCCCCAGGCGGCAGGGGTTATGTAGCCACCTTGCCCACTTGTGGGACACCTCTGATTCTGCCCCCCCGCTCTGAAGCGGTGGGGACCCCCCAGGCGGCAGGGGTTATGTAGCCACCTTGCCCACTTGTGCGTCACTTTTGATTCTGCGCTCTGAAGCGGTGGGGACCCCCTAGACGGTAGGGGTTGTGTAGCCACCTTGCCCACTTGTGGGCCACCTCTGATTCTGCCCCCCGCTCTGACGCGGTGGGGAACCCCTAGGCGGCAGGGGTCATGTAGCCACCTTGCCCACTTCTGGGCCACTTCTGATTGTGCGCTCGGAAGCGTTGGGGTCGTCCAGGCGGCAAGGGTTATGTAGCCACCTTGCCCACTTGTGGGCCACCTCTGATTTTGCCCCCCGCTCTAAAGCGTTGGGGATCCCCTAGGCGGCAGGGGTTATGTAGCCACCTTGCCCACTTGTGGGCCACTTGCGATTCTGCCCCCCGCTCTGAAGCTGTGGGGACCCCCTAGGCGGCAGGGGATATGTAGCCACCTTGCCCACTTGTGGGCCACCTGTGATTCTGCCCCCCGCTCTGAAGCGGTGGGGACCCCCTAGGCGGCAGGGGATATGTAGCCACCTTGCCCACTTGTGGGCCACTTCTGATTTTGCCCCCCGCTTTGAAGCGGTGGGGACCCCCCAGGCGGCGGGGGTTATATAGCCGCCTTGCCCACTTGTGGGCCACCTGTGATTCCGCCCCCCGCTCTAAAGAGGTGGGCACCCCCTAGGCGGCAGGGGTTATGTAGCCACCTTGCCCACTTGTCGGCCACATCCGATTTTGCCCCCCGCTCTGAAGCGGTGGGGACGCGCTAGGCGGCAGGGGTTATGTAGCCACCTTGCCCACTTGTGGGCCACCTGTGATTCCGCCCCCCGCTCTAAAGCGGTGGGGACCCCCTAGGCGGCAGGGGTTATGTAGCCACCTTGCCCACTTGTGGGCCACCTCTGATTATGCCCCCCGCTCTGAAGCGGTGGGGAGCCCCCAGGCGGCAGGGGTTATGTAGCCACCTTGCCCACTTGTGCGCCACCTCTGATTCTTCCCCCCGCTCTGAAGCGGTGGGGACCCCCTAGGCGGCAGGGGTTATGTACCCACCTTGCCCACTTGTGGGCCACCTCTGATTCTGCCCCCCGCTCTGAAGCGGTGGGGATCCCCCAGGCGGTAGGGGTTATGTAGCCACCTTGCCCACTTGTGGGCCACCTCTGATTCCGCCCCCCGCTCTGAAGCGTTGGGGATCGCCTAGGCGGCAGGGGATATGTAGCCACCTTGCCCCCCCTTGTGGGCCACCTCTGATTCTGCCCCCCACTCTGAAGCGGTGGGGACGCCCTAGGCGGCAGGGGTTATGTAGCCACCTTGCCCACTTGTGGGCCACTTCTGATTCTGCCCCCCCGCTTTGAAGCGGTGGGGACCCCCCAGGCGGCAGGGGTTATGTAGCCACCTTGCCCACTTGTGGGCCACCTCTGATTCTGCCCCCCGCTCTGAAGCGGTGGGGAGCCCCCAGGCGGCAGGGGTTATGTAGCCACCTTGCCCACTTGTGCGCCACCTCTGATTCTTCCCCCCGCTCTGAAGCGGTGGGGACCCCCTAGGCGGCAGGGGTTATGTACCCACCTTGCCCACTTGTGGGCCACCTCTGATTCTGCCCCCCGCTCTGAAGCGGTGGGGATCCCCCAGGCGGCAGGGGTTATGTAGCCACCTTGCCCACTTGTGGGCCTCTTCTGATTCCGCCCCCCGCTCTGAAGCGTTGGGGATCGCCTAGGCGGCAGGGGATATGTAGCCACCTTGCCCCCTTGTGGGCCACCTCTGATTCTGCCCCCCGCTCTGAAGCGGTGGGGAACCCCTAGGTGGCAGGGGTTATGTAGCCACCTTGCCCACTTGTGGGCCACTTCTGATTTTGCCCCCCGCTTTGAAGCGGCGGGGACCCCCCAGGCGGCAGGGGTTATGTAGCCACCTTGCCCACTTGTGGGCCACCTCTGATTCTGCCCCCCGCTCTGAAGCGGTGGGGAGCCCCCAGGCGGCAGGGGTTATGTAGCCACCTTGCCCACTTGTGCGCCACCTCTGATTCTTCCCCCCGCTCTGAAGCGGTGGGGACCCCCTAGGCGGCAGGGGTTATGTACCCACCTTGCCCACTTGTGGGCCACCTCTGATTCTGCCCCCCGCTCTGAAGCGGTGGGGATCCCCCAGGCGGCAGGGGTTATGTAGCCACCTTGCCCACTTGTGGGCCTCTTCTGATTCCGCCCACCGCTCTGAAGCGTTGGGAATCGCCTAGGCGGCAGGGGATATGTAGCCACCTTGCCCCCTTGTGGGCCACCTCTGATTCTGCCCCCCGCTCTGAAGCGGTGGGGAACCCCTAGGTGGCAGGGGTTATGTAGCCACCTTGCCCACTTGTGGGCCACTTCTGATTTTGCCCCCCGCTTTGAAGCGGTGGGGACCCCCTAGGCGGCAGGGGTTATGTAGCCACCTTGCCCACTTGTGGGCCACCTGTGATTCCGCCCCTCGCTCTAAAGCGGTGGGGACGCCCTAGGCGGCAGGGGTTATGTAGCCACCTTGCCCACTTGTGGGCCACTTCTGATTTTGCCCCCCGCTTTGAAGCGGTGGGGACCCCCCAGGCGGCAGGGGTTATGTAGCCACCTTGCCCACTTGTGGGCCACCTCTGATTCTGCCCCCCGCTCTGAAGCGGTGGGGAGCCCCCAGGCGGCAGGGGTTATGTAGCCACCTTGCCCACTTGTGCGCCACCTCTGATTCTTCCCCCCGCTCTGAAGCGGTGGGGACCCCCTAGGCGGCAGGGGTTATGTACCCACCTTGCCCACTTGTGGGCCACCTCTGATTCTGCCCCCCGCTCTGAAGCGGTGGGGATCCCCCAGGCGGCAGGGGTTATGTAGCCACCTTGCCCACTTGTGGGCCTCTTCTGATTCCGCCCCCCGCTCTGAAGCGTTGGGAATCGCCTAGGCGGCAGGGGATATGTAGCCACCTTGCCCCCTTGTGGGCCACCTCTGATTCTGCCCCCCGCTCTGAAGCGGTGGGGAACCCCTAGGTGGCAGGGGTTATGTAGCCACCTTGCCCACTTGTGGGCCACTTCTGATTTTGCCCCCCGCTTTGAAGCGGTGGGGATCCCCCAGGCGGCAGGGGTTATGTAGCCACCTTGCCCACTTGTGGGCCACCTCTGATTCTGCCCCCCGCTCTGAAGCGGTGGGGAGCCCCCAGGCGGCAGCGGTTATGTAGCCACCTTGCCCACTTGTGCGCCACCTGTGATTCTTCCCCCCGCTCTGAAGCGGTGGGGAACCCCTAGGCGGCAGGGGTTATGTAGCCACCTTGCCCACTTGTGCGCCACCTCTGATTCTTCCCCCGGCTCTGAAGCGGTGGGGAACCCCTAGGCGGCAGGGGTTATGTACCCACCTTGCCCACTTGTGGGCCACCTCTGATTCTGCCCCCCGCTCTGAAGCGGTGGGGATCCCCCAGGCGGCAGGGGTTATGTAGCCACCTTGCCCACTTGTGGGCCTCTTCTGATTCCGCCCCCCGCTCTGAAGCGTTGGGGATCGCCTAGGCGGCACGGGATATGTAGCCACCTTGCCCCCTTGTGGGCCACCTCTGATTCTGCCCCCCACTCTGAAGCGGTGGGGACGCCCTAGGCGGCAGGGGTTATGTAGCCACCTTGCCCACTTGTGGGCCACCTGTGATTCCGCCCCCCGCTCTAAAGCGGTGGGGACCCCCTAGGCGGCAGGGGTTATGTAGCCACCTTGCCCACTTGTGGGCCACCTCTGATTCTGCCCCCCGCTTTGAAGCGGTGGGGATCCCCCAGGCGGCAGGGGTTATGTAGCCACCTTGCCCACTTGTGGGCCACCTCTGATTCTGCCCCCCGCTCTGAAGCGGTGGGGAGCCCCCAGGCGGCAGGGGTTATGTAGCCACCTTGCCCACTTGTGCGCCACCTCTGATTCTTCCCCCCGCTCTGAAGCGGTGGGGAACCCCTAGGCGGCAGGGGTTATGTACCCACCTTGCCCACTTGTGGGCCACCTCTGATTCTGCCCCCCGCTCTGAAGCGGTGGGGATCCCCCAGGCGGCAGGGGTTATGTAGCCACCTTGCCCACTTGTGGGCCTCTTCTGATTCCGCCCCCTGCTCTGAAGCGTTGGGGATCGCCTAGGCGGCAGGGGATATGTAGCCACCTTGCCCCCCCTTGTGGGCCACCGCTGATTCTGCCCCCCACTCTGAAGCGGTGGGGACGCCCTAGGCGGCAGGGGTTATGTAGCCACCTTGCCCACTTGTGGGCCACCTGTGATTCCGCCCCCCGCTTTGAAGCGGTGGGGACCCCCTAGGCGGCAGGGGTTATGTAGCCACCTTGCCCACTTGTGGGCCACCTCTGATTCTGCCCCCCCGCTTTGAAGCGGTGGGGATCCCCCAGGCGGCAGGGGTTATGTAGCCACCTTGCCCACTTGTGGGCCACCTCTGATTCTGCCCCCCGCTCTGAAGCGGTGGGGAGCCCCCAGGCGGCAGGGGTTATGTAGCCACCTTGCCCACTTGTGCGCCACCTCTGATTCTTCCCCCCGCTCTGAAGCGGTGGGGAACCCCTAGGCGGCAGGGGTTATGTACCCACCTTGCCCACTTGTGGGCCACCTCTGATTCTGCCCCCCGCTCTGAAGCGGTGGGGATCCCCCAGGCGGCAGGGGTTATGTAGCCACCTTGCCCACTTGTGGGCCTCTTCTGATTCCGCCCCCCGCTCTGAAGCGTTGGGGATCGCCTAGGCGGCAGGGGATATGTAGCCACCTTGCCCCCTTGTGGGCCACCTCTGATTCTGCCCCCCGCTCTGAAGCGGTGGGGAACCCCTAGGTGGCAGGGGTTATGTAGCCACCTTGCCCACTTGTGGGCCACTTCTGATTTTGCCCCCCGCTTTGAAGCGGTGGGGACCCCCCAGGCGGCAGGGGTTATGTAGCCACCTTGCCCACTTGTGGGCCACCTCTGATTCTGCCCCCCGCTCTGAAGCGGTGGGGAGCCCCCAGGCGGCAGGGGTTATGTAGCCACCTTGCCCACTTGTGCGCCACCTCTGATTCTTCCCCCCGCTCTGAAGCGGTGGGGACCCCCTAGGCGGCAGGGGTTATGTACCCACCTTGCCCACTTGTGGGCCACCTCTGATTCTGCCCCCCGCTCTGAAGCGGTGGGGATCCCCCAGGCGGCAGGGGTTATGTAGCCACCTTGCCCACTTGTGGGCCTCTTCTGATTCCGCCCCCCGCTCTGAAGCGTTGGGGATCGCCTAGGCGGCAGGGGATATGTAGCCACCTTGCCCCCTTGTGGGCCACCTCTGATTCTGCCCCCCACTCTGAAGCGGTGGGGACGCCCTAGGCGGCAGGGGTTATGTAGCCACCTTGCCCCCATGTGGGCCACCTCTGATTCTGCCCCCCGCTCTGAAGCGGTGGGGAACCCCTAGGTGGCAGGGGTTATGTAGCCACCTTGCCCACTTGTGGGCCACTTCTGATTTTGCCCCCCGCTTTGAAGCGGTGGGGACCCCCTAGGCGGCAGGGGTTATGTAGCCACCTTGCCCACTTGTGGGCCACCTGTGATTCCGCCCCCCGCTCTAAAGCGGTGGGGACCCCCTAGGCGGCAGGGGTTATGTAGCCACCTTGCCCACTTGTGGGCCACCTCTGATTCTGCCCCCCGCTCTGAAGCGGTGGGGAGCCCCCAGGCGGCAGGGGTTATGTAGCCACCTTGCCCACTTGTGCGCCACCTCTGATTCTTCCCCCCGCTCTGAAGCGGTGGGGAACCCCTAGGCGGCAGGGGTTATGTACCCACCTTGCCCACTTGTGGGCCACCTCTGATTCTGCCCCCCGCTCTGAAGCGGTGGGGAGCCCCCAGGCGGCAGGGGTTATGTAGCCACCTTGCCCACTTGTGCACCACCTCTGATTCTTCCCCCCGCTCTGAAGCGGTGGGGACCCCCTAGGCGGCAGGGGTTATGTACCCACCTTGCCCACTTGTGGGCCACCTCTGATTCTGCCCCCCGCTTTGAAGCGGTGGGGACCCCTCAGGCGGCAGGGGTTATGTAGCCACCTTGCCCACTTGTGGGCCACCTCTGATTCCGCCCCCCGCTCTGAAGCGGTGGGGAGCCCCCAGGCGGCAGGGGTTATGTAGCCACCTTGCCCACTTGTGCGCCACCTCTGATTCTTCCCCCCGCTCTGAAGCGGTGGGGACCCCCTAGGCGGCAGGGTTTATGTACCCACCTTGCCCACTTGTGGGCCACCTCTGATTCTGCCCCCTCGCTCTGAAGCGGTGGGGATCCCCCAGGCGGCAGGGGTTATGTAGCCACCTTGCCCACTTGTGCACCACCTCTGATTCTTCCCCCCGCTCTGAAGCGGTGGGGACCCCCTAGGCGGCAGGGGTTATGTACCCACCTTGCCCACTTGTGGGCCACCTCTGATTCTGCCCCCCGCTTTGAAGCGGTGGGGACCCCTCAGGCGGCAGGGGTTATGTAGCCACCTTGCCCACTTGTGGGCCACCTCTGATTCCGCCCCCCGCTCTGAAGCGGTGGGGAGCCCCCAGGCGGCAGGGGTTATGTAGCCACCTTGCCCACTTGTGCGCCACCTCTGATTCTTCCCCCCGCTCTGAAGCGGTGGGGACCCCCTAGGCGGCAGGGGTTATGTACCCACCTTGCCCACTTGTGGGCCACCTCTGATTCTGCCCCCTCGCTCTGAAGCGGTGGGGATCCCCCCGGCGGCAGGGGTTATGTAGCCACCTTGCCCACTTGTGGGCCTCTTCTAATTCCGCCCCCCGCTCTGAAGCGTTGGGGATCGCCTAGGCGGCAGGGGATATGTAGCCACCTTGCCCCCTTGTGGGCCACCTCTGATTCTGCCCCCCACTCTGAAGCGGTGGGGACGCCCTAGGCGGCAGGGGTTATGTAGCCACCTTGCCCACTTGTGGGCCACCTCTGATTCTGCCCCCCGCTTTGAAGCGGTGGGGACCCCCCAGGCGGCAGGGGTTATGTAGCCACCTTGCCCACTTGTGGGCCACCTCTGATTCTGCCCCCCGCTCTGAAGCGGTGGGGAGCCCCCAGGCGGCAGGGGTTATGTAGCCACCTTGCCCGCTTGTGCACCACCTCTGATTCTTCCCCCCGCTCTGAAGCGGTGGGGACCCCCTAGGCGGCAGGGGTTATGTACCCACCTTGCCCACTTGTGGGCCACCTCTGATTCTGCCCCCCGCTCTGAAGCGGTGGGGATCCCCCAGGCGGCAGGGGTTATGTAGCCACCTTGCCCACTTGTGGGCCACCTCTGATTCTGCCCCCCGCTCTGAAGCTGTGGGGACCCCCTAGGCGGCAGGGGTTATGTAGCCACCTTGCCCACTTGTGGGCCACCTCTGATTCTGCCCCCGACTCTGAAGCGGTGGGGACCCCCCAGGCGGCAGGGGTTATGTAGCCACCTTGCCCACTTGTGGGCCACCTCTGATTCTGCCCCCCGCTCTGAAGCGGTGGGGACCCCCTAGGCGGCAGGGGTTATGTAGCCACCTTGCCCACTTGTGGGCCACCTCTGATTCTGCCCCCCGCTCTGAAGCGGTGGGGACCCCCCAGGCGGCAGCGGTTATGTAGCCACCTTGCCCACTTGTGGGCCACCTCTGATTCTGCCCCCCGCTTTGAAGCGATGGGGAACCCCTAGGCGGCACGAGTTATGTAGCCACCTTGCCCACTTGTGGGCCACCTCTGATTCTGCCCCCTCGCTCTGAAGCGTTGGGGATCGCCTAGGCGGCAGGGGATATGTAGCCACCTTGCCCACTTGTGGGCCTCTTCTGATTCCGCCCCCCGCTCTGAAGCGTTGGGGATCGCCTAGGCGGCAGGGGATATGTAGCCACCTTGCCCACTTGTGGGCCACCTCTGATTCTGCCCCCCGCTCTGAAGCGGTGGGGACCCCCTAGGCGGCAGGGGTTATGTAGCCACCTTGCCCACTTGTGGGCCACCTCTGATTCTGCCCCCGACTCTGAAGCGGTGGGGACCCCCCAGGCGGCAGGGGTTATGTAGCCACCTTGCCCACTTGTGGGCCACCTCTGATTCTGCCCCCCGCTCTGAAGCGGTGGGGACCCCCCAGGCGGCAGGGGTTATGTAGCCACCTTGCCCACTTGTGGGCCATCTGTGATTCCGCCCCCCGCTCTAAAGCGGTGGGGACCCCCCAGGCGGCAGGGGTTATGTAGCCACCTTGCCCACTTGTGGGCCACCTCTGATTCTGCCCCCCGCTTTGAAGCGATGGGGAACCCCTAGGCGGCACGAGTTATGTAGCCACCTTGCCCACTTGTGGGCCACCTCTGATTCTGCCCCCTCGCTCTGAAGCGTTGGGGATCGCCTAGGCGGCAGGGGATATGTAGCCACCTTGCCCACTTGTGGGCCTCTTCTGATTCCGCCCCCCGCTCTGAAGCGTTGGGGATCGCCTAGGCGGCAGGGGATATGTAGCCACCTTGCCCCCTTGTGGGCCACCTCTGATTCTGCCCCCCACTCTGAAGCGGTGGGGACGCCCTAGGCGGCAGGGGTTATGTAGCCACCTTGCCCACTTGTGGGCCACTTCTGATTCTGCCCCCCGCTTTGAAGCGGTGGGGACCCCCCAGGCGGCAGGGGTTATGTAGCCACCTTGCCCACTTGTGGGCCACCTCTGATTCTGCCCCCCGCTCTGAAGCGGTGGGGAGCCCCCAGGCGGCAGGGGTTATGTAGCCACCTTGCCCGCTTGTGCACCACCTCTGATTCTTCCCCCCGCTCTGAAGCGGTGGGGACCCCCTAGGCGGCAGGGGTTATGTACCCACCTTGCCCACTTGTGGGCCACCTCTGATTCTGCCCCCCCGCTCTGAAGCGGTGGGGATCCCCCAGGCGGCAGGGGTTATGTAGCCACCTTGCCCACTTGTGGGCCACCTCTGATTCTGCCCCCCGCTCTGAAGCGGTGGGGACCCCCTAGGCGGCAGGGGTTATGTAGCCACCTTGCCCACTTGTGGGCCACCTCTGATTCTGCCCCCGACTCTGAAGCGGTGGGGACCCCCTAGGCGGCAGGGGTTATGTAGCCACCTTGCCCACTTGTGGGCCACCTCTGATTCTGCCCCCCGCTCTGAAGCGGTGGGGACCCCCCAGGCGGCAGGGGTTATGTAGCCACCTTGCCCACTTGTGGGCCACCTGTGATTCCGCCCCCCGCTCTAAAGCGGTGGGGACCCCCCAGGCGGCAGGGGTTATGTAGCCACCTTGCCCACTTGTGGGCCACCTCTGATTCTGCCCCCCGCTTTGAAGCGATGGGGAACCCCTAGGCGGCACGAGTTATGTAGCCACCTTGCCCACTTGTGGGCCACCTCGGATTTTGCCCCCCGCTCCGAAGCGGTGGGGAACCCCTAGGCGGCAGGGGTTATGTAGCCACCTTGCCCACTTGTGGGCCACCTCTGATTCTGCCCCCTCGCTCTGAAGCGTTGGGGATCGCCTAGGCGGCAGGGGATATGTAGCCACCTTGCCCACTTGTGGGCCTCTTCTGATTCCGCCCCCCGCTCTGAAGCGTTGGGGATCGCCTAGGCGGCAGGGGTTATGTAGCCACCTTGCCCCCTTGTGGGCCACCTCTGATTCTGCCCCCCACTCTGAAGCGGTGGGGACGCCCTAGGCGGCAGGGGTTATGTAGCCACCTTGCCCACTTGTGGGCCACTTCTGATTCTGCCCCCCGCTTTGAAGCGGTGGGGACCCCCCAGGCGGCAGGGGTTATGTAGCCACCTTGCCCACTTGTGGGCCACCTCTGATTCTGCCCCCCGCTCTGAAGCGGTGGGGAGCCCCCAGGCGGCAGGGGTTATGTAGCCACCTTGCCCGCTTGTGCACCACCTCTGATTCTTCCCCCCGCTCTGAAGCGGTGGGGACCCCCTAGGCGGCAGGGGTTATGTACCCACCTTGCCCACTTGTGGGCCACCTCTGATTCTGCCCCCCCGCTCTGAAGCGGTGGGGATCCCCCAGGCGGCAGGGGTTATGTAGCCACCTTGCCCACTTGTGGGCCACCTCTGATTCTGCCCCCCGCTCTGAAGCGGTGGGGACCCCCTAGGCGGCAGGGGTTATGTAGCCACCTTGCCCACTTGTGGGCCACCTCTGATTCTGCCCCCGACTCTGAAGCGGTGGGGACCCCCTAGGCGGCAGGGGTTATGTAGCCACCTTGCCCACTTGTGGGCCACCTCTGATTCTGCCCCCCGCTCTGAAGCGGTGGGGACCCCCCAGGCGGCAGGGGTTATGTAGCCACCTTGCCCACTTGTGGGCCACCTGTGATTCCGCCCCCCGCTCTAAAGCGGTGGGGACCCCCCAGGCGGCAGGGGTTATGTAGCCACCTTGCCCACTTGTGGGCCACCTCTGATTCTGCCCCCCGCTTTGAAGCGATGGGGAACCCCTAGGCGGCACGAGTTATGTAGCCACCTTGCCCACTTGTGGGCCACCTCGGATTTTGCCCCCCGCTCCGAAGCGGTGGGGAACCCCTAGGCGGCAGGGTTTATGTACCCACCTTGCCCACTTGTGGGCCACTTCTGATTTTGCCCCCCGCATTGAAGCGCCGGGGACCCCCTAGGCGGCAGGGGTTATGTAGCCACCTTGCCCACTTGTGGGCCACCTCTGATTCTGCTCCCCGCTCTGAAGCGGTGGGGACCCCCTAGGCGGCAGGGGTTATGTAGCCACCTTGCCCACTTCTGGGCCACTTGCGATTCTGCCCCTTGCTCTGAAGCGGTGGGGACCCCCCAGGCGGCAGGGGTTATGTAGCCACCTTGCCCACTTGTGAGCCACCTCCGATTTGACCCCCGCTCTGAAGCGGTGGGGATCCCCCAGGCGGCAGGGGTTATGTAGCCACCTTGCCCACTTGTGGGCCTCTTCTGATTCTGCCCCCCGCTCTAAAGCGGTGGGGACCCCGCAGGTGGAAGGGGTTATGTAGCCACCTTGCCCACTTGTGGGCCACTTCTGCTTGTGCCTTTGTACAATAAGGTTACTCCAGAGGACAAGCACCGTCGGTAAATTGCAGGTCCCGGAAAGCCTTATTGAGGCACTGCAGCCTGGCCAGAAGCCTGAACTCCGACGCCAAGTCGCGGAGCACCAATACCTGGCAATGATAGGGATCACACAGCTCGGGGGCACACTACCCATGCTGCCAAAGGACCCGGCGTAGGAGGAAGGAAACGCAGGATCGGCATGGTATGGGGCGCTTTGGGCACGAAAGGTGAGACCCAATGCTACGAAGAACCTCAAACCGCAAGTGCACCATTGGCCGCAAAAGCGCACAACCCGGGTAGTCAGGACGGACAAACAATGTAAGGACGCCACAGCCCCACTGCGTCAGGTGCACAACAAAGTAAAGGTATATGCGGCAGGAGATTTGACAAGGAAAAAGAAAAGGCAGCTGCTGGACATACTGGGGTCCCCCGCTGGACCGGAGGGACTCGGGTGTAACCGCCGCTGTGTGGGGAAAGGAAAAATACCTGACGAACCCACGGGGCGTCCCTATCCCTCCGCGGCCCAGGCTGGACCGGAGGGACTCGGGTGTAACCGCCGCTGTGTGGGGAAAGGAAAAATACCTTATGGACCCACGGGGCGTCCCTATCCCTCCGCGGCCCAGGCTGGACCGGAGGGACCCGGGTGTAACCGCCGCTGTGTGGGGGAAGGAAGAATACCTTATGCACCCACGGGGCGTCCCTATCCCTCCGCGGCCCAGGCTGGACCGGAGGGACTCGGGTGTAACCGCCGCTGTGTGGGGAAAGGAAGAATACCTTATGGACCCACGGGGCGTCCCTATCCCCCCGCGGCCCAGGCTGGACCGGAGGGACTCGGGTGTAACCGCCGCTGTGTGGGGAAAGGAAAAATACCTTATGGACCCACGTGGCGTCCCTATCCCCCCGCGGCCCAGGCTGGACCGGAGGGACTCGGGTGTAACCGCCGCTGCGTGGGTAAAGGAAAAGTACCTGACGAACCCCCGGGGCGTCCCTATCCCTCCGCGGCCCAGGCTGGACCGGAGGGACCCGGGTGTAACCGCCGTTGTGTGGGGGAAGGAAGAATACCTTATGGACCCACGGGGCGTCCCTATCCCTCCGCGGCCCAGGCTGGACCGGAGGGACTCGGGTGTAACCGCCGCTGTGTGGGGAAAGGAAGAATACCTTATGGACCCACGGGGCGTCCCTATCCCCCCGCGGCCCAGGCTGGACTGGAGGGACTCGGGTGTAACCGCCGCTGTGTGGGGAAAGGAAAAATACCTGACGAACCCACGGGGCGTCCCTATCCCTCCGCGGCCCAGGCTGGACCGGAGGGACTCGGGTGTAACCGCCGCTGTGTGTGGGAAGGAAGAATACCTGACGAACCCACGGGGCGTCCCTATCCCTCCGCGGCCCAGGCTGGACCGGAGGGACCCGGGTGTAACCGCCGCTGTGTGGGGGAAGGAAGAATACCTTATGGACCCATGGGGCGTCCCTATCCCCCCGCGGCCCAGGCTGGACCGGAGGGACTCGGGTGTAACCGCCGCTGTGTGGGGAAAGGAAAAATACCTGACGAACCCACGGGGCGTCCCTATCCCTCCGCGGCCCAGGCTGGACCGGAGGGACCCGGGTGTAACCGCCGCTATGTGGGGGAAGGAAGAATACCTTATGGACCCATGGGGCGTCCCTATCCCCCCGCGGCCCAGGCTGGACCGGAGGGACTCGGGTGTAACCGCCGCTGTGTGGGGGAGGGAAGAATACCTTATGGACCCACGGGGCGTCCCTATCCCCCCGCGGCCCACGCTGGACCGGAGGGACCCGGGTGTAACCGCCGCTGTCTGGGGAAAGGAAAAATACCTGACGAACCCACGGGGCGTCCCTATCCCTCCGCGGCCCAGGCTGGACCAGAGGGACTTGGGTGTAACCGCCGCTGTGTGGGGAAAGGAAAAATACCTGACGAACCCACGGGGCGTCCCTATCCCTCCGCGGCCCAGGCTGGACTGGAGGGACTCGGGTGTAACCGCCGCTGTGTGGGGCATGATCGTCTCTCAAAAAACAGGTCGACAGGGGCTCCTGGGGGGGCTGGGGCCCCCCCTGGTCCGTCTCTGGGGGGCCTCCCCTTTTTTCATGATCGTCTCTCAAAAAACAGGTCGACAGGGGCTCCTGGG
Source organism: Eutreptiella sp. 'Long Island Sound 2002' (assembly GCA_964036045.1). Taxonomy (NCBI): domain Eukaryota; phylum Euglenozoa; class Euglenophyceae; order Eutreptiales; family Eutreptiaceae; genus Eutreptiella; species Eutreptiella sp. 'Long Island Sound 2002'. Next base: position 80,410,830 of record OZ038384.1, read on the forward strand.
GGGGCTGGCGCCCCCCCTGGTCCGTCTCTGGGGGGCCTCCCCTTATTTCATGATCGTCTCTCAAAAACACAGGTCGACAGGGGCTCCTGGGGGGGCTGGCGCCCCCCCTGGTCAGTCTCTGGGGGGCCACCCCTTATTTCATGATCGTCTCTCATAGACACAGGTCAACAGGGGCTCCTGGGGGGGCTGGTGCCCCTTCATGATCGTCTCTCAAAAACACAGGTCGACAGGGGCTCCTGGGGGGGCTGGTGCCTCCCCTGGTCAGTCTCTGGGGGGCCACCCCTTATTTCATGATCGTCTCTCAAAAACACACGTTGACAGGGGCTCCTGGGGGGGCTGGCGCCCCCCCTGGTCAGTCTCTGGTGGGCCACCCCTTATTTCATGATCGTCTCTCATAGACACAGGTCGACAGGGGCTCCTGGGGGGCTGGCGCCCCCCCTGGTCAGTCTCTGGGGGGCCACCCCTTATTTCATTATCGTCTCTCACCAGGGATCCACCTGGGACGGGGGGGCCACCCCTTATTTCAGTACTGTGTCGCCAAGGCACTTAGGCGTCACAAGTTGCCCACCCTCTAGGACCCCGTATACGCGCGATTTGACAATATTCTACATTTCTACTTTGAGTATGTTATTTGACGTATGTGACCAAAGTTGTTGGCAGAGCTGTGTGACACCCGTTGAAATACGTGTTGATGTGTTAGCCTTGTGTTTCCCCGTCTTCTAGTGTGTTGTATTTGACGTTTTTCTAAAGCTGGCCGAAATCTCGGCCAGGTTTTGGGTAACATTGCAAACAACTATGTGTATATGCAGTTTTTGACCCTTCTGGCCGAAATTTCGGCCAGCTTTTTGGTTTCCTGGTGAATAGGCATAGTTATTTTCATTTTTCTTAGGGCTGGCCGAAATTTCGGCCAGCTTTTTGGTCTGTTCACTATTCAAGCACTTATATTCTGGTTTTTTGGCGGTCTGGCCAGCTTTTCGTACTTTTGAACATTTAAGCAATTATTTCCCCTTTGAACACACCTGGCCGAAATTTCGGCCAGCTTGCAATTGTCGTTGTTCATGAGTATTACACCATAGACTCCTACATAACTGTTTTCTTGTCTCAGCATTAATGTCTTCTGCTATTACTGTCAATGTTGTACATGCTGCAGTTACTGGTGCTTTTGCTACTATAGCCAAAGGGCTGTTGCGAAATGCATTACGTGGTGGGACTCTGCAAAAGCTTTTGCAATTCTGCCTCTTGTTGCGGAAGAATCGCAGGAGCCGGCACTCCCTGACACAGTTGAAGGCTGCCGCCACTGAGAAGAAGCCCCCACGATGGTACATGACATTTTTGTCACAGTTCCATGCCCTATACTGCCTGCTGCGCCGTATGGCCCTCCCATACTCTAACTGTGGGTCTGGTTACAACTGGGGTATTATGTCCTGCCGCCAACGCCGTAAGGTAGGAGTCCTTGGTCAGTGTAACACTAAGCAGGAGTCCATTCACCATCGTGCTGGACTAGCAGCACACAACTTGTGGAACACCATGCACCGTAGGCAAGTTTGTATATGGTTTGATAACCTGAGGCGTTACAGGTCGGGAGCTGATCCCCATTCACCCGACTTAACCCTAAACTGTACAGCTGTTGCTGTTTTGCACACTACTGCCCTACCTGCATACCGGGGTCTGCCGGAGTTGGCCGAAATTGAGGCCAGGGTACCAAAGGTTGCTGATGACATCTTTCGCTCACATAGAGCATTGTTTGATCGTATTGATGTTGCCAACCAAGGTATTCAGAGAGTTTGGGTTCGTGCTCCTTTGGATATTGCCAGAAAAAATGTCCGTTCCCTCAACTGGAGACCCTTTTTCCTGTCTGAGCTCCGCTCCGGCACACACAAAGAGCTTTTGCAACTCGTGGTTGATTTGTCATGTGTGGAACACCGCACCAGACACTGTGTTCCGCTGCTTGTGGACATGAAAATACACTTTGCCCTACTTAAGCTGTGTTATGGTGCTGCTTATGTTCCCTGGAATGTACCACAATTACTGTTGGGTTTTCCTTTGGTGTACGGAGTATGGCATAGCTATAAGTATTGCGTTGAATTGATCTACAGGGCGTTCCTGCCGTTCATTAAGTTTTTGGAGCAGGGGAACAGCCTTCAGGTTGGGTCTATCCTCCCTCGCAAGGTCAAGGTCATCCATATGGAGAAGACGTTGCTTGGACTCATGCTAGCCACATCGTCCAATAGAGGCAGACTAGATGAGCGCGTCACTTCCCTGCTCAATAGCCAGCGGGACTTGACACCCATTCAGCGCAAGGGTTTGCGTATGTTATTAGCCCTTAAGGCTTTGCTGTACACATACTGTCCAGCTGCTTTCAGCATTGGGACTTTGGTTCGTGAGTGCAACTGGGAGGGACGGGGGGCAGGTTCCGGTATTGTAGCTAAGCAGGCACTTGAGATGTCCCTACTGCTCATGCTGAACATCCTAAAGCCCGAGGAACAGTTAACCACGGAGTATGTGAAAACCACCGCTGTTGCTCTTTTGTTTTGGAGTCGGTGGCATTCCGCCTCCCTAGGGTGTATCCACTCTGAGGAGCTGGGTGAGGCACTTCTGAGTCGGTTCTCAGCCCACTGTCGCCGCAACACTGCCTGTACTAGTGTCCAACAGTCGTCTGATTTATTTCTGACACTTCCCCCTGTCCAACCGGGAGAGAAAGTTTTGCGTGGTGTGCTGACTGAGAGATCCGTGGCAATGTTCTCTGCCAATCTTAAACAATTCATCTTGACAGCCCATACACAGAGCCTGCCCATTTGTGTTCCCGTTCCGGACTATAAACTTGAGGTGAGAAGACTGGATGCAGTTGAGGATTTGACGTTCCCCGGTACCATGTCTAGGACACGAATCACCACAGACCGTTCAAAAGTGGTTCTGTTGCATGCAATGCAAAATCTGGTTGCACGTACCAGGGTTCCTGAGGGTGTTGAGGATTTTGTACAGACAAATGCACCTGCCCGCACTGCTGCCGAGCAAGGGGTGTTGCGTACTGCACATGCTTCCATTCGCGCTGCCAACCGTGCACCGCCTGCTGCTGCTGCTGCTGCTCCTGGTGGAATTGCCTTGCCCCCAAAGCCACCCCCGAAGCCCCGAGCCAGAGGCCCCCCAGTACCTTCCCCGCCCCCCCCCCCCGCCCAATACCCCCCCCCCCGCCCCTGATGATTCCATTGCTGTCGACTCTTGTGATAGTGACCAGGATATTGATTGTGATGCAGACAGCGTTGCCTCCTTTGAAGCCCTAGATGAGGCGGAACACATCGGTGTGGATACCCAGGACTGGGACTGATTTCTGTTTGCAGCTGTGTTTGTCACTGTGGTATGGGTTCTGCCACGCATTGCCAGTGATTTTGGTGTGTCTATTTGCTGCTTCATGTTTTTCTGGCCGAAATTTCGGCCAGACTTGTTGTTTTGTCATATGGCTACCCCCAGAACACAAATGACTTAAGGTTCTGGCCGAAATTTCTCAGAATGGTATTTGTACACAGTGGTTTGACATGCAGAGCAGGTTATCCGATTTTCCTGTCAGGCAGTCCGTTTTGGTCCTTTTTTGGTTGATCTGTGCTTGTTATTTGCTACCTGGGATCCCTTCATGAAATGTTGCCCTGTAGCCCTTTATTTTATGACTGAGCCTGGAGGGGTATCACAGGACATGGCTGTTTCGCCAGATGGTGAGCCTGTAGCAGACAATGGGCAATCTCAAGTGCAATCCCAGTCTCAAGAGGACCAGGCGAGCACAGAGGGACTTCAAAAGAAGCCTAAGGCCGCACCAAAGAAAAATTCATCATCCTCCATCAAGTTATCCGACTGGGTCACGTCAACGACGAAAATAAAGGTTCGGTGGGATCAGATTATTATCGACCACGACCGAAATTTTGGGCAGGTCCGTAGGATTTCGGATGATCGCGTGCAACGCCGCTACGACGATCTGAAGGCAGCCCCGCCTGTGGATTACATCCAGGATCTTCTTTTTTATAAAGTCACTCGTATGTGTGTTGTGGTATTCTTCTCGATAGTACCGTTTTCGCGTCTGAATTTTCGACCCTGCTGTTACGAATATTCCTGTTGCACAGCCACTCGCTGGGTTCTGTTGGGGGGTCAGCATGTTTACACTGCTGCCCAAAAACACAAGACCGAATTTGAGATGAAAAATATGGAGGCTCTGGATTGGACCCTGGTATTTGGTGGTTATGAAGTCAAACAGGACTGCCCCCTGCGGACTAGGCGCCGGCTTGCAGGCTTACATCAAATCCAGACCACTGCTGGCTCAGCATCCACCACATCGGAGCGAATGTCCCTACTCCTGGGGGGTAGTGTTCCACATGTTCTCCTGTGCAGAGTGCTGTTGCCAAACGGTGGGCTGGCGTTGGGCGTTTGGTGAAATTTGTGGGTATTGCTTCAATAGACGCCATGGCAGCCATGGAAAAGCGTGGACTACATCCCGCACTGGGTACGTTCAAGGAAGTGGAAGGCATCACGCCTGACCGACTTCGCGACATCGTAGGTTACATGGATGGGACAAAAAGTACCCTACCTGGTCTCAAAAAAAATTATAAAAGATGTTAAAAAGGCCCAGATGTGGTCCTGGCACATTCTTCATCCCGAGGCGGTTACCAATGGGCTTGTGAACAACACCAGAGGTATGTTTTGGTCAAACAGGGGTTTGTATTCGAATAAATCGACCGACCTGGCCGAAATTTCGGCGAGCTTGTGTGTCGTTCAATTAATGCACAATAGGAGCCCACCCTGTGACTGTCTGCAGCTACACTTGGTACTATCGAGATGGCCAAAAGGCAGTGCGCTATTGCATCACACCTGAAGGTAGCCTATGGCAGTTGGACCTGGACTGAAGAAAATCCCTGGCCCCCGTGGTCAGCAGTAATTAAGGCCCCTCTTTGGAAGGAACCCAAATATGAGGGGTTGCGGGGATTGTTGCAGAAGCCTGTTGCTAAGCCTGTTTGTGAAAAATCTGATACTGGTCTGGTCAGTATCTAGTGTGCTAGGGAGTCCCTCGTTGAGTCAAACACAGGCAAACTCATTGCAGAGTCAGGCCGTGTGGAACTGATGGCAATGCGTTGTGGAGTCCCTGTTCCCAGTATCATTAGTTCACTGCCCTTTGCTGCTTGTGTCATTGAGGTGCCCCGCCTCTATACAGCTGGTTTGCATAACCTGGTTGCGCAGCTGCTTTTGTCCGGTGTGCCTGTGTTCATTGCGGGTGAGTCTGCTGATGTGAAAGCCACTGTTGCTGCTTTGAAGGCCACTATGGCTGAGGATATGTATCAGTGTGATGTTGCAATTTACAATTTGTCAAGCAAGACCCCGCTGTACACTTTTACGTCCCATCTGGTTTCCGTTTGTTCTGCCACTGCCTTTGATAACAGGCTGCCCCGTTACGTGGCTTTTACTGAAGGACCCATGTCGTCTGTGATGCCTGTTGAGATATTCTCATTTGTTTTGAGCCTGGTTCCGGTCCCAGAACGGGCAGGCAACTGGTTTTTGCTGGGGACTCTGTCTGTGTATTTTGCAAGCATGATGTCTACCAATTTTTCCAAGGACTGTAATGTTGTGTGTGCCCTTTTGGGTGAGGACACTGTTGTGCCTGATGAGTTTGTTCAGTCCATCAGAGCAGCTATCACCAACGCCGACACGTGCCCCCCCAAGTCATGGGAGGATGTGTACCACGACTTGGGGGCAGGTTTTCCTGTGGATTGTTCTGGGGTTAGGTATGTAGATGAGGATCCTGAGGAGCAAGATGGGGAGGCAGAGTCGCAACCAGAGACACACACTCCAAAGAAGAAACCCAAAACTGCCCCTGCCCCCTCACCCAGTGGCACGCAGTGCGCTCAGGCCACCCCAGCTTCCTCCTCAGGCACTGTTGCCCCTACTGGCAAAGGTATGAATACTTTTGTGAATCATTTTTCACCATCCCAGGGTGGAAACACACAGTCACAGAACTCTGCCACTGCCAAGCCTGGTGCTGCAGCCCCTGCCAAGCCTCCTGCTAACACAGGTGCTAAGAAGCCCCGTGCATCTGGTCTGCGCAAGCGCTAATGCCAGTCCTGCTGCTTATATTGCCTGTCAGTATGAAGTCTGGCCGAAATTTCGGCCAGCATGCAGTCCTCAGCCTCTTCAGCCTTTTATTATTGTGTTTCCCCATAGGCACTGCAAAAGTCTGCTTTGATTCGTCAGGTGGCAAGTATTTGCTTGTAATTGAGTATATTATGTTGCACACCCTGTTCAAATGTCACTGCTCCTGTGTTCCTTGCTCATGTCTATTGTCTCAGGTACCCATTTCAGTGATCATATTCGGAGTTTCGATGGACGTGGCCGAAATTTCGGCCAGCTTAGGCCTGTCTGTCAAATAGGACCATGTGTTTGGACATTTTTCGAAGAGCTGGCCGAAATTTCGGCCAGGTTGGTTAAAATAGGAAATACAAGTACATGCTTTGGGATAGTTTTTTGTGTGCTTCAATGAAAGGTATGTTTGGGGTTCCCTCATCTGTGGTGTATAGGGGGGTTCTGTGATCAAGCTCGAACAAAGGGGAGAGAAAAATAGGCAGCCCCCCCCCCCCCCCACACTGGAATGCAGTGGTCTAAATGTAAAACAACACTATATTTTGGTGATTGAATGTCTTTATTTTGAAAATCTGTGTGTTTCTAGAAATGCAAATAATGGCATATATTTGAAATACACACCTTGTTTTTGCATGTTGCCACCAGGGGGGTTTGGATACCCAAAAAATAACACCCCTTTTCACATACTTTTCCCCTCATTACAACGTGGACTTCCGTGGGCCATAGCGCCAGGTGGGGGGTGGGCAACTTGTGACGCCTAAGAGGCAGGCTGCTCCCCCCTGCATGGGCGGAGGACCAGGGACGGGGGGCCTCCCCTTGTTTCACTGCACTTCCTGGGGAGCCAGACGTCGAGGCTGCAGGCAGGTGCCATTACCCCGGCGCAGTGAGCACCGTAGCGGCAGGCCCTTACCTCCGCCCCGGCGCTGTCTCCCCTTTATTCCACCGCCTCCCAGCTCCGGTCCCGTCGGATAGGACCCCACCCCATGATGTACCCGTGCAGAACACAAGGTGCAGTGGGTTGGGGTAGGGGAACGCACACGAGCCCTGGAGAGGGCTGGGTCACAGGGGGACCCGGGTTACTCCCGCATACCGCCACCCCCCGGTGGAGCCCGCCCTGTGCCATCGTGGCTCTCCCACGGTGGCCGGCGAGGGGTGGGGCGCGCGATCCCGTGCCCTGGCCGCCGCGGCTGGACCAGGGCACCCCCCAGATTGCGTGTTAGCCCGGGGGGGACCCCCCCCGGTTTCACTCCCACACCACGGTGAGGTCACGCGCCCCTGGGCAGCAATGGGGGATGGAAAAAGACAGTCATGCAATACGCTCTGAACAGTGGCATCAAACATCTATCCAAACACTATGCACCAACTTTCCAACTTGACTGCTACATATTTTGCTTGTTGTCATGGCGTTCTGACGCTTGCCAGCTTGCGGCGTGGCGAAAGAGCCCATGGCATTTTGGGATGGCCCCCAGAGCAACAGTAGGCGCACAAGGGGCACTGCGGCAGAGGCAAAGACAAAAGCCATCGTTTGTCCCCGCACAATGCCCATCGCAGGCCGTGGTGGCTTGACACCAAGAAGAGGCTGTGTATGGTTTGCGCTCCCCAATTTGGATGTCCAGCCTGGCTTGTACCTGTTCTAGACCAGCGTGTATCATGGCGTTCTGACGCTTGCCAGCCTGCAGCGTGGCGAAAGAGCCCATGGCATTTTGGGATGGCCCCCAGAGCAACAGTAGGGCACACCCCACCCCACCACTGCGCACAAGGTGCACTGTGCATGGTTGTGGTGCTCACCCGCAATTAAGGCCGGGAACTGGCCCCTGCAAAGTGAGGCCCAAGCCAGGGCTGATGGCTGCGGGGCCTGCCTGAGGGTGGGCATGGCAGGAAGGCACAGAAGTTACTCGATCTCCGCCGCCCGGAGGTTCCAACATGGCGAGGGTTCCGGCGCCGGGGCCCTCATTCACGGCCATGTCTAGCTCCAAAGACCCATGCTGGTTTCCTGCCTTAATGTGGCTTGCACACGAACACAAACACACACACACACACACGACTGTGAGGCACGTACACACACACGCACGCACTTAGGGAGGCATATGCACGCCAGATCCCCAGAGGCAGCCTGGCCCTGGGTGAAAAGTCAAGACCCCATACGCAAACCCATGTTGACCTTTCCTGACCAATCTGGGCTGTTTTGGGCAAGCAGCCGCCTGCCCCAGGGTGTGGGGCTGTCTTGGCACACCTCTCTTTTCCCCCAATCCACCCTGCCCACAGCCTGCCCAGGGTGCTCCCTAGGGCTTGTTGTGCTAGCTACATCACAAATTGGGGTCTACACCCCCCCCCCCCCCGAAATCAGAGTGCACCCCCTACCCATAAGCATGGGCTGAAGTTCCCTGGACAGCCACCGAGTGCTAGCTCCAGGGAGGTCAGCGCCGTGGGGGCTTAAATCACTGCTAGCCCTGCTTGCGCCAGGTTAGCGCAACGAAGTTTTCAGGGTAAGGGAATAGAGGCGTTCCGCTCGAATGCTTGGAGTGCCGTCCCCTTCCCCTCACTCGTCCTTGGAACACTCATAGCGTATTCTCTGTGTACGCTCTTGGACTCTGTGATGCGGGTTTCTTGCCTTCCCCACGTCGCTCCCTCTGCTAATGACTATGTCTTTTTATTCGCAAACTAGTCTAGCTGAATGGGGACAAAATAGCCAACCACACAGCAAACTCTTCCCATGCCCACACAACCCATTCCCACACCTAGCAGTATCTCAGTGTCTCCACACCCACAGCCACACCCAAACCCTTTGTGATGGCGGCCAGTAATCTTTTTTTTTTTTTAACGTAGACCATTTTGAACGAAGTTCTGGGCCGGGGCACCACCCCGTGATATGTACAAAAGAAGGGGATACCATACAAAAGGGGAGGTGAGATCATGGGTCATGGGTCATGCGAAGCTGAACGTGTACGGTTAGCCGTGTCCCTGCTTTGTTCGCTTTTTGGGTGGTGCTGAGGAGGGTTTGGGTAAGGGCCTCGGTCTCAGGAGTGGTGGGTGTGGTGCTGAGAAGGGAAGTGCCCGTGGTGGTGGTGCTGTGCGGTGCGGGAATGACTGTGGCTTGGCTGGCTGTGATCTGGAGGTCGGTTCTGACCTTTTCCTCACTTTCAGCGGTATGGGTGATGGTGGTGTATACCCCTGGGGTGCACTTCGTTTTTTGTGCTCGGGAAGGTAAGATGTGCTGTAGATGGAGTTCGGTGTGGTAAAGTGATTGATTCCTGAACGAATGAATCTTGTTTGCTTGTTTTTTTCAGTTTCGCCCCGCCAAGCAGTTTTTCAAGTTCCCGGCCAGGCAGGTCAACTGGGGACCACGACCAGCGAAGGTGGTGTACGTCTCCCTCCTCGTCAAGGTCCCGGAATTGGGCCCGGGCAAACTGGCAGAGGCCATGGTGGAGGTGATGGGCCGGCTCCTCGGAGAACGCGGGCTGGTGTTCGTTTTGGAGTCGGAGCTGCGGCTGCTGCTCGGCGCGTACAAGCAGTTCGCTGTTCTGGATCCCCAGTTGTGGACCTA
>OZ038384.1:80427984-80448852 GCA_964036045.1 Eutreptiella sp. 'Long Island Sound 2002'
TGGGGTACCCACCGACCCCCACCCCCCCCCCCCGGGGAGCCCGGAGGCTGACCACCAATATATATCCTGGGAGCCTGATTTCATGGGCAATTTTTTTGGAATTTTTTTTACACCAGTTGTGTATATTGAAAATGATCAGCGTGTCATGGGGATCATTTTGAGGTATGTATGTTGGGGTACCCACCGACCCCCACCCCCCCCCCTGGAAGCCCGGCGGCTGACCACCAATATATATCCTGGGAGCCTGATTTCATGGGCAATTTTTTTGGAATTTTTTTTACACCAGTTGCGTATATTGAAAATGATCAGCGTGTCATGGGGATCATTTTGAGGTATGTATGTTGGGGTACCCACCGACCCCCCCCCCCCCCCCCGGGGAGCCCGGCGGCTGACCACCAATATATATCCTGGGAGCCTGATTTCATGGGCAATTTTTTTGGATTTTTTTTACACGAGTTGTGTATATTCAAAATGATCAGCGTGTCATGGGGATCATTTTGAGGTATGTATGTTGGGGTACCCACCGACCCCCCCCCCCCCCCCCCCCCGGGGAGCCCGGCGGCTGACCACCAATATATATCCTGGGAGCCTGATTTCATGGGCAATTTTTTTGGAATTTTTTTTACACCAGTTGTGTATATTCAAAATGATCAGCGTGTCATGGGGATCATATTTAGGTATGTATGTTGGGGTACCCACCGACCCCCCCCCCCCCCCCCGGGGAGCCCGGCGGCTGACCACCAATATATATCTTTGGAGCCTGATTTCATGGGCAATTTTTTTGGAATTTTTTTTACACCAGTTGTGTATATTCAAAATGATCAGCGTGTCATGGGGATCATATTTAGGTATGTATGTTGGGGTACCCACCGACCCCCCCCCCCCCCCCCCCGGGGAGCCCGGCGGCTGACCACCAATATATATCTTTGGAGCCTGATTTCATGGGCAATTTTTTTGGAATTTTTTTTACACCAGTTGTGTATATTCAAAACGATCAGCGTGTCATGGGGATCATTTTGAGGTATGTATGTTGGGGTACCCACCGACCCCCCCCCCCCCCGGGGAGCCCGGCGGCTGACCACCAATATATATCCTGGGAGCCTGATTTCATGGGCAATTTTTTTGGAGTTTTTTTACACCAGTTGTGTATATTCAAAATGATCAGCGTGTCATGGGGATCATTTTGAGGTATGTATGTTGGGGTACCCACCGACCCCCCCCCCCCCCCGGGGAGCCCGGCGGCTGACCACCAATATATATCCTGGGAGCCTGATTTCATGGGCAATTTTTTTGGAATTTTTTTTACACCAGTTGTGTATATTGAAAATGATCAGCGTGTCATGGGGATCATTTTGAGGTATGTATGTTGGGGTACCCACCGACCCCCCCCCCCCCCCCGGGGAGCCCGGCGGCTGACCACCAATATATATCCTGGGAGCCTGATTTCATGGGCAATTTTTTTGGAATTTTTTTTACACCAGTTGTGTATATTCAAAATGATCAGCGTGTCATGGGGATCATTTTGAGGTATGTATGTTGGGGTACCCACCGACCCCCCCCCCCCCCCCCCCCGGGGAGCTCGCCGGCTGACCACCAATATATATCTTGGGAGCCTGATTTCATGGGCAATTTTTTTGGAATTTTTTTTTACACCAGTTGTGTATATTCAAAATGATCAGCGTGTCATGGGGATCATTTTGAGGTATGTATGTTGGGGTACCCACCGACCCCCCCCCCCCCCCGGGGAGCCCGGCGGCTCACCACCAATATCCAATCTTGGAAGCCTGATTTCATGGGCCATTTTTTTTGAATTTTTTTTACACCAGTTGTGTATATTCAAAACGATCAGCGTGTCATGGGGATCATTTTGAGGTATGTATTTTGGGGTACCCACCGACCCCCCCCCCCCCCCCCCGGGGAGCCCGGCGGCTGACCACCAATATATATCCTGGGAGCCTGATTTCATGGGCAATTTTTTTGGAATTTTTTTTACACCAGTTGTGTATATTCAAAATGATCAGCGTGTCATGGGGATCATTTTGAGGTATGTATGTTGGGGTACCCACCGACCCCCCCCCCCCCCCCCCCCGGGGAGCTCGCCGGCTGACCACCAATATATATCTTGGGAGCCTGATTTCATGGGCAATTTTTTTGGAATTTTTTTTTACACCAGTTGTGTATATTCAAAATGATCAGCGTGTCATGGGGATCATTTTGAGGTATGTATGTTGGGGTACCCACCGACCCCCCCCCCCCCCGGGGAGCCCGGCGGCTCACCACCAATATCCAATCTTGGAAGCCTGATTTCATGGGCCATTTTTTTTGAATTTTTTTTACACCAGTTGTGTATATTCAAAACGATCAGCGTGTCATGGGGATCATTTTGAGGTATGTATTTTGGGGTACCCACCGACCCCCCCCCCCCCCCCCCGGGGAGCCCGGCGGCTGACCACCAATATATATCCTGGAAACCTGATTTCATGGGCAATTTTTTTGGAGTTTTTTTACACCAGTTGTGTATATTCAAAACGATCAGCGTGTCATGGGGATCATTTTGAGGTATGTATGTTGGGGTACCCACCGACCCCCCCCCCCCCCCCCCCCCCGGGGAGCCCGGCGGCTGACCACCAATATATATCCGGGAAACCTGATTTCATGGGCAATTTTTTTGGGGTTTTTTTTACACCAGTTGTGTATATTCAAAATGATCAGGGTGTCATGGGGATCATTTTGAGGTATTTATGTTGGGGTACCCACCGGACCCCCCCCCCCCCCCGGGGAGCCCGGCGGCTGACCACCAATATATATCCTGGGAGCCTGATTTCATGGGCAATTTTTTTGGAATTTTTTTTAAACGAGTTGTGTATATTCAAAATGATCAGCGTGTCATGGGGATCATTTTGAGGTATGTATGTTGGGGTACCCACCGACCCCCACCCCCCCCCGGGGAGCCCGGCGGCTGACCACCAATATATATCCTGGGGACCTGATTTCATGGGCAATTTTTTTGGAATTTTTTTTACACCAGTTGTGTATATTGAAAATGATCAGCGTGTCATGGGGATCATTTTGAGGTATGTATGTTGGGGTACCCACCGACCCCCACCCCCCCCCCTGGAAGCCCGGCGGCTGACCACCAATATATATCCTGGGAGCCTGATTTCATGGGCAATTTTTTTGGAATTTTTTTTACACCAGTTGTGTATATTGAAAATGATCAGCGTGTCATGGGGATCATTTTGAGGTATGTATGTTGGGGTACCCACCGACCCCCCCCCCCCCCCCGGGGAGCCCGGCGGCTGACCACCAATATATATCCTGGGAGCCTGATTTCATGGGCAATTTTTTTGGATTTTTTTTTACACGAGTTGTGTATATTCAAAATGATCAGCGTGTCATGGGGATCATTTTGAGGTATGTATGTTGGGGTACCCACCGACCCCCCCCCCCCCCCCCGGGGAGCCCGGCGGCTGACCACCAATATATATCTTTGGAGCCTGATTTCATGGGCAATTTTTTTGGAATTTTTTTTACACCAGTTGTGTATATTCAAAGCGATCAGCGTGTCATGGGGATCATTTTGAGGTATGTATGTTGGGGTACCCACCGACCCCCCCCCCCCCCCCGGGGAGCCCGGCGGCTGACCACCAATATATATCCTGGAAACCTGATTTCATGGGCAATTTTTTTGGAGTTTTTTTACACCAGTTGTGTATATTCAAAATGATCAGCGTGTCATGGGGATCATTTTGAGGTATGTATGTTGGGGTACCCACCGACCCCCCCCCCCCCCCCCCCGGGGAGCCCGGCGGCTGACCACCAATATATATCTTGGGAGCCTGATTTCATGGGCAATTTGTTTGGAATTTTTTTTACACCAGTTGTGTATATTGAAAATGATCAGCGTGTCATGGGGATCATTTTGAGGTATGTATGTTGGGGTACCCACCGACCCCCCCCCCCCCCCGGGGAGCCCGGCGGCTCACCACCAATATCCAATCTTGGAAGCCTGATTTCATGGGCAATTTTTTTTGAATTTTTTTTACACCAGTTGTGTATCTTCAAAATGATCAGCGTGTCATGGGGATCATTTTGAGGTATGTATGTTGGGGTACCCACCGACCCCCCCCCCCCCCCCCGGGGAGCCCGGCGGCTGACCACCAATATATATCCTGGAAACCTGATTTCATGGGCAATTTTTTTGGGGTTTTTTTTACACCAGTTGTGTATATTCAAAATGATCAGGGTGTCATGGGGATCATTTTGAGGTATTTATGTTGGGGTACCCACCGGACCCCCCCCCCCCGGGGAGCCCGGCGGCTGACCACCAATATATATCCTGGGAGCCTGATTTCATGGGCAATTTTTTTGGAATTTTTTTTAAACGAGTTGTGTATATTCAAAATGATCAGCGTGTCATGGGGATCATTTTGAGGTATGTATGTTGGGGTACCCACCGACCCCCACCCCCCCCCGGGGAGCCCGGCGGCTGACCACCAATATATATCCTGGGGACCTGATTTCATGGGCAATTTTTTTGGAATTTTTTTTACACCAGTTGTGTATATTGAAAATGATCAGCGTGTCATGGGGATCATTTTGAGGTATGTATGTTGGGGTACCCACCGACCCCCACCCCCCCCCCTGGAAGCCCGGCGGCTGACCACCAATATATATCCTGGGAGCCTGATTTCATGGGCAATTTTTTTGGAATTTTTTTTACACCAGTTGTGTATATTGAAAATGATCAGCGTGTCATGGGGATCATTTTGAGGTATGTATGTTGGGGTACCCACCGACCCCCCCCCCCCCCCCCGGGGAGCCCGGCGGCTGACCACCAATATATATCCTGGGAGCCTGATTTCATGGGCAATTTTTTTGGATTTTTTTTTACACGAGTTGTGTATATTCAAAATGATCAGCGTGTCATGGGGATCATTTTGAGGTATGTATGTTGGGGTACCCACCGACCCCCCCCCCCCCCCCCGGGGAGCCCGGCGGCTCACCACCAATATATATCCTGGGAGCCTGATTTCATGGGCAAATTTTTTGGAATTTTTTTTACACCAGTTGTGTATATTCAAAATGATCAGCGTGTCATGGGGATCATTTTGAGGTATGTATGTTGGGGTACCCACCGACCCCCCCCCCCCCCCCCCCGGGGAGCCCGGCGGCTGACCACCAATATATATCTTTGGAGCCTGATTTCATGGGCAATTTTTTTGGAATTTTTTTTACACCAGTTGTGTATATTCAAAACGATCAGCGTGTCATGGGGATCATTTTGAGGTATGTATGTTGGGGTACCCACCGACCCCCCCCCCCCCCCCGGGGAGCCCGGCGGCTGACCACCAATATATATCCTGGAAACCTGATTTCATGGGCAATTTTTTTGGAGTTTTTTTACACCAGTTGTGTATATTCAAAATGATCAGCGTGTCATGGGGATCATTTTGAGGTATGTATGTTGGGGTACCCACCGACCCCCCCCCCCCCCCCCGGGGAGCCCGGCGGCTGACCACCAATATATATCTTGGGAGCCTGATTTCATGGGCAATTTGTTTGGAATTTTTTTTACACCAGTTGTGTATATTGAAAATGATCAGCGTGTCATGGGGATCATTTTGAGGTATGTATGTTGGGGTACCCACCGACCCCCCCCCCCCCCCCCGGGGAGCCCGGCGGCTCACCACCAATATCCAATCTTGGAAGCCTGATTTCATGGGCAATTTTTTTGGAATTTTTTTTACACCAGTTGTGTATCTTCAAAATGATCAGCGTGTCATGGGGATCATTTTGAGGTATGTATGTTGGGGTACCCACCGACCCCCCCCCCCCCCCCGGGGAGCCCGGCGGCTGACCACCAATATATATCCTGGGAGCCTGATTTCATGGGCAATTTTTTTGGAATTTTTTTTACACCAATTGTGTATATTCAAAACGATCAGCGTGTCATGGGGATCATTTTGAGGTATGTATTTTGGGGTACCCACCGACCCCCCCCCCCCCCCCCCCCCGGGGAGCCCGGCGGCTGACCACCAATATATATCCTGGAAACCTGATTTCATGGGCAATTTTTTTGGAGTTTTTTTACACCAGTTGTGTATATTCAAAACGATCAGCGTGTCATGGGGATCATTTTGAGGTATGTATGTTGGGGTACCCACCGACCCCCCCCCCCCCCCCCCCGGGGAGCCCGGCGGCTGACCACCAATATATATCCTGGAAACCTGATTTCATGGGCAATTTTTTTGGGGTTTTTTTACACCAGTTGTGTATATTCAAAATGATCAGCGTGTCATGGGGATCATTTTGAGGTATGTATGTTGGGGTACCCACCGACCCCCCCCCCCCCCCCGGGGAGCCCGGCGGCTGACCACCAATATATATCCTGGGAGCATGATTTCATGGGCAATTTTTTTGGAATTTTTTTTACACCAGTTGTGTATATTCAAAATGATCAGCGTGTCATGGGGATCATTTTGAGGTATGTATGTTGGGGTACCCACCGACCCCCCCCCCCCCCCGGGGAGCCCGGCGGCTGACCACCAATATATATCCTGGAAGCCTGATTTCATGGGCAATTTTTTTGGAATTTTTTTTACACCAGTTGTGTATCTTCAAAATGATCAGCGTGTCATGGGGATCATTTTGAGGTATGTATGTTGGGGTACCCACCGACCCCCCCCCCCCCCCCCCGGGGAGCCCGGCGGCTGACCACCAATATATATCCTGGGAGCCTGATTTCATGGGCAATTTTTTTGGAATTTTTTTTACACCAGTTGTGTATCTTCAAAATGATCAGCGTGTCATGGGGATCATTTTGAGGTATGTATGTTGGGGTACCCACCGACCCCCCCCCCCCCCCCCGGGGAGCCCGGCGGCTGACCACCAATATATATCCTGGGAGCCTGATTTCATGGGCAATTTTTTTGGAATTTTTTTTACACCAGTTGTGTATATTCAAAATGATCAGCGTGTCATGGGGATCATTTTGAGGTATGTATGTTGGGGTACCCACCGACCCCCCCCCCCCCCCCCCGGGGAGCCCGGCGGCTGACCACCAATATATATCCTGGAAGCCTGATTTCATGGGCAATTTTTTTGGAATTTTTTTTACACCAGTTGTGTATCTTCAAAATGATCAGCGTGTCATGGGGATCATTTTGAGGTATGTATGTTGGGGTACCCACCGACCCCCCCCCCCCCCCGGGGAGCCCGGCGGCTGACCACCAATATATATCCTGGGAGCCTGATTTCATGGGCAATTTTTTTGGAATTTTTTTTACACCAGTTGTGTATATTCAAAACGATCAGCGTGTCATGGGGATCATTTTGAGGTATGTATTTTGGGGTACCCACCGACCCCCCCCCCCCCCCCCGGGGAGCCCGGCGGCTGACCACCAATATATATCCCGGAAACCTGATTTCATGGGCAATTTTTTGGAGTTTTTTTACACCAGTTGTGTATATTCAAAACGATCAGCGTGTCATGGGGATCATTTTGAGGTATGCATGTTGGGGTACCCACCGACCCCCCCCCCCCCCCCCCCCGGGGAGCCCGGCGGCTGACCACCAATATATATCCTGGAAACCTGATTTCATGGGCAATTTTTTTGGGGTTTTTTTACACCAGTTGTGTATATTCAAAATGATCAGCGTGTCATGGGAATCATTTTGAGGTATGTATGTTGGGGTACCCACCGACCCCCCCCCCCCCCCCCCCCCGGGAGCCCGGCGGCTGACCACCAATATATATCCTGGGAGCCTGCTTTCATGGGCATTTTTTTTGGAATTTTTTTTACACCAGTTGTGTATATTCAAAATGATCAGCGTGTCATGGGGATCATTTTGAGGTATGTATGTTGGGGTACCCACCGACCCCCCCCCCCCCCCCGGGGAGCCCGGCGGCTGACCACCAATATATATCCTGGGAGCCTGATTTCATGGGCAATTTTTTTGGAATTTTTTTTACACCAGTTGTGTATATTCAAAATGATCAGCGTGTCATGGGGATCATTTTGAGGTATGTATGTTGGGGTACCCACCGACCCCCCCCCCCCCCCCGGGGAGCCCGCCGGCTGACCACCAATATATATCTTGGGAGCCTGATTTCATGGGCAATTTGTTTGGAATTTTTTTTTACACCAGTTGTGTATATTCAAAATGATCAGCGTGTCATGGGGATCATTTTGAGGTATGTATGTTGGGGTACCCACCGACCCCCCCCCCCCCCCGGGGAGCCCGGCGGCTCACCACCAATATCCAATCTTGGAAGCCTGATTTCATGGGCAATTTTTTTGGAATTTTTTTTACACCAGTTGTGTATATTCAAAACTATCAGCGTGTCATGGGGATCATTTTGAGGTATGTATGTTGGGGTACCCACCGACCCCCCCCCCCCCCCCCCGGGGAGCCCGGCGGCTGACCACCAATATATATCCTGGAAACCTGATTTCATGGGCAATTTTTTTGGAGTTTTTTTACACCAGTTGTGTATATTCAAAATGATCAGCGTGTCATGGGAATCATTTTGAGGTATGTATGTTGGGGTACCCACCGACCCCCCCCCCCCCCCCCCCCGGGGAGCCCGGCGGCTGACCACCAATATATATCCTGGGAGCCTGATTTCATGGGCAATTTTTTTGGAATTTTTTTTACACCAGTTGTGTATATTCAAAATGATCAGCGTGTCATGGGGATCATTTTGAGGTATGTATGTTGGGGTACCCACCGACCCCCCCCCCCCCCCCCCCCGGGGAGCCCGGCGGCTGACCACCAATATATCCTGGGAGCCTGATTTCATGGGCAATTTTTTTGGAATTTTTTTTACACCAGTTGTGTATATTCAAAATGATCAGCGTGTCATGGGGATCATTTTGAGGTATGTATGTTGGGGTACCCACCGACCCCCCCCCCCCCCCCCCCCGGGGAGCCCGGCGGCTGACCACCAATATATATCCCGGGAGCCTGATTTCATGGGCAATTTTTTTGGAATTTTTTTTACACCAGTTGTGTATATTCAAAATGATCAGCGTGTCATGGGGATCATTTTGAGGTATGTATGTTGGGGTACCCACCGACCCCCCCCCCCCCCCCCGGGGAGCCCGGCGGCCGACCACCAATATATATCCTGGGAGCCTGATTTCATGGGCAATTTTTTTGGAATTTTTTTACACCAGTTGTGTATATTCAAAATGATCAGCGTGTCATGGGAATCATTTTGAGGTATGTATGTTGGGGTACCCACCGACCCCCCCCCCCCCCCCCCCGGGGAGCCCGGCGGCTGACCACCAATATATATCCTGGGAGCCTGATTTCATGGGCAATTTTTTTGGAATTTTTTTTACACCAGTTGTGTATATTCAAAATGATCAGCGTGTCATGGGATCATTTTGAGGTATGTATGTTGGGGTACCCACCGACCCCCCCCCCCCCCCCCCCCCGGGGAGCCCGGCGGCTGACCACCAATATATATCCTGGGAGCCTGATTTCATGGGCAATTTTTTTGGAATTTTTTTTACACCAGTTGTGTATATTCAAAATGATCAGCGTGTCATGGGATCATTTTGAGGTATGTATGTTGGGGTACCCACCGACCCCCCCCCCCCCCCCCCGGGGAGCCCCGGCGGCTGACCACCAATATATATCCCGGGAGCCTGATTTCATGGGCAATTTTTTGGAATTTTTTTACACCAGTTGTGTATATTCAAAATGATCAGCGTGTCATGGGGATCATTTTGAGGTATGTATGTTGGGGTACCCACCGACCCCCCCCCCCCCCCCGGGGAGCCCGGCGGCCGACCACCAATATATATCCTGGGAGCCTGATTTCATGGGCAATTTTTTTGGAATTTTTTTACACCAGTTGTGTATATTCAAAATGATCAGCGTGTCATGGGGATCATTTTGAGGTATGTATGTTGGGGTACCCAACGACCCCCCCCCCCCCCCCCCGGGGAGCCCGGCGGCTGACCACCAATATAATCCTGGGAGCCTGATTTCATGGGCAATTTTTTTGGAATTTTTTTTACACCAGTTGTCCATATTCAAAATGATCAGCGTGTCATGGGGATCATTTTGAGGTATGTATGTTGGGGTACCCACCGACCCCCCCCCCCCCCCGGGGAGCCCGGCGGCTGACCACCAATATATATCCTGGGAGCTTGATTTCATGGGCAATTTTTTTCGAATTTTTTTTACACCAGTTGTGTATATTCAAAATGGATTCAGCGTGTCATGGGGATCATTTTGAGGTATGTATGTTGGGGTACCCACCGACCCCCCCCCCCCCCCCCCGGGGAGCCCGGCGGCTGACCACCAATATATATCCTGGGAGCCTGATTTCATGGGCAATTTTTTTGGAATTTTTTTTACACCAGTTGTGTATATTCAAAATGATCAGCGTGTCATGGGGATCATTTTGAGGTATGTATGTTGGGGTACCCACCGACCCCCCCCCCCCCCCCCCCCCCCCGGGGAGCCCAGGATATATATTGGTGGTCAGCCGCCAGGCTCCCGGGATGGGGGGGGGGGTACCCCAACATACATACCTCAAAATGATCCCCATGACACGCTGATCATTTTGAAGATGCACAACTGGTGTAAAAAAAATTCCAAAAAAATTGCCCATGAAATCAGGCTTCCAAGATTGGATATTGGTGGTCAGCCGTGGGAGCCTGATTTTATGGGCAATTTTTTTGGAGTTTTTTTTACACCGGTTGTGTATATTCAAAATGATCAGCGTGTCATGGGGATCATTTTGAGGTATGTATGTTGGAGTACCCAACGACCCCCCCACCCCCCGGGGAGCCCGGCGGCTGACCACCAATATATATCCTGGGAGCCCGATTTCATGGGCAATTTTTTTGGAATTTTTTTTACACCAGTTGTGTATATTCAAAATGATCAGCGTGTCATGGGGATCATTTTGAGGTATGTATGTTGGGGTACCCACCGACCCCCCCCCCCCTCCCCGGGGAGCCCGGCGGCTCACCACCAATATATATCCTGGGAGCCTGATTTCATGGGCAATTTTTTTGGAATTTTTTTTACACCAGTTGTGTATATTCAAAATGATCAGCGTGTCATGGGGATCATTTTGAGGTATGTATGTTGGGGTACCCACCGACCCCCCCCCCCCCCCCCCCCGGGGAGCCCGGCGGCTGACCACCAATATATATCCTGGGAGCCCTGATTTCATGGGCAATTTTTTTGGAATTTTTTTTACACCAGTTGTGTATATTCAAAATGATCAGCGTGTCATGGGGATCATTTTGAGGTATGTATGTTGGGGTACCCACCGACCCCCCCCCCCCTCCCCGGGGAGCCCGGCGGCTCACCACCAACATATATCCTGGGAGCCTGATTTCATGGGCAATTTTTTTGGAATTTTTTTTACACCAGTTGTGTATATTCAAAATGATCAGCGTGTCATGGGGATCATTTTGAGGTATGTATGTTGGGGTACCCACCGACCCCCCCCCCCCCCCCCCGGGGAGCCCGGCGGCTGACCACCAATATATATATTCTGGGAGCCTGATTTCATGGGCAATTTTTTTGGAATTTTTTTTACACCAGTTGTGTATATTCAAAATGATCAGCGTGTCATGGGGATCATTTTGAGGTATGTATGTTGGGGTACCCACCGACCCCCCCCCCCCCCCCCCGGGGAGCCCGGCGGCTGACCACCAATATATATCCTGGGAGCCTGATTTCATGGGCAATTCTTTTGGAATTTTTTTACACCAGTTGTGTATATTCAAAATGATCAGCGTGTCATGGGGATCATTTTGAGGTATGTATGTTGGGGTACCCAACGACCCCCCCCCCCCCCCCCCGGGGAGCCCGGCGGCTGACCACCAATATATATCCTGGGAGCCTGATTTCATGGGCAATTTTTTTTGGAATTTTTTTTACACCAGTTGTCTATATTCAAAATGATCAGCGTGTCATGGGGATCATTTTGAGGTATGTATGTTGGGGTACCCACCGACCCCCCCCCCCCCCCCCGGGGAGCCCGGCGGCTGACCACCAATATATATCCTGGGAGCCTGATTTCATGGGCAATTTTTTTCGAATTTTTTTTACACCAGTTGTGTATATTCGAAATGATCAGCGTGTCATGGGGATCATTTTGAGGTATGTATGTTGGGGTACCCACCGACCCCCCCCCCCCCCCCGGGCAGCCCGGCGGCTGACCACCAATATATATCCTGGGAGCCTGATTTCATGGGCAATTTTTTTGGAATTTTTTTTACACCAGTTGTGTATATTCAAAATGATCAGCGTGTCATGGGGATCATTTTGAGGTATGTATGTTGGGGTACCCACCGACCCCCCCCCCCCCCCCCCGGGGAGCCCAGGATATATATTGGTGGTCAGCCGCCAGGCTCCCGGGATGGGGGGGGGGGTCGGTGGGTACCCCAACATACATACCTCAAAATGATCCCCATGACACGCTGATCATTTTGAAGATGCACAACTGGTGTAAAACAAATTCCAAAAAAATTGCCCATGAAATCAGGCTTCCAAGATTGGATATTGGTGGTCAGCCGTGGGAGCCTGATTTCATGGGCAATTTTTTTGGAGTTTTTTTACACCGGTTGTGTATATTCAAAATGATCAGCGTGTCATGGGGATCATTTTGAGGTATGTATGTTGGAGTACCCAACGACCCCCCCACCCCCCGGGGAGCCCGGCGGCTGACCACCAATATATATCCTGGGAGCCCGATTTCATGGGCAATTTTTTTGGAATTTTTTTTACACCAGTTGTGTATATTCAAAATGATCAGCGTGTCATGGGGATCATTTTGAGGTATGTATGTTGGGGTACCCACCGACCCCCCCCCCCCCCCCGGGGAGCCCGGCGGCTCACCACCAATATATATCCTGGGAGCCTGATTTCATGGGCAATTTTTTTGGAATTTTTTTTACACCAGTTGTGTATATTCAAAATGATCAGCGTGTCATGGGGATCATTTCGAGGTATGTATGTTGGGGTACCCACCGACCCCCCCCCCCCCCGGGGAGCCCGGCGGCTGACCACCAATATATATCCTGGGAGCCTGATTTCATGGGCAATTTTTTTGGAATCTTTTTTACACCTGATGTGTATATTCAAAATGATCAGCGTGTCATGGGGATCATTTTGAGGTATGTATGTTGGGGTACCCACCGACCCCCCCCCCCCCCCCGGGGAGCCCGGCGGCTGACCACCAACATATATCCTGGGAGCCTGATTTCATGGGCAATTTTTTTGGAATTTTTTTTACACCAGTTGTGTATATTCAAAATGATCAGCGTGTCATGGGGATCATTTTGAGGTATGTATGTTGGGGTACCCACCGACCCCCCCCCCCCCCGGGAGCCCGGCGGCTGACCACCAATATATATCCTGGGAGCCTGATTTCATGCGCAATTTTTTTGGAATTTTTTTTACACCAGTTGTGTATATTCAAAATGATCAGCGTGTCATGGGGATCATTTTGAGGTATGTATGTTGGGGTACCCACCGACCCCCCCCCCCCCCCCGGGGAGCCCGGCGGCTGACCACCAATATATATATTCTGGGAGCCTGATTTCATGGGCAATTTTTTTGGAATTTTTTTTACACCAGTTGTGTATCTTCAAAATGATCAGCGTGTCATGGGGATCATTTTGAGGTATGTATGTTGGGGTACCCACCGACCCCCCCCCCCCCCCCGGGGAGTCCGGCGGCTGACCACCAATATATATCCTGGGAGCCTGATTTCATGGGCAATTTTTTTGGAATTTTTTTTAGACCAGTTGTGTATATCCAAAATGATCAGCGTGTCATGGGGATCATTTTGAGGTATGTATGTTGGGGTACCCACCGACCCCCCCCCCCCCCCCAGGGGAGCCCGGCGGCTGACCACCAATATATATCCTGGGAGCCTGATTTTATGGGCAATTTTTTTGGAATTTTTTTTTACACCAGTTGTGTATATTCAAAATGATCAGCGTGTCATGGGGATCATTTTGAGGTATGTATGTTGGGGTACCCAACGACCCCCCCCCCCCCCCCGGGGAGCCCGGCGGCTGACCACCAATATATATCCTGGAAACCTGCTTTCATGGGCAATTTTTTTGGAGTTTTTTTACACCAGTTGTGTATATTCAAAATGATCAGCGTGTCATGGGGATCATTTTGAGGTATGTATGTTGTGGTACCCAACGACCCCCCCCCCCCCCCAGGGGAGCCCGGCGGCTGACCACCAATATATATCCTGGGAGCCTGATTTCATGGGCAATTTTTTTCGAATTTTTTTACACCAGTTGTGTATATTCAAAATGATCAGCGTGTCATGGGGATCATTTTGAGGTATGTATGTTGGGGTACCCACCGACCCCCCCCCCCCCCCGGGGAGCCCGGCGGGTGACCACCAATATATATCCTGGGAGCCCGATTTCATGGGCAATTTTTTTGGAATTTTTTTTACGGCAGTTGTGTATATTCAAAATGATCAGCGTGTCATGGGGATCATTTTGAGGTATGTATGTTGGGGTACCCACCGACCCCCCCACCCCCCCCGGGGAGCCCGGCGGCTGACCACCAATATATATCCTGGGAGCCTGATTTCATGGGCAATTTTTTTGGAATTTTTTTTAGACCAGTTGTGTATATTCGAAATGATCAGCGTGTCATGGGGTCATTTTGAGGTATGTATGTTGGGGTACCCACCGACCCCCCCCCCCCCCCAGGGGAGCCCGGCGGCTGACCACCAATATATATCCTGGGAGCCTGATTTCATGGGCAATTTTTTTGGAATTTTTTTTACACCAGCTGTGTATATTCAAAATGATCAGCGTGTCATGGGGATCATTTTGAGGTATGTATGTTGGGGTACCCACGGACCCCCCCCCCCCCCGGGGAGCCCGGCGGCTGACCACCAATATATATCCTGGGAGCCCGATTTCATGGGCAATTTTTTTGGAATTTTTTTTACACCAGTTGTGTATATTCAAAATGATCAGCGTGTCATGGGGATCATTTTGAGGTATGTATGTTGGGGTACCCACCGACCCCCCCCCCCCCGGGAGCCCGGCGGCTGACCACCAATATATATCCTGGGAGCCCGATTTCATGGGCAATTTTTTTGGAATTTTTTTTACGGCAGTTGTGTATATTCAAAATGATCAGCGTGTCATGGGGATCATTTTGAGGTATGTATGTTGGGGTACCCACCGACCCCCCACCCCCCCCCGGGGAGCCCGGCGGCTGACCACCAATATATGTCCTGGGAGCCTGATTTCATGGGCAATTTTTTTGGAATTTTTTTTACACCAGTTGTGTATATTCAAAATTCTCGGCGTGTCATGGGGATCATTTTGAGGTATGTATGTTGGGGTACCCACCGACCCCCCCCCCCCCCCCCGGGGAGCCCGGCGGCTGACCACCAATATATATCCTGGGAGCCTGATTTCATGGGCAATTTTTTCGGAATTTTTTTTACACCTGTTGTGTATATTCAAAATGATCAGCGTGTCATGGGGATCATTTTGAGGTATGTATGTTGGGGTACCCACCGACCCCCCCCCCCCCCCGGGGAGCCCGGCGGCTGACCACCAATATATATCCTGGGAGCCTGATTTCATGGGCAATTTGTTTGGAATTTTTTTTACACCAGTGGTGTATATTCAAAATGATCAGCGTGTCATGGGGATCATTTTGAGGTATGTATGTTGGGGTACCCACCGACCCCCCCCCCCCCCCCCCGGGGAGCCCGGCGGCTGACCACCAATATATATCCTGGTAGCCTGATTTCATGGGCAATTTTTTTGGAATTTTTTTACACCTGTTGTGTATATTCAAAATGATCAGCGTGTCATGGGGATCATTTTGAGGTATGTATGTTGGGGTACCCACCGACCCCCCCCCCCCCCCCCGGGGAGCCCGGCGGCTGACCACCAATATATATCCTGGGAGCCTGATTTCATGGGCAATTTTTTTGGAATTTTTTTTACACCAGTGGTGTATATTCAAAATGATCAGCGTGTCATGGGGATCATTTTGAGGTATGTATGTTGGGGTACCCACCGACCCCCCCCCCCCCCCCCGGGGAGCCCGGCGGCTGACCACCAATATATATCTGGGAGCCTGATTTTCATGGGCAATTTGTTTGGAATTTTTTTTACACCAGTTGTGTATATTCAAAATGATCAGCGTGTCATGGGGATCATTTTGAGGTATGTATGTTGGGGTACCCACCGACCCCCCCCCCCCCCCCCCGGGGAGCCCGGCGGCTGACCACCAATATATATCCTGGGAGCCTGATTTTCATGGGCAATTTGTTTGGAATTTTTTTTACACCAGTTGTGTATATTCAAAATGATTAGCGTGTCATGGGGATCATTTTGAGGTATGTATGTTGGGGTACCCACCAACCCCCCCCCCACCCCCCCCGGGGAGCCCGGCGGCTGACCACCAATATATATCCTGGCAGCCTGATTTCATGGGCAATTTTTTTGGAATTTTTTTTACACCAGTTGTGTATATTCAAAATGATTAGCGTGTCATGGGGGATCATTTTGAGGTATGTATGTTGGGGTACCCACCAACCCCCCCCCCCCCCCCCGGGGAGCCCGGCGGCTGACCACCAATATATATCCTGGGAGCCTGATTTTCATGGGCAATTTTTTTGGAATTTTTTTTACACCAGTTGTGTATATTCAAAATGATCAGCGTGTCATGGGGATCATTTTGAGGTATGTATGTTGGGGTACCCACCGACCCCCCCCCCCCCCCCCCGGGGAGCCCGGCGGCTGACCACCAATATATATCCTGGGAGCCTGATTTTCATGGGCAATTTGTTTGGAATTTTTTTTACACCAGTTGTGTATATTCAAAATGATCAGCGTGTCATGGGGAGCATTTTGAGGTATGTATGTTGGGGTACCCACCGACCCCCCCCCCCCCCCCGGGGAGCCCGGCGGCTGACCACCAATATATATCCTGGGAGCCTGATTTTCATGGGCAATTTTTTTGGAATTTTTTTTACACCAGTTGTGTATATTCAAAATGATCAGCGTGTCATGGGGATCATTTTGAGGTATGTATGTTGGGGTACCCACCGACCCCCCCCCCCCCCCCCCGGGGAGCCCGGCGGCTGACCACCAATATATATCCTGGGAGCCTGATTTTCATGGGCAATTTGTTTGGAATTTTTTTTACACCAGTTGTGTATATTCAAAATGATCAGCGTGTCATGGGGATCATTTTGAGGTATGTATGTTGGGGTACCCTCCGACCCCCCCCCCCCCCCGGGGAGCCCGGCGGCTGACCACCAATATATATCCTGGGAGCCTGATTTTCATGGGCAATTTTTTTGGAATTTTTTTTACACCAGTTGTGTATATTCAAAATGATCAGCGTGTCATGGGGATCATTTTGAGGTATGTATGTTGGGGTACCCACCGACCCCCCCCCCCCCCCCCGGGGAGCCCGGCGGCTGACCACCAATATATATCCTGGGAGCCTGATTTTCATGGGCAATTTGTTTGGAATTTTTTTTACACCAGTTGTGTATATTCAAAATGATCAGCGTGTCATGGGGATCATTTTGAGGTATGTATGTTGGGGTACCCACCGACCCCCCCCCCCCCCCCCGGGGAGCCCGGCGGCTGACCACCAATATATATCCTGGGAGCCTGATTTCATGGGCAATTTTTTTGGAATTTTTTTTACACCAGTTGTGTATATTCAAAATGATCAGCGTGTCATGGGGATCATTTTGAGGTATGTATGTTGGGGTACCCACCCGCCCCCCCCCCCCCCCCGGGGAGCCCGGCGGCTGACCACCAATATATATCCTGGGAGCCTGATTTTCATGGGCAATTTGTTTGGAATTTTTTTTACACCAGTTGTGTATATTCAAAATGATCAGCGTGTCATGGGGATCATTTTGAGGTATGTATGTTGGGGTACCCACCGACCCCCCCCCCCCCCCGGGGAGCCCGGCGGCTGACCACCAATATATATCCTGGGAGCCTGATTTTCATGGGCAATTTGTTTGGAATTTTTTTTACACCAGTTGTGTATATTCAAAATGATCAGCGTGTCATGGGGATCATTTTGAGGTATGTATGTTGGGGTACCCACCGACCCCCCCCCCCCCCCCCCGGGGAGCCCGGCGGCTGACCACCAATATATATCCTGGGAGCCTGATTTCATGGGCAATTTTTTTGGAATTTTTTTTACACCAGTTGTGTATATTCAAAATGATCAGCGTGTCATGGGGATCATTTTGAGGTATGTATGTTGGGGTACCCACCGACCCCCCCCCCCCCCCCGGGGAGCCCGGCGGCTGACCACCAATATATATCCTGGGAGCCTGATTTTCATGGGCAATTTGTTTGGAATTTTTTTTACACCAGTTGTGTATATTCAAAATGATCAGCGTGTCATGGGGATCATTTTGAGGTATGTATGTTGGGGTACCCACCGACCCCCCCCCCCCCCCCGGGGAGCCCGGCGGCTGACCACCAATATATATCCTGGGAGCCTGATTTTCATGGGCAATTTGTTTGGAATTTTTTTTACACCAGTTGTGTATATTCAAAATGATCAGCGTGTCATGGGGATCATTTTGAGGTATGTATGTTGGGGTACCCACCGCCCCCCCCCCCCCCCGGGGAGCCCGGCGGCTGACCACCAATATATATCCTGGGAGCCTGATTTCATGGGCAATTTTTTTGGAATTTTTTTTACACCAGTTGTGTATATTCAAAATGATCAGCGTGTCATGGGGATCATTTTGAGGTATGTATGTTGGGGTACCCACCGACCCCCCCCCCCCCCCCGGGGAGCCCGGCGGCTGACCACCAATATATATCCTGGGAGCCTGATTTTCATGGGCAATTTGTTTGGAATTTTTTTTACACCAGTTGTGTATATTCAAAATGATCAGCGTGTCATGGGGATCATTTTGAGGTATGTATGTTGGGGTACCCACCGACCCCCCCCCCCCCCCCCCCCGGGGAGCCCGGCGGCTGACCACCAATATATATCCTGGGAGCCTGATTTCATGGGCAATTTTTTTGGAATTTTTTTTACACCAGTTGTGTATATTCAAAATGATCAGCGTGTCATGGGGATCATTTTGAGGTATGTATGTTGGGGTACCCACCGACCCCCCCCCCCCCCCCCCGGGGAGCCCGGCGGCTGACCACCAATATATATCCTGGGAGCCTGATTTTCATGGGCAATTTGTTTGAATTTTTTTTTACAACCAGTTGTGTATATTCAAAATGATCAGCGTGTCATGGGGATCATTTTGAGGTATGTATGTTGGGGTACCCACCGACCCCCCCCCCCCCCCGGGGAGCCCGGCGGCTGACCACCAATATATATCCTGGGAGCCTGATTTCATGGGCAATTTTTTTGGAATTTTTTTTACACCAGTTGTGTATATTCAAAATGATCAGCGTGTCATGGGGATCATTTTGAGGTATGTATGTTGGGGTACCCACCGACCCCCCCCCCCCCCCCCGGGGAGCCCGGCGGCTGACCACCAATATATATCCTGGGAGCCTGATTTTCATGGGCAATTTGTTTGGAATTTTTTTTACACCAGTTGTGTATATTCAAAATGATCAGCGTGTCATGGGGATCATTTTGAGGTATGTATGTTGGGGTACCCACCGACCCCCCCCCCCCCCCGGGGAGCCCGGCGGCTGACCACCAATATATATCCTGGGAGCCTGATTTTCATGGGCAATTTGTTTGGAAATTTTTTTTACACCAGTTGTGTATATTCAAAATGATCAGCGTGTCATGGGGATCATTTTGAGGTATGTATGTTGGGGTACCCACCGACCCCCCCCCCCCCGGGGAGCCCGGCGGCTGACCACCAATATATATCCTGGGAGCCTGATTTTCATGGGCAATTTGTTTGGAATTTTTTTTACACCAGTTGTGTATATTCAAAATGATGAGCGTGTCATGGGGATCATTTTGAGGTATGTATGTTGGGGTACCCACCGACCCCCCCCCCCCCCCCGGGGAGCCCGGCGGCTGACCACCAATATATATCCTGGGAGCCTGATTTTCATGGGCAATTTGTTTGGAATTTTTTTTACACCAGTTGTGTATATTCAAAATGATCAGCGTGTCATGGGGATCATTTTGAGGTATGTATGTTGGGGTACCCACCGACCCCCCCCCCCCCCCGGGGAGCCCGGCGGCTGACCACCAATATATATCCTGGGAGCCTGATTTCATGGGCAATTTGTTTGGAATTTTTTTTACACCAGTTGTGTATATTCAAAATGATCAGCGTGTCATGGGGATCATTTTGAGGTATGTATGTTGGGGTACCCACCGACCCCCCCCCCCCCCCCGGGGAGCCCGGCGGCTGACCACCAATATATATCCTGGGAGCCCGATTTCATGGGCAATTTTTTTGGAATTTTTTTACACCAGTTGTGTATATTCAAAATGATCAGCGTGTCATGGGGATCATTTTGAGGTATGTATGTTGGGGTACCCACCGACCCCCCCCCCCCCCCCCCCCGGGAGCCCGGCGGCTGACCACCAATATGTATCCTGGGAGCCTGATTTCATGGGCAATTGTTTTGGAATTTTTTTTACACCAGTTGTGTATATTCAAAATGATCAGCGTGTCATGGGGATCATTTTGAGGTATGTATGTTGGGGTACCCACCGACCCCCTTCCCCCCCCCCCCCCCCGGGGAGCCCGGCGGCTGACCACCAATATATATCCTGGAAACCTGATTTCATGGGCAATTTTTTGGAATTTTTTTTACACCAGTTGTGTATATTCAAAATGATCAGCGTGTCATGGGGATCATTTTGAGGTATGTATGTTGGGGTACCCACTGACCC
>OZ038384.1:80449052-80486552 GCA_964036045.1 Eutreptiella sp. 'Long Island Sound 2002'
CATGCGCACACACACACCACCCGACGAGCAAAACCAAAGCTCAGGCACGGCCTGAGCTAAGATTTTGCTAAAACCACAAGCAAACACGCAAACACGAGGCAAAACACGCACGTCTCCTGTGGCACATCTCGTCAGTGTGCCGCCTCCTCGTGGGTCTCGTTCATGCCAAACTGCCGCATAACCCCCCCCCCCCCCCCCCCCCCCCCCGGCGCAGGTCTGAGACCCAGCGGCTCCCATGCGCAACGCACGCCACACCCTCGAAGTATACGGCCGCCCCAAACATAAATCGCCAAAGGCGCCCCGCACACACCGGCGCCACCCGCCAGGCTTCAGGCGTCCGCAGACCAAGCCCAAGAGAGCGTGGACGACCCCTGCCGCCGCCAATGAGGAAGCGGTAAATGTACAGCGACCGTCAGGCACTGCCGCCCTGTCGCAGAGCTGCCCGGTCAGCCCAGGGCAGCACCCCTGAGATCCGCAGCAGATCCCAAAATGGCGGGCCAGCGCCCAACCCAGCTCCAACCCTAAGAAAGCATGGACCCCGGACCCACAACAAAGTGGCAGCGGTGCAGGCCAAAGGACCAACGCCCGGCATATAACCACAAAATCAGCCCGCGACATCCACGCAGGGCAGGGCCGCCTCTACAGACAATCGCCCGGAGGGCTCCCGCCTGCGCACACTGGACCTGCCAAAACGCAGAGAGAATACGAGCCACACACAACAACCAGAACATTGGCGCAGCCATGGAAGCCAAAAAACGCCCACAAATGCGCGAGCAATGCCCGGGCGCAAAGCAGCCCGGCCATCCCAGGGTGGCACTCAGAGACCTGACACAGAACGCAAAGCAAAGGGTGAGCGCACACTCCCACCCCAGCCCCTCGGAGACCGGCTGACCACCCAAAAAACAGACTACACCAACGGCCTGAAGTGGCCAGCTATTCTCACCACCAAGGGATAAGACCCCTGCACCCATAGATACGGGACGGGGGTACGACGACCCCCGTTCCAGTCCGTCAGCGACACCACCACCCTCTGACCTCCCCTCGACCCCGTCACCACATCCCACATCCCCCCGCAAGTGTGCCTGCCCCCCGGCTTCACCCCGGGGTCCCCAACCGCGGTGGTGCGCCGCGTCGCCTGCCCCCGAACCCGCTTGGCGATGTCCATGGCTGCGGCACCCAGGAAGTCGTCCCTCTCCCCGGGATCTTCTGGCACGCCATACGCGACGTACAGCCGCACCCCATTCCGGAGGAGCACCCGGTGACAGGCCCTGCGGCCCACCAAGGCTCCCAACTTCTCCCGCAGCGCGGCGCGGCGCCGCGCCGCGCGCCGCTGAACGGCCTCCTCCGAACGCTTGCGCGAGCGGCTCTTGCCCCGCCTCCGCCCGCCGCTACGCGCACGGCGGTTACGGCGGCGCCGGGTCATGATCACATGCACCAAGAGAAACGAGTGCTACAAGCAGGCGCCGGCACTACACGACATCAAGTCATTGCACCCACCGACTCCTCCAAGCGGTACTGCAAAAAAACCTCGTGGAACTCCGCCCCCCCTTCACCACCCCCCGGGGACCACAGGCCCGCTCTCCACGAATGCGGCAGAACAAAGGGCCCCATAGGCACCCCCAGGGTCCACAAAAAAACCGTGCGCCTATCGGGAAAGGCCCAGAGATCCCCAACCCTGCGCGCCGCCACCTCGCGCGCCAAACCCAGATCTCCATTGAAGTTGTCACTCAACCTACTGATAGGATCAGCGGGATTATGTGAACCACGCACCCAGTGCATATATACCGTGAAGCCTGGGCACGACGCCCACAGGTAGCGGAAACGCTTCAGAATGGACTGCTGGAATTTACGCCCCACCTTGGCTTTACACCGAAGGAACTGCACTAGCGCCGCCGCATTATCCCCAAACAAATGGGCCTCCCGAACGCCTACATTGAGGATGAGCTTCAAGCCCCAGAGCAGCGCGGCAGCCTCCGCACACTGCTGGTTGGGCGGTTGCTCCGCGGGCACAACCGATCGAGAACCCACATCCATCGAAAACAGGCCCAGCCGGTATTCACCCGCGTCCAGCGCCGCGTCGACGTAAACAACCAACGGCGATCGCTTCACCACCCTGGGGAGGGACACCACTGACCATTGCCTCCTGGCAAGCACGCACGCCACGCACATAGACTTAAGCAAACGCACTGGGGTAAACGGCAGCCGGGGGGGCGCCCAGAGCACATGAGCCCACACACCAGACAGGTGCGGACTGTGCCCAGAACCCGGGCGACACATCCACTGTGCCCGCCCCAAGAACTGCTGTAGCCGTTTTACCCTACAGGGTCCCACAGACAACCTCAACCAATGCGCAAACAGAGCTTCCCACGCGTTGCCAGCAGTCCGCACCTCCCCCCCCTGCAAATCAATATCCTTCCCCAGCCACACCAGCCGCTGCACAGGCTCTAACGTACTCTTTGGGCTGACTACAGCACCTGCACGGCGCAACGCCTCCGCCGCCCTTGCCGTCTGCTCTCGCACACGCGCGCGGCCGCGCCCCACAACCAGGACATCATCCAAGTAAATTAAAACCAGCACCCCCAACAGCCCCGCGCCGGCCACCAGACCCTCTAACACTCGCTGGCACAGGAGGGGGCTGTACTTCCACCCAAAGGGCAAGCACCGGAAAGCCAACACCCCCCCCTCTCCATCCGAGACGCGAAAGGCCCCCCAGAACTCGCGCGGCAGCTGAAGTGACCAAAAGCAATTACTCAGGTCGATGTGGCACATGCACAGCTCTTCCCCCCCCCCCCCCGGCAGGGACAGAATATCCCACACCGGCCTCATGCAACGCGCCCGGGCATAAAAAGAGGGGAGGAAAAAGGAGGACCCTTGCTGTGCCACCTGCGCCAAAAGGGCCAACACCTCCACAGAGGGGAGGGAGAACTTCTCCGGCCGAGACCGCATCTCCTCATTAAGGGGCACCAGATTGACAATCAAACTGCATTTCTCCTCCGTCTTGGGTATCGCAAAAACACCCCCATTGGGCCCAGGTGACCCCGGCGGCAGGGGGAAAAGCAAACCCTGGTCCCGCAATGCCCTCATCATGACCACCGCCTCATCCGACGGGGGAATTATCCCAGAAAACTGCCTGCCTACCAATTCTGCGAAGCCGTCCGGCACACAACTATCCCAGACCTCGCGGGGGATATCCACACGCCCCACCGGCCCCAAACCCCGCGCCAATACCTCCTCCCTGATACGCTGCATAAGCAATTTGGGCGACGTCGAATCATGCAAGAGCGACTCCCAAACCTCAGGGCTAAATGAGGACAAAGCCACAGCCAAGACTCGCAGAAACTCCGGCTGTCTGAGATCACGGGCAGCTTCACTGCCCCACTCCAGAAACTGCAACAGGCGACGCTCCAGTAAACCAGGCGGTGCGCGGGGCAGACAAGCCCGCAGGGAGCACAACCAGGCGTCCCACTCACCGGTCCGAAGGCGCTCCCGCACCCACTGACCCAGCTCCGACGCGACGGGAAATTGCCGTTCGGGCAGCCGCACCCACAATCCTGGCCGGGCCCGCGGCCTTCCGCTTGCCCAAGACGGACGCGACCTCACCCGTCCTGCGGGCCGCGATGCGCAGCCGCCTGATGGAGGAGCCTGCTGCGGAGGCAGGTGGGGGGTCTGCATCCACATCAATGACTTCCCCCCCCCCGTCTCCCCGCGGCCGGCGCCCGCGTCCTGAGGACCCCTCAACAGCCGTAAGGGCCGGAGGGGCCCCCGGGTCACGTGCGCCAGCCCGGTCCTCCCTCCCAGCAGCTCCCGCAGCGGCAGGACTCGCGGACTCCCCAGGGCACGATCCACCCCGACCTCCTGCCGACCCATCCCCGTCACCTCCCCATTGTGGGGGCTCATCGGCATCAGGGGCACAGAGCTCCAGGAGCTCCTTCGGGAAAACGTCCCGGAGGGACACGGCGCGCCAAACGAACTCTCCTGCATGGTTGTCAGGGGGCCAGGGGAGGACAGCCTCGGTCGTGACGACGAAGTCGTCGGGCGCGTCGGCGTAGTGGACTGCCACCGTCTCCGAAAGCCACCGCCCCCACCAAGCCAGCCACTTGATGGGCAGCCCCAACCATCGCAGGGCCGCGGAGCCCCCTCGCCTCCATGCGTGCCACCTGGCGTGGGGGTTGTCGCTGCCCCCCAACGCGGCAGCCATGACCGACTGCATGAAAGCTGGTCCCTGCGGACAGAATTGCGCTCCGACGACAGCAGACGTGGCCCCCGTGGCATCGAGCCAGCCCAGCCACCCTTGGGCATACTTCCCGAGTCGCCTGCGCACGATGCGCGGCGCCACCTTGACCGTGCGGAACGCCAATCCCCGACACCGGGATCCCCCCCGACGGAGGGGCGCGGCCTCACCCACCCGCAGAAGGCAGGTGAATGCCAGGACTGCCATCCCATAGACGGTCCACTGCGGTCGCTCCGTGCAAGCCAGCGCGAAGTTGCGGAGGTCGTCCAAACCTGCGTAGGGCCGTAGGGCCGGCTCCGTGGGCGCCCACTTGGCACAGCGCCAGACCCGGCGACTGACGAACGCGGGCAGCCATCCCATGTCCTCCAGCGCCCGGAACGCCGACACTGCGACCTTGAGGGAGCTTCCCGAGTACCCCAGTCCCCATAACTGGAAAATGTAGCGGCACGCCGCTTGTTCAAGCTCGGATGTGGGCGTGTAGCCCACCCAGAGGGCCATCTTGCGGAAGTGGGTACAATACGTACCCATGGTGCTTTTTGCCCAGGAGGATGCCTGCAGGGCGTCCACGGAGGTGATCTCATCCTCCTTCCATATCCGTCTCCACGCTGCCCACACCAGGCGCAAGACCACGTCCTCGCCATCCCGGAAGTCCGACGGTCCGAGAACCACCAAGGCCCCCCGGGGCTCGGGAGGGATGGGCCGGATGGGGCAGCTTCCCCATCAGTCAAAGCCGGGGCACTCGTGAAACCAATGCCGTTTCACTCCCCTCCCAGCGTTCTTGCATGCCCGACACGCTGTCACCGGGGCATTGGTGACGTCCATCGGCTCGGCACCCGGCTTGGCGGTGTACAGGCGGCGGCCCCCCTCAACGCGGAACTTACCCTTCATGGCTTGCAGCCGCCGCCCCACCACCTCCTCCTCCGCCGCTCCCGTACAACCAGCGGACAGCACAGGCACATCGGACGCATCCTCGGCCGCGTCCGACCCCTCACCGACCGGTCCGGGGTCCAAGCCCTTCTTGCCCCTGTATGCCGACAGGCTAGTCACCGTGAACGTCCAGACCGCCTGGACAAAACTCCGAAGGCGCGTAAGTTCGTCATCATCCATGGACTCCAGCTGCCACACTTCCGTGTCCGCGGAGTCCGCGTCCACCACCGGCGCCAGCTCGTCCAGGATGGCGTCAGTGAACTTTTCCTTGTCCTTGTACTTGGAGACGTATTCGTGTTGGGGCACCTCCCTGCGCCACAACAAGGTGGACAGCGCGAGAAGGCTGGCGAAGACCCACTGGGGCTTAGAATCCAACTCCCTCACCTTCACGATTTCCGCTTTACACAGCGGCGGGACCTTCGCCATTTTCCTCTTGGACTCCGCCTCGGCCTTGGCACTGACCGCCTCCAACTGCTTGCGCAGGCCCTCCATCACAAGGGCCTGTCCCTGAACCAACTGCTTGAGCTCCAGAAGCTCTGGCGACACCGTCTGCGGCTGTTGGGGTGGTACCTCCACCTTGACAAAGCCCAGCGACGCCACATCCAGGTCGCACTGGGCCATGACGCAATACGAGGCGATCATCTTCACCAGCCCCACCTCCCCCAACTCGATTCCGTACTTGGCGACGAAACTAGCCTCCCACTCTGACCTGCGTTCCAGCAGCACCGACAGCTTCATCTCCACCTGCGAGGCAGCCCTGGCTATCTCCAGCATGGGAACGCTATCAATGAACTGGGAACAAATTGTTCCCTTCGCGAAGACGGCAAAATCGTCAACTGACATATTCACAGACCGGGTCGTTCCAAAGTGTCACGGAGCAGGCTCTACGTGTGACCACCTATGGTCTGCTGGCAACAAGCAAAAAAATTTCTGGAACACCCACCTACCCTTAATTTTGGGGCAAACCACCTAAAAAAATGGATTCAGCACCCTCAAAAACCCCCCATCCCCTTTCTTTCCCCACATAACCCGCATCATGGGGGTGGTTTTGGGGGGGGGGGTCAAAGAGTTAGAGCACAGTTAGA
This sequence comes from Eutreptiella sp. 'Long Island Sound 2002', assembly GCA_964036045.1. NCBI lineage: Eukaryota > Euglenozoa > Euglenophyceae > Eutreptiales > Eutreptiaceae > Eutreptiella > Eutreptiella sp. 'Long Island Sound 2002'. The sequence goes on from OZ038384.1 coordinate 80,455,296, forward strand.
ACAGAGTTAGAACGCAGTTAGAGCACCTTGCTCTAACTAGTTATCGCGCTAGTTATCGCGCGATAACTCAGTTATCGCGCAGTTATCGCGGGTAGTTATCGCGCACCCCTCCTCCCTCCCTCCCTAGGACAAACAACACAAAACACTTGGCACAAAGCATCTGTGGTCGTTTTTCATACAAAGTCATCAATGTCTGAGGCCTTGGCTGCCTCCAGTCCCAAAAGCCCTTGCTCCAGGGCGTTCATGGACATGCAATGGTGCATGTGGCGGAGGGACATACTTGGCCTCACCAAAGACCAACCCTTAAAACAATTTTTGAGCCTCCTCTTGTAAGGCCCATGCCGATACTCCGTTGGGATGGAGGAAAACTGAAAAATGTTCCTCCATTTCTCGGCAAAAAAGGTGGAATGTGCCAAGCACCAATGGATCCACCTGGTGGGGGACCAACCTGAGTCTCCCCACGCTTTTGAAAATTTTGTGGTCAACGCACGGTGGCGTTCCACTTGGGTTAGAGTGTACAACTCCCTCACCCTCCAAAGCTCATACAAACCCTCAATGGATTTCACCATGACATGCACAACAACCCATAACATAGGTCCCCCAGGGGTCCTCACTGTGGGGACATGCTCTTTGAGGCATTCCACAAATTGCCTTTGGAAGGGGGGGGAGGTTAGGAAAACTTTGGTGCTGGTTAGATCGAAATCTTTTTCTGTGGCCCTCGAGGCCGAAGGGAGGCGTTCCCTAAGAGGGATGCCTGCGGTCTCATCCTTGAGGGCTTGTTTGAAGGCCTGCAAAGCTGCAAGAGCTTGGGCCTTACCAGGGGTACTAGGGGGGAGGGCCTGGAGGGTGGTCTCAATGCGCTTTGCAATGCCGTTTAGGATGCGGCATGCTGCATGTTGGTAGTCCCCCGGCCGCCTATCAGGGGTCACACTTCTCAAGAATGACCCCCATCTTGAGGTGGACTCCACCCCCATTTGCTCAACAATCCCATTGGGGTCTTTGCACAACCAACACTTAGACCCAGCCCCCCCCATTGCTTGCATCCCCTTCCCATCCCCTGTCAAAATGACAGTGCAAGTCAAAAATTGGTTTTGAAAGAGGACAACGTCCTCTTCCACATCCCTCACCTCTTGGTTGAGGTTGGCGGAGATGTCCAGGCTTCTCAAAAAAGCCTGTTCATCCCCGCCATCCATGCAAAACCATGAGGCCCATAGCTTCACCTTCGAAGCATATTTTGCCCCCCCCCATACATTAACCCATACATCCGCACGGGTAGAGGATGCCTTCCACAAGGAAGTCGCATCAACTGAAATAACAATAATGGCAACGCCACTAGGGGGGGGTTTCCCAATAACTCGGGCCATAGATATTGCATTTTGCACAATTGATTGCAAAGGCACATGGGCAGCTGCCCTATTGCGGCCTGTGGTAGACTTTACAATGGTGGTTTGGGGAAAGTAGGGCATGATCCGTTGCCGAACGGTCCTTAGGTCCCGTTGTGTGCAACGGCGGGGCATTCGCAAAAGGGCCCGTTGGGAGAGATGCATGCTGCATGCCATGCGTAGCATGCTCAGGGCCTCATGCTCCTGAGCTGTTAATGCAAGATGGCCGCCAAGTGGGCCAGACAGGGCAGTGCACGCCCCACCACTTAAACAAACTTCGCCTTTGGTGTTGGTGCCACACACGACGTCTGGGTCACCCAATAGAACTCGCACCAGCCGCTGAACCGCCTTCAAACGCCGCCGCCGGGCCTTGGGGCACTGCAGATCGGTGTACCGCCGCAGGTTGGCTGTGTTGAGAGCCCGCAGGGCCTCATTGACAGCATTGTCCATGAAGAATAAGAGGACCTGGGCGCGAAATGAGGGAGGGTTTTGAAGCAAGGGCCCAAAAAACACACGCGATAACCCCCGCGATAACCCCCGCGATAACTAGGTTATCGCGCGATAACCCACGCGATAACTAGTGCTCTAACCCCGTTCTAACCCCGCGATAACTAGTTAGAGCACACAAAGATCAAATCGCAAAAAGTGCAAAACGGGCAATATCGAGCAAACAATACATGGAAGGCACATTGTTGCATCATAGTGCACCCATGTAACATGTGAAATTCCGGGTTCCAACCATATTAACAACACCCAAAATTGGGGGGGTTCCGCACCACGCCCTAGAACGCTGCATCCCGCCGAGAAGCTCCAAATGCCAACAGCCACAAACCAAGAATAGGCCATATCTTTGGCTACGTGGCTCAAAATGCGATTCCGAGGGCACCTACTCCACCCGCAACCCCCCACTTTTTGTCGTTTCCACCCCTCAGAATTGCCCAAACGGACGCCTAGACCCCCATACCTAGGCCCGCTAGGCTGCGGTAAGCTGCAAACTCAAGCCCAAACAGGTGGGTGCCCAAATGGGTCAACAGGGTCCAGTAGGGGCAAAAAGATGACCTTTCTCAAAAAATGATCCTACACCATGTCCGACGCTAAAACAAGTGTTTTTGGACTGTTTTCAGCTTGTGGTGGCCCATTTGTGTCCTCCGAAAACCCAAAATGCCTTGAAAACGGGCTGTTTTGGGACCAAAAATGGGTCAAAAATGGGTCAAAAACACATTTTTCCAAACCTCATCCTAGACCATTTGGGGTGCACAAACGGGTGAAATGAGCCCATTTTGAGCCCATTTTGGGGTATTTTGGCCCCTCAAAAGTCCAAAAAGCCTTGAAAGCGGGCCTGGTGGTGATGGGGTTCACTTGCAAGCTGATTTCACTTTGCCAAGAGCGATCAATGTGTGAATCATTCTTGATGTCCCTCACCAGTCATAGCCGATGTTCCCTCCCCCACCAGCTCGGTCCCAATATTCAGTCTTGATTAGGGTCACCGAGCTGGTGAAACCAGTCTTGGTTTTATAACCCTTTTTAGTGTCTAGGGTGGACCTACCAGGTTCAGTAGCAGCAGCAGCAGCAAGCAAGCAAGCAAGCAAGCAAGCAGCAAGCAGCAGCACGCGCGAAATGGGCCAAAATCAGAACTCCGTCGTGGTGCTTTAGATTCGGGTGAAATTTTGATGCATGATACCTATGGGTGTGAAGTACAATCACACAGAGTTTGAGCAAGAAACCCGATGGTGGCGGCCGGGAATGGGATTCGCAAGTGGCGGACCTCAGTTTCAAAAACTGCAGTTTGGGGCCAAAAACAGCCATTTTTGGGCCAAAAGAGCCCTGGAACAGATTCAAAACGGCAAAACGAAGGGAAACGGTGGGTACACTCCGCGTGCGGCTTGACTTCCCTGTGTGAACGAGCTCTTTGCAGCCCTCTAACTCCATGATATGTCCCGGAAACGGCCCAAAAAGGCCCCGAGAAGCTCCAAATGCCAACAGCCACAAACCAAGAATAGGCCATATCTTTGGCTACATGGCTCAAAATGCGATTCCGAGGGCACCTACTCCACCCGCAACCCCCCACTTTTTGTCGTTTCCACCCCTCAGAATTGCCCAAACGGACGCCTGGACCCCAATACCTAGGCGCACTAGGCTGCGGCAAGCTGTGGGTGCCCAAATGGGTCAACAGGGTCCAGTAGGGGTAAAAAGATGACCTTTCTCAAAAAATGATCCTACACCATGTCCGACGCTAAAACAAGTGTTTTTGGACTGTTTTCAGCTTGTGGTGGCCCATTGTGGTCCTCCAAAAATCCCAAAATGCCTTGAAAACGGGCTGTTTTGGGACCAAAAATGGGTCAAAAATGGGTCAAAAACACATTTTTCCAAACCTCATCCTAGACCATTTGGGGTGCACAAACGGGTGAAATGAGCCCATTTTGAGCCCATTTTGGGGTATTTTGGCCCCTCAAAAGTCCAAAAAGCCTTGAAAGCGGGCCTGGTGGTGATGGGGTTCACTTGCAAGCTGATTTCACTTTGCCAAGAGCCATCAATGTGTGAATCATTCTTGATGTCCCTCACCAGTCATAGCCGATGTTCCCTCCCCCACCAGCTCGGTCCCGATATTCAGTCTTGATTAGGGCTAGGAGTAGGGTAGGGGTAGGGGTAGGGGTAGGGGTAGGGTCAGGACTAGGCTGAGGGTTGGGGTGGGTGTTAGGGTCAGGGTTGGTTTTAAGGATAGTGTTGGGGTGCAAAATGGACAAATTTTGACTTTCGGCGCCTTTGGTGCCCATGGACCGTCGGGCGCCTTTGGCGCCCATGCACTCCTAAGGGCGGCAACTTGTTGGCTGGAGGCCCCTTGATGGGGGGGGGGGGGTAGTTGGCTTCCTAGGACCCGCGGAGTTGCCCCCCCCCCCCCCGTGCATGTGACCCATGTCAGGCACCAAGACCCTTGTGGGGGACCATGCAGCAGACTTCCTGGGAGTAACTGTGTCGCTCACTGTGGTGTCTGAGCCATAATGCTTTGGCTTTTGGGTGGGGGGGGTGGGGGTAGGTACATGTCGGCCTTCGCTTCGGGCTGGGACTTGGTGGTCTGCCTGCTACTTTGTGGCCCTGCCTTGGCCTCACAACCTTCCAACTAGTCTCCCTACATGTGGGACACCCAGCTCCCCCCATCATCAGGTATGTGCTGTTCCGTGAGGTTCACATCAAGGGAAGCCTTCAAGCTGGCCTTGGACCACTTTTCATTTTGCTGGTGCGATGAAAATGCAGAGTCCGTGTCAGACGGGGACTGCGTCTGCACGCAGACCTGAGTACATCCGCATTGCATGGTGTTTGGGAGCATGATATGTGCCGTGAGGTAATGGACGCGTTTTCGCTGGGCCTACCTGCTTTGGAGATGCACCTGCTTGCATTTCTGGTGATAGCCATGCCCCCTGTTGGGATCCCATTCCTCTGGCGCAATGACTCGTGCCACAAACGGGTGGGAATTTCTGACGTGTGTGTGTGTGTGTGACGCCCAAATAATTCAATCAAAGCTCAAACTGCGAGGTTCCACATTCGTACTGCCTGCAGATCATCAGCGGAACCATGAGTTCTTTGTCCAGGGGCCTCGCTGGCAGGCCTGCAACTAGCACACTGAGGTGTGGTAGTACTAGTCGTGTGTGTGTGTGTGTGTGTGTGTGTGTGTGTGTGTGTGTGTGTGTGTATGTATGTGTGTGTGTGTGTGTCTGTGTGTGTGTGTGTGTGTGTGTGTGTGTGTGTGTGTGTGTGTGTGTGTGTCTGTGTGTATGTATGTGTGTGTGTGTGTGTGTGTGTGTGTGTGTGTGTGTGTGTGTCTGTGTGTGTGTGTGTGTGTGTGTCTGTGTGTATGTATGTGTGCGTGTGTGTGTGTGTGTGTATGTATGTGTGTGTGTGTGTGCGTGTTCTCACATCCATTACCGGGCCCCAGTCAAAGGCTTCCAGCCAAACACGCGGTGCAGACACAAGAGGGGGAAATGCACACCTGGGGGAGGTGTTGTTGTTGTTCAGCAGCCTGGAGATCAACCAGGCTTTTTGGGAACACCGAACCTTGACATCGCAATCCTCCTCCTTCAATTGCCTGGAGAGCGGCAGCAAGCTGTGACCAAGTGTCAGCAGGACAAAAATTGGTCTGTGTTGTGCTTCCAGCTGATGAAATGGAAGGTGGAATCCGGGGGGGGGGGGGGTTCATTTTGTACCAAGGCTCCAAATACCCGTGCAATACAACGTATGCACCCAGACCCATGAGTCACACGCACAAAAGATGAAAGCCCAGGTTGCATCTTCCTCAGTGTGAGTGTTGGCCTCTATTCTGGGCTGCTGCAGTTAGCCAGGGCGACCAGGGATTCCATTCCACCCATTGGCACGCCTAAGCGATGGGGTGACTCCATGTTTGTGTCTGTCCATCGGTGGTTCATGCTAAGATGCATGAAATACCCATGGCCGCACACCGGTTTCTCTCTCTTCGCTGCAACGCCCCGCAGGGAAATGGCGGAAGGCATTGAAAACAAACGGAAGGTCCGGTCGCCGTGACCGTTGGACGTTCCAGGGTTGTATTTTCTGGAGTGCCGGCATGCAAAGCGATGGTAGATCTTTCGCGTGGTCCCTCCATCCGTCCTGCGGGCCAAGATTTTGTCCTCCGAGGATTGCTGTCTTTGCGTGGCGTGATAGAGTGGGACCACAAAGCGATGCGTGCATGCCCCTGAAGGAAGGTCCACCTCAGCCTATGTCAAAATATTTCGCCATTCCTCCAACTCCCGGAGAGAGGGCTCCAGATGTCCTTTCCACATCCCCAAAGAGGCATGGGGTCAAAAGGGTTTGCAGCGGCGCCCCAGCAATGAGTGAAAGAAGACTCCTGGCCCGTGGGGGATGGTGAGGCTCACACGCAGGTGGTCATGCAACAGTGGGATGCAGCGGTGGGATGCAGCCCATTGGAATGCGGTGGCTGACGAGTGGCAATCAGACTATGAGCCTCAGGAAGCTCTGCCTTGTCTGTGCGGCAAACTCGGAGTGCCGCCAGAGGCCCCCTGTGTGGATTTTGGAATGCCTCGTGCAGCAAGGCAAAAGAAGATGGGCGGTGTTTGCGGCACCCTCACCACTCCATGGCGGTCAACGGCATGCCAATCCATTTCGGACGTGCTGCAGTCGACTGGCAATCCCCGCGTCCCGTCGACACCCGTTACAACGCTGCCATCTCATGAGCAGCCAACATGGTGACGGGGGGCCACCACCTGGGGACATTGCCATCCCAGCCCACGGCGTGCGCCCCATCCCCCGGTGGATGGAGACGGTGTCGCTCTGCAGCGGGCGGCGCCCCTTGGCCTCTCGCCACTTCGCCCGTTGGCCACTGACTACCCCGTGGCCTTGATCCATCGGTCATCCTCACCGCCCTGCGCTCCTTCCCTTTCCCTTGGGTGTGCCAAGGGAGCCCCCCCCCCCCCCGTACCTGTTTCACTGCCCTGTGCCGGGTCAACACAGAGGAGGGCATTGGCCTGAAGGGGCAGGGGGCAGGGGGGTCGGCATGACGCCCGGTTGTGTCGCCTCTTGGCCTCTCGCCACGTACCCCTGCCCTATCCCTTCAACCCTCTCCCTCCGCAGGCGGTGCCCATCGGCCTCTCACCCCCTGCCCTCCCTCCCCCTCTGCCTGGCCTACCCTCACCTCCCCTACGCACCCCCTTCCCTTCCCTCGGGAGGTGGTGCCAACCTACCGATGGGGGGGGGGGGGGGGCTGATCAACTGGATGGAAGGAGCGAAATGCCATGAAACACACGAAAGGAACAGCGAATCAGCGGGGGTCGCGGGGGCTCTTGCACTACCTTCCGAGCAGCTCAACACAGACGGAGGCAGCAACCACCCAATGGTCACTGGCAGCGGCAGCGGCAGCCACCTCCACTCCACCTCACACACGCCATCATCATCACCGTACGGGATACGGTTTTGACCACGTGCCGCAGCACACCAGGGCTGTCCTTCAGAGAAAGAAAAAGACCTTCGCAACGCCAACAGAAAAGAGCGTTCACGGGGACGCTCTCTGCTTCATGGTCACGGGACCTTCTCTGCTTCAAAGGTTGGCGGTTGGCAGCGTTTGGCGGTTGGTGGGGGTTGGCGGTTGGTGGCGGTTGGCGGTCGGCGGTCGTTGGGGCCTGTCCTCAGAAAAACTACTCTGGCTCCTTAAGGACAGCCCTGCGGCACCCCCGAACCAGCAGCAAGCCGCCCCCCAAGTCACCCAAAACCGCCCAGGACATGCCAAACCACCTTCAGAAATCGAACAGCCCCGAACACCCCCGAACCAGCAGCAAGCCGCCCCCCAAGTCACCCAAAACCGCCCAGGACATGCCAAACCACCTTCCGAAATCGAACGGCCGGCATCCTCCCTCCTCCCGGACGGGAAGGGGAGCCCCGCATACCGGTCCACAAACCACTTCCCGCAGTACCCCACGCCCCGGTGCCGGTACACGACGGGATGGCTGCGTTGGTGGGCCGCGTACTGGCAGATGATGCAATACCCGTGCCCGCAGACACTCAGCAACGTCTTGGCCTCGTCGCATGCGAGGGCACCACGGCCCGGAGCCCCGAGGCCCTGGGACGACGTGGCGGATTTGCCGCTGTCCCCCCCAGCCCCCGAGAGCTCCTCCAACTTCAGCCGCTTGTTGCTCTCACCCGCTGAAGAGACGATGGCAATGCAATGTCCCTTGGGTCCCACACTCAGCGGCCGCCCGCCCGCACTCACACGCAGGCACAAGCCAAACCTCGCCCCCCTTGCGTGACAGTTCGTCCTTCGTTAGTTTCCGCCCGCGGCCCTCGACGGTCGCCCGCTCTTCCCCCCGCGGAGTGCGTCGGGTCATCGCTGTCTGCTCGGCCGTGGGGCCGGTGCCTTCATACGTTTCAATCCCTAACAGCCGTCAAACACCGGGGCAGTCTTAGGTACGCTCAGTGGTTGTTCGTCGGTGAAGGTGCAACTTTGCGCACGACTGGGATGGACCAGTGCTCTGCACGTCAAAGGTGTGCTCGTTGTGTATGTTCATGTCAGTGGGGCTCCTTGTTTTTGAGCTGAAAAATGAAAATACGTTCACGCTGTCAAATTTAAAACATTGGTTGAACCCGGGCAGGCGAGCTCAGAGTCCCATTCCTAAGACCATTGGGCCAGTCCGACCGATCCCACTAGGGGCATTTGCTTTGTTCAGTGATGAACTCAACTCGACAACTGGGCTGTTGGCATCGGTGTGTTGTGTTTTCCCTCAATGGTCAGTGGATCCAAATCGGCGGATTTCCCAACTTGTCCCAAAATTCAGAATTGGGTCACTCGCAGCATTTTCCCCCTGGGTACAGACCGCTCAGGCAAGTCCGTTGGCGGTCAAGTCCCGGGGTTGCTTCGTTCCAATCCCCCACCCAGCTTTGCCGGGTTCCCGGGGGGCATTTCACGCTGATTGGGGGCTGCAGGGGGATCAATTTCAGCGCGACGTCGTTTCCCCGCGGTTAGGGTGAGCCTGTGTCAACTGAGTGGCAGCCTTCCCCATGAGCTCGCGTGTGCTGCCCGTGTGTGCAGCGGCGTGCCACCTCCGACACGCATCGGCACCTGGAGGCCCGGGCAGCTTGCGCACGTTGCAGGGGCGCTCCTCGGGCTGCTTCAGCACGGTCACCCGCTTGCTGCAGCGCCCCCGGGGCTTGTCGGGGGGCGGCGCCTTGGTGTGCGGCCGCTGCTCTGGGCTGTCGCCCTGCTGGTCGGGGTCGCGAAACAAGCGCAGCCGCTCCTACACAGCACGACGCAGGCGTGTGAGAGGCTGGGGAGGAGGCCCAGAAGAAGTGGCTGCCCATCACGGCATGTGCGTGCGTGCGTGTGTGTGTGTGTGTGTGTGTGTGACGCCCGTTCTTTGAACCCAAATTACAGCGTTCGCTGAAATACATCACAGCTCTGTCTGCACTGCACCAATGTTCAATCCGCCCCTTGCGGGTGGCCTTCCGAATGCGAGAGGCCATGGGGGCATACCGGGGGCACACCGAGGGATGACGGGGGCGTACCGAGGGCACAGCGGGGGCATCACCAGGGCAGAACGTTTCCTCGTGAAACAGGAGACGGTGGTGAAGGGCGGTGTTCAATTTGTGTGGTATACAGTGTGATAGTGTGTGTGACATATCATTGCCCCAGAACACAAAGATGGACTGGCAGTGGGACCCATAATGCCCCCCCCCGCCCCCCCCTGTCCCGGAACACTCTGAGTTGCGGACGGGAAACGGCCAAAACCGCAAAACTGTGGCACGAAATGCAAACCACGTGCGGCCACTCCCCGAAAGTGCCTGGGATGACGACCGTTGATGGTTCATCCCCTCTTGCTTCCACGCCTGGACACGACCCGCTCGGCCAAGACAATGCTGCCATCACAATCCTTCACCTACCATGGCCTGCGTTTTATCCTGGTTTGGCCATCGCCAAGCTTGGAGACCACTGGACCACAGTGCATCGCTCGGTTTAATCACAGAACTTTACTGCGCTCACAACCACCGTACAGGTAGACACATGACGCAAGACTGCGGGATCGGGACTTGATTTGTCAACTTGCAGACGGGGGCAAGCCGGCCCAAATTTGTGGTAAAGTCGTGACAGGAAGCATAAAGTCAGCTCAAAGAGTGTGGAACAACTCGAAAGCAAATCGAACGCTCGCTGTGAAATAAAAAGAAAGGCGATAGCATGGAGCGCTCAACACAAATTTACAAATATGCCCTGAGGTGACCTCGGGCAGTGTACTCAACATCGATTGAACGACCACGTGACTTGGACAAAGGAACAGCGACATACGTCAGAAAGGTTGTAGCGTTTGCCCTTGAAATGGTGGAGCTCGAATTCGAACAGGTCCGACTCGTAAATGCGCTTCAGTCGGTTGCCCGCATCCGTCACCGTCAGAGCCATTTCTTCGTACAGCAGCGGCAGCCACCCGTTGTACTTGACGGTCTCCCAGCCGCCCATTTGCGTGACGGTGTTGTACAGCCACCACTTGTTCACCTGCGCCACGGAACGAGAGAAGCCCCGGTTGGCCTGGCACCGGTTGTCCTGCACGACAACGACAACGATGGTTCGAAGCCGACTGAGCCGCCACCGCCAGGACACCAGCAACATCTGAGGGCGGTGTTTCAACCACCCCCCTCCACCTTGTCGGGTTCCTGGCGCAGGGTCGGGGGGGGTGACAGAGACTCAGGGGGCGATGCACTGCTGGTTTACTTGGGCCATTCACACCTTTTTGCCCTGCACAATCCATTCTCTCGCCTGCAGTTTTCGCTTCTCCATGAACTGCCCATACGACTTCGACCAATCCGCCTCGCTCCAGCACTTGGACATATGCGGGTTCCATACGTTCATGCTGCAGACAAAATGAGACAGAGACATGTGGCTGCAACGAGATGAGCCAGTGCAGCATGATGGCAAAGGGCGAGTTGAGGTGGCAGCTCGCGAACGACCTTGAGCCCCTGCTGACAACGGGAGTGCACTGCGACCTCACGTCGTACCTCAGCTTGACCCGCTCCAGCAGTCAATACCAGTGTATGACCTGATACTGAGGCATCGAAGCCCCCTTCCCCCCCCCCCCCAACAGCCCACATTTGAGGCCGCATCACACTGTGCCCAAAAAAATATGAGCATCGGCAGAAGCATTCCAACCAGGCGAGCCTTCACGGGCGGGCCCTTTTGCCCAAACAGACGGATATGGTTCGGGGGAAGGGCTCAATGCCCTGTTAATCCTGAATCGTAGGTTTTAGTTGAGGTGGAAGGCAGGACAAACCTGCAGTTCCACTTCTCAGTCGTCTTAGCGAGACGATATGGAAGCTCAACGGATGTTGCTTGCCCACAGGTATCACAAATATTCCACCCTGAAGCGCAATACAGGTTGGCATATGGCTGGAGCGCTAACACGTTCAAGATTGCAATCCATGTCGCGCACATACCTATTCCCTTGTCGCGGAGTTCATTCTTAAGAGAATAAATGTTCCCTTTGGAAGGATCCACGTCGCGAGTGTTTTTTCGCCTGCACCTGGAAGCTCGTCCTTTTTTGCCTTTTTTTCGTATCATTTCGGAAGTGTCCGGGTATTCATGCTCCTCCTCCTCCTCCTCGTCGCTTGGCTCTTCGTCACTGAGGTGCTCGTCGCTGCACTGGCTCTGTTCCTCGTCCTGCTCAACTTCTATGGTTGTCCCCTCTGTCACTTCCGTTTTGCTGTTGTCCGTGCCGTTGTTGTCATCTCCGCTTTCTCCGCTCACTGTATCAGAAGAGCCGTCCTCTTCTCCCTCTGACTGCTGGGGTCGGTGCCGCTTCTTCGTTGAGCGCGGAGCCATGGGCAAACAATCCCTAATAATGGTGGAGTTTCAAGACCATGAATAGATGCTGACATATGAGGGCAGCGTACTATCAGAAAAAGACAATTGACATTACACTTTATCGTCATAAATGGCAAAAAGGCTGTGGTGGGGATTGGCGGAAAAAGTGGTGGAGCATGGTCGCGGTGGGCAAAGCAGGTTGGTGGCCTCAGTACGACTACCTACTTCCTGTAGAATTGGGGTTAAAGAGGTCCGATTTCGTGTTCGCATCTCGCGTCCGCATCTTTGATAACAATGTCTCAGACCAGCGTGCGCATCTCGCGTCCTTCTTTGATTGAAAATTTGGGCCTCGCCTCTTTTGACGTCAGGGTCAGTGTTTGTACCATTACCCCACCCCTCGCGCATTCGCAACTTTTAATAATGTCTAAATATGGCCAGTGTGTCTCGCAACTCGCGACTGGGTAAATGATGGCTTCAACAAGCCTCGCATCTGCGTCTTTAACCCCAATTCTACATTATGTTCCCGGAGCCCATTGGTTGCTTACTCCACCAACCTTTATGTCGAAATGCATGGTCTGCTGCACACACCGTGGGTAACTGAAAGACTCGCCATGTTTCGTTATTTAGCTTGCATATGTCTTTCTGCCTGTTGCCGTGCTCCGCCTTGGAATAAGCTCACCATTGAGACACGCAGTGGTAATCCCCGGGCGTGACAACTCCTAAAGCCCCCCACCAAGCTTGGCACTCTAGGGGCACTCACCCGAACCTGCCAAAGAGTCGCATCTAGGGAATGCATGGCAACAGCACATGCCATGTTCAATGAGATATCACTAATCACGGCGGCTGTGGAGCTAGTTTGAGGTTGTTTTTTTTCTAATTTTCATAAGGTAACACGACGATCCCAAAGCAAAACACGGATCTTGAGGAAATTGTGGAGTGGTGGCAAAATAGCCCGTTGCGGTGCCACCGGGGTATCCCGGCCAGGGTGCACCGCATTTTTTTGCCTCTTTCTTTCCCGAAATGAATGCACAACCCAACGACCGAAAACCATGCTTTGTTTGCATGACCGACGTATCTTGCTGTGCCGATACACATAGATGCTGATCTTTCTTGTTATGGCATTTGTGTAAGCATGCGTTTTGAACAAATGTTGAATTTAGGGATGGGGATATGAATCATCCCGGCACATGGGTGCCTCAACATGGCTTGGGACCCAGGTACCTAGGTGCTGCATGTCTGGTGATAAACACGGGCAAAATATACCTTCTTGCAAAGCAAGGCTGGTGGATAATATTTGTTGCTCCACTATTCAGCTGAATGTATCTGTATGGTGATCGATTTGAGATTTGGAAACACTCCACCCAGGTACCGGGGTGGTCTCTTTTAGACATGTGAGTTCTTTCAATATGTTTCGTGTCCAAGTGGCTAATCACCCAGGTAGCGGGGTGGTCACGTGGGAGACACGGGTTAGAAAAATGACATCAGAACAAAAATCTGAAAATTCTACGTTTTTACAAGCACCGTGGTGGTCCACTTGTTGGTTTTCGGTAAAGACCATCACCAACCAAAAAAATAAACGTCCTATTTGCATTCCCAAGTGCATACACTGGTGCCCATACACAATGTCAAATGCAACGCAAAATCTCCTCTCCCTCCACTCTTGTGTGTGTCTGTGTCTCATTGCCTCATGTGTTTCGTCATTAACACATGTGAAGCCCATATTTGTGTTGATCCACAGGTATTGACAGAGCTACGTAGGCATGTGCCGCAGCGCCCCCCATTGACATAGACACAGTAGTGGCAGAGGCCTAGGACATGCTACGGGCATGTAATACACCACAGAGGTACAAGCGGTGGCGTGTAGCAGGTGCTTGTGCCCATAGGGACCCCCTCCCGTGTGCCTGGTCCCGCTATGTCGAATGATGGAGACAGTGCCAGTGACCCCCCCCCCTCTTTTGGTTGCAATCGGTGGTCCACATGTGTGTGGTGACTATTTTGTGGGTGATGATGGACCCGACCATGAACCCCCCCCCACCTCTCGAAGCCTTGTCTGACAACAACAATGACTCGGAGGCCCCTATGGCTATGCGTGAGGAACATGTGAGCATACCCTAATCCTAGTGCATCGTAACTCTTTCTTCTTTGTGCTAGAACAAGTGAACCTGGAGGTGTGGTGACATACGGGACACTCACATGCACAGAGAGCAGCGGCACAAATGTGGTGGCATACATACACAAAAGCTAAAGAAAAAATCACCTCAGATTGTACGGCCTTGTTCGGGCACTTGTTTGAGCAATTTCCAGGTGTTGTGGAGTTCAAATATTGTTGAGGCCAACAAAATGTTTATCTTGTTGGTCATATTCTTCCACAATATTTGAAGGGAGAATGCTAACTAGGCACACGACCTCAAGTGCGTGAGTCCTCTTCGCAATTCTATTGTGCTTGTGTCAAGCATGTTGTTAACAGCAAATGTGGACAATGGGTTAATTGCTTACACCCACCTTCCAGTTCCCAATTACAATTGCAAGCCATTGCCTTGACATTTTAAATTGCTTTCAAAACCCTTTCAATGCTACCGATGATGTTACAATTTCAACCCCTCCTCGGCCTTTCCCATTTAAAAATGGGTTAATAGCCTGTTTTTTTTGGCGAAAAAAAACGGGTTGTCCGTCCCCAGCCACAATCCATTTTTTTACCAAAAGAAAGATTCCCATGTGGAATGCTAACAAAGGGCTTGACCTTTTACAATTACAATTTGGAGTGTGCACAGAATACCGGTGACGGAATACCGAATACCTAGTATACGCGACATTGTGTCATTACCTGGGACCGCTGCACGCACGACAGGCGATGAGCAGGCGCTTTTCTGCGGTTTTCAGATCCGGAGCTTTCAAAAGAGGGGCATATTGCCTGCATTCTGAGACTGCAACGACGAGATGGCAGTTGCGTATACCAGGTATTCGGTATTCTGTCACCGGTATTCTGTGCACACTCCATTGGGATTGTGTCCCAACTGCCAATGGGATCCGTGCACATGATGCACTATATGTGACCAGCCTACACCCACATCAACTATTGCCTTCATCCTACGAACCATGGTATGGTGCAATACCAGACAAGACTTCGCGATAATGGTCTCTATTTTTTGCCCGAGCCAAGGAAGTGCCACGGACCGCCATGGAGGCAAGGGCGAACGACCTAGTTTTGTGTCACCCCTGCAGGGACCTTTTTCTTAGGCCTTGTTTTGCTGCCGGTGCACTACAACACTACTGCCCGCGACCTGCTTGTGTTTTCAGTAATGAGAAAGAATAGAGTGATGACAATCAAGCCAATGATTCGATCCCTATTGGTACGGGAGTGGTGCGAACCCTGCCGGCTAACTAGTTAACTAGAAGGCCTGGGCCACGTACCCAACTGTTTGGAGGCCTTCCGGCACCCTTTGCCTGTTTCTCTTGTGTGCTCTCGCCCCAGCTGCCTAGCTTTGCTAGAATATGTGGACACTGATTGATACAAATTCAATCAAGTAGACAAGCATGAGCACTATTGTTGCCAAAGGCACAACCTGCCAAAGGGTTGCCACAAAAAACCCTTTCAACGGTGCTTTGGGGGATGTTTGTGGGTTCTTGGCACATGGCCCATGACCGCTCCGACCTCAAGATGCAAGCCATAGGGCATGTTAAGTCTCACTGGGGCATCGGGGGGCAATGTGGTGAAGGTTACTTCCCCTGCTGGGCTTCGCCAATCTCAGCACTTGGATCCTCGGGCTCTTCAGCAATAGGCAGCGAATTTGAACTGAATTTGCAGTGTAGGGATCAATCAAGAAGCAACACTTTTTTTCTCAACAGTTGTGTTAACAATCCAAGTGGCCAATGAACAGCTTTGTGGATGAGGTGTGACAAGGTGTGGACCGTTGGCTTTAGATAAACGCTCTGCCCGTTGACACCAAAAATACAAATCTAGTCGAAGCAAAGAGGGGTCAATCTTGCTCACCGTCCTCTTCTTCTTCTTCAACCACCCCCCCCGGAGACAAAGCAAGTGGTTATTGTGTGAGAATGTGTGATGACATAATGATGATGCCATTGCCCCCCAAGTCGTCGTGTCCGGCTTTGGGTTTGCTCGCCATCGAGAAAATTCAAAAAAGTTGCATCACTGGAGCTTACCCAGCCATGGAGGGGTGGGATGGGGGGGGGGGGGGGGGCTTGGGCTGTGTCGTGTCATGGGGCCGCCGCCTAATGGTTCGTGCACAAGGATGAGTGGCACTTGTGTCACCTGTGTCACCTGTGCCGACTGTGCCACTATGACATGGAGGGGGCGGGGGATGGTGGGGGGGGTGTATCGGAAAGTGTGCTGCAACACGTGTTGTTACATGGGTAAGCTCCACCGAAACCGGCATTCTTTGGTGGTGAAGAAAATAGGTCACAGTGCGCTCCGGACTAAAGAAGTGTGCGACCCACTTTCAAAAAGAACACTTCAGAAGATGCGGGCCCTAGGCTTGGGAAAAAACCCCTCATGCCCGGGGACTGGCGATTGGCCTGAAGAACAAGACCACAGACAGTGACCCGATGCGAAGTGTTCGGAGATATCCTGATGTGCATTTGCCGAACATACGTTGTGTGTTGCGTTCCTTCATCCCAGATTTGATTTATAAGTGCATACAATTTGCTTTTTCTGCATCCCAAGCCAAAGAGAATCTCCGAACTGTGGGCAGAGATCTAGCAGCGAAAGGGTGCCCACAGAGTTGGTGGCTGGGGGCAGCAAAAACAGCGCTGTGTGTGCAACATGTATCCCTTAGGGCTGATGATCGGGCGATCATGGAGACCTATGATTTTTTGTTCAAACCTGACTTTGAGTGGTCCATATGCATGGTTGGGTGACAGTTACACAGACTTGTCAGTGGGCATAGGGCATGCAAGCAACACAAAGACGGTTGCAGAGCGAAGAAAAAAGTGTACCCAAACTTGGAGTTTATTGGGTTCAAAAGGCCCCATGACAGGGGCCTCCCTGCCTCCGGCCGGCTACACCTTTCTGAGTGTGTATTCTTTTCGACTGTTTGCCTCCAAATGCACAGACGTCAGGGACCCCAACTCATGGATGGCAACTCAGGGCCGTTCCCTTGGGCAGCGGCACCCATTTTGTTGACAGCCACAGCCGTGGCCGTTACCATTGCTGCTTTTCTGGTGAATCACGGCCACGGGGCACTGGCCGTGCTCCCGGCCACGCATGTCCAAGTGGTGCACCGCACAGCTGCGGCCCCCACGGCCCATGCCTTTGCCCAGGCCTTGCGGCCCTCCAACAGCGCGCTGTTCCCTGACCCAGCCCCCCCACCGGTCTATCCGTCCTCCTTCAGGGCAACTCCTGCTACCGCCCACGCCACCACCACCTCCCCCTCTCAGCCTCCCCCCACTTCCGTGGCTGCATATATGCTGCTCGCCGCAAGCACTGTCACTGCAGCTCTCGCCGCCATCCTGCAGCGTCGTGACCTTGTCCACCGGCCCATAGCCCCACTACACAGCCTCACCGCCCCTGTCCCGGTTTCACCCCCAGGCGCGGCCTCAGCCCCAGGCGCGCTCGCGGCGACCCCAGGGCACCGCGCGCCCGGCTCCTCACGGCGCACAGCACTCCTTCAGGGCGTGGCAGCAGCAGCTGCCCTGACGCAAGCGCCGGTTCCTGCGACTGCCACTGCAACCGGCAATGAGGACCTTGTAGACGTGTATTTTGGCGTCGGCTGCTTTTGGCACGTGCAGCACGAGTTCGTGGAGGCCGAGCGACGCCTGCTCGGACGCTCCGATGAGCAGCTCACCGCTTTCGCAGGCTACGCGGGTGGGAACTCCCTGGGGAAGGACCCGCGGAAGCCGAACAGCCCCCAAAACCTGGTCTGCTACCACAACTTTTCGCAGGTCGCTGATTACGGCAAACTGGGCCACGCTGAGGCTGTGGGCATGCGGATCCCCAAAGCATCGGTCGGCGACTTTGCGCGGGAGTATTTCCAGCTTTTTGACAAGAAGGGTGACCGCCCTGACAAAGGCGATCGGGGGCCCGAGTATCGGTCCATTGTGGGGCTGCCAGGCGGCATGAATGGGGAGCTCTTCGCTGCCGTGAAGCGCGAGGCAGAGGGGCTGGTAGAGCTGAAGGAGGGCGTTGGAAACGACCCGGACACGCTTGGAAGGCGCACGGTGTGGGTCTATGACAGTACCAAGTTCCCATTCCACCTCGGAGAGGTGTATCACCAGTATCATGATGGCTTCATGCCCGGGGAGGATTACCCCCCGGCTTACAACAACTTGAAGGCAGACGCATACAGAGCTGGACGCCTAGCGTGGTCAGGCTGCCCTGACATTGTGGGCCGTTGAAGGCCCAGGGTCCTGGCCACAGAAGGCAGTACCAAGGCACACGCTTGAAGTTCACCTGCATTGCGCATTGTGCCCTGCCTTGCTGTACGGTACCTGAAGAGGGATTCAGCAACATAAGTAAGTAAGACGAGTGAGGGCCCTCTCTTCCTTCCTACACAATCGCTTTCGTTGTCATAGTGAAGTGGTGAGCAACTGGGGAACAAGTGGGAAAACAATGCAAAACGCGAGGCTCCATGGGGCCACAAGCGAAGGGAAAGAGTTTGACAAGACGCAGTGGAGCATGCGCGGGGTCATTGGCTACTTGCCGATAGCCCTTGCTTGGCACCAAAATACGGTTTGACATAGTTGCTGCCACTGGCAGTGTGTGGCCACTAGGTTGTAGGATAGGCTCTCAGTGTCAAATCCTGTGTACCTCTGCTGCCATGTAAGAACTGATCATTATCAATTAGATCGAAATGCAAATACTGGGAAACCTGGGCCTCGGACAGGTTGTTGTAAAAATCGCCATAGGCTTTACGAATCACATCATACAGCCTCTGGACTCTAGCAAACAAGGGCAGACACACGACAGCTGGCAAACTCTCGTCAGTGGCACGACATGCAAAGAAAGGCCATTCAACTTGTACCATGTTCTTCCCGGGTCGGGCTCCAGCCCTGATACGAGCTAAATGAATCTGCGACGGTGGTTACCCGGTCGCTGTTTACTTCGGAGCACGACTTTCCACAGAATGCCGTCACTGTAACCATGGACCGACCACCAAGGTACCGGGGTGGTGCGTGTTAGAGTTCAAAATTTCAGTAACGCCATTCGTTGATGAGCATCTTTGAGACGATCCAGGTACTGCAATGATCTTGTTGTCGAACGATTATACATCCACTTGTTCGCCATCCTGTATGAACACCCCAGTACCTGGGTGATCACCCCACTTAACGAAAGATGGTGATGGAATGCTGGATTACGGCATATACCATCCAGGTACTGGGGTGGTATGAGGAAGAGTTACACATCCAAAAAAAAAACTTTGTGCTATATCAGTGGCCTTTATTTCAGCTCAAACTGTTTTCCAAGAAAACCGTGTTTCCGGAGATTTCATCTCCGGGGTGACTTTGGGTTTTCGTTAAAGATCATCACCCACAAAAATAAATGTCCTATGTGCACTCCCAAGTTGCATGTTAGTGACTGCTGGAAGTCGAGACATGTTGGCTCCTGATGGGATATGTGACAGGGGTAGGGGGCAGGGGGATGCAGAATGTATGAACATTCATCTCCTGATAGATAGCAAAATTGAACACTGGCAAGTATTGAAAGGTGACGGGTGCAGAAGTGAGGGCAGGGATGTGGTGCAGTGAGCCTGCAGTGTACGGAGCGGTGTGGAGCGTGTGTTTGTGTGATGTAGAATTTACTAGACGAGACAAAAAGCGGCGGGCCTGGGGTGCTGTGGACATGACATGATGCATTGCAAGCACTTTTAGCCACTGTGCTGCATGGCCACTGTGTCCCAGGCTGTGCGGCATGTTTGCGTTCACTTTTGCAGCCCAATGATCTAGATCTGAGGACTTGCTTGCCTTTTGTTGTGTTTGACTCATGCAGCCTGAGGCACCTTTCCTCCACTCATTCCCCTGCCCTATCTTGTTGGCAACGAGCTCTTCCCATGACACCCGGTCTATCCCTCCGGAAGGTAGGACCTGGTTTGCAGTAGCACCGGAGCCCAATAGCGCTCGCGTGCTCTAGTCCTCTCTGGGGAGCATGCTCAAGGAAACATAGTAGCACTGCCTTGCAAGAATTCCTGTGAGGGAGAGCGCACGCGCGATATCTTGGCGCGCAGCCTTCCACCTACGTACCATGGCATACTCACATGAATCTATCTGACTTCTAATGAACTACCTAACTCATGCATCCCAATGAATCCGCTCTACGAGCTGCAATTTGATCCCGTTGCTTCAAAAGTGTGGAGAGGGAGACTCGCTGGTTAGTCCCGGGGGAGATGGGGGGAAGGCAGGCCATTGTGGAGGGGGTTTGGAAGTGGGCCTGGGGCACCTCACGCTGCTTGATGAACGACTGCCACGCCATCAATGGTACATTACTAGTCCTCATTTGTGTCAAGGTGCACAAGTTGAACGCCGAAGCGTACCCTGACCCCGACTCTAATGCCAAGGCCGCATATCATGTCACCGTGATTTCTTAATTTTTTTTGGGGGGGATGCAGATCCATAGCTCAAAGGTTTACCCCATTATTGACTGCACAATGGCCACCTTGCTCCCAACCACCGATGGAACGGGCGCCCACTTGGCGAGGCCACGAGTTGGGCCCTCATGAAGGGGAGGGTTGGCTTATGTCTGTCTGCAACATGTGTTCCGTGGTACATGCTGCACGGTAACACGGGCTTGTCCAAACACAGCGACCCCGTGTTTCCATGCTTTTGCCCCTTGAAGCAGAAGCTGCCCTGTGTTAGGACCAGATGCGGGGGGGTACCCAAATGATGCAAGTATCGGCGTTTGGCGATTACCAACGGTAAGTGATGGCAACCGACGCCGGATGTCCAGTGGCCAGCGCACTGCCAGATCGGCCAGTGCTCTGTTGAGACCCAAGCGTTAGACCCCCCCCCCCCCCTGAATGGTAACTGCCCTTGAACAGTAACCGGGGGGCGAGGGAACTGTCACTTTCAGTTTTCCAAATTTATTTCGAAGGTTGGGAATTGAGCTTCTCCCGTGTGTTTGCTGGCTTGACAAGGCAGTGTTGTTGGTGCATTGCTGTGTGCTTCAAATCTCTTGCATCCAAGGCACTACACTGTACCCTCTGTCATGCAGAACACTTGGTTTTTCGCAATTTCAGCCACGGATGTCCATTCCAGTGGCCCCTGTTGAGCATGTGCAGCTCTTCGAAGTCAAATACTGAAAAAAAAAAAAGGACACACAGAGCCTGTCTCTCAGTAGAGCTGAACGCATCCCCACAGGCAGTTTCCGGGTCGTTTGTGGTTCATACGCCCTCGCGTTTGCGTGTTTTGCTTCGTGTCACGTGTCCTTTGTGTTCCCTCGGGGGTCGGGGGGCGGGCGAGGGAGCTGTCACTTTGGGTATGTTCCCCCGGGGGCGTGAGGGTACCGTCACGCGCAGGCGGTTGCCATCCAAGGGGGGCACCGGGACGGTCCTGTGTGCGCCTGCCCGTCCCGACTTCGATTCCCGGCGTGTGCAGCCCCTGCCACATGGTCCCTGACTTGTGGCTGACGCTTCCACCGGCGCACCTCCCATGGCGCGCCCTGGTCGCCCTCGGCTGTGTAGTGCTGCTGGTCAGGCCCCTGGGGGCCCAAAGGGTCGTGCAGGCCCAGCAATGGCACAGACCCTTCGTGGCCCCCTGGCACCCCGCGTCCGGCAACCCGCTCCACGTGCTGAGGGAGGCCCGCAAGAGGGCGCGGCCTCTGGCGCTGCACCGCTTCGGCGGCGGCTCGGCGCCCGCCCCGCCCGCCCGCCCCGCCCGGCTCCTCCCGCCAGCCACGCCCCGCCTGGAGCCTGAGAGTGACGAGGTCCCGCTCGCGGGCCATTTGGGGCGGCCGATGCCCGTGCACGGCGCCCCCCACTTCATCAACCACACCCACCTCTCGTTCATCACGGCGGACGTGCCCCTCGAGACTGAGGCCTTCACCCCCTGCGCCCTCGCGCTGGTCGACCTCCGCACGCAGCTCATCACCCGGATCCCCTTGGACATGTCCGGGGCCAAGGACCCCGTGAGGTGCCCCGTTCTTTCTCCCACTCAACAGTTCCTCTCCATTTGCCTGATTCGTGTCTCTCGGGGACATTCAGAACATGCCAACGGTTTGGCACTCTTTGGGGAATTTGGCAAGTTTCGCTTTGATGTGTGGAAGTAAGGACACCCCTCCCCCTATTTTGACCCCAGCCATTGAATACCCGGAAAGCAAACACAGAGAACAAGATCTGGCACATTGCACTGAGAGCAATGAAGACCGCGGTGGCAGGCGCGGTTGGAGCTAATTGCAATGAAGGAAACCTGACCCATTGTGGCCCTATTTTGAGGGCAGGGAACTCAAAAAGACATGTCTTGGAAGGTATTTAGATGGGTAGGGGTGGGTTTTGGGGCCCGGTGTCGGGTTGGAAGGACTAAAAATAGGGCATGACATCATCCAACGCAGATTGCTAAAAACAGGCAACTTAGGGACAAAATTGGTGGCGTGAGCCATGATTCACCCCGAAAAGTGACCGTGAATGATGAAAATGAGCCAAAGGAAGGGGGATGCTTCCAAATTCCATGGTATAGGGGGGGCAAAGGGTAGGGATGGGCTATCTTTAGGGGTCAAGTGGCTCTTTCTTACCACTCTGGGTAGGATCCTATCAACAGTGATGTCCTACCCACTTTTTCATAAGTTTGCCCTCGTACAGCTCTCCCACTGTCCCAACCTTCTCCAAATCATCAGTTTTTGAACTTCCCACCCCCAAAATAGGGTGGGGTACCTCTACCCCCCCCCCAAAAAAAAGCGCACCTAGTAATGGGGGTAGGGGTGCGGTGCAGTCCGTCTGACCAAACCTCACCTCACCTCACCAGAACAGGCAAAAAAACCCCAAACTGTCAACGGTAACGGCCAATTTTTGGACAAATATTGTTCCGGAGCCCCCGCCCCCCCCCTCCGACCCGTACATCACCGAAAAGCCCTCTAGGGGCTTTCCGAATAAACCCCACATGCCTGTACCTCCGGGACACTCGGTGGACACGAACGAGGCGACAATGGCTCCGACCCCGAACACGCTCCGTGTTGGCATGAATGTTGCCGTCCCTGTGGGATGGTCCCGTCCCCGCTCCCCCCCCCCCCCATTCCCCACCGGCCCTCACCCAAGGGGGGGGGGGCGCGTCTGCGGAGAACAACAGCATGGGGGGTTTTATGAAACCCCCCCTTTTTTTCGTTGGCCAAAATTTTAGGCAAAAGTAAGGTTTTCATATAACCGAACCCCCCCCCTTTTTTTGGGTGAAGGGTTTGCTTAGTTGACCTCACACTCCCACTCCAATTGGAGAAAAGTTGCCCGTTGTGTTGAGGATATGGACTTCTGTAGCCAATGTGCCACTTTTGGGCCACTTCTGATCAGGGCGGCTCCTAAGGAATCAAATTTCTTTTTCTTTTCAGGGCCGCCCCTAAGGACCACCCCTCACGGCATTTTATCACTCACCACCCGACACAGGCCATTCTTGTCCCACTTGATGGGGACCCCCGAGAATGCAGGGGTTACGTAGCAGTTCCGCCCTCATGTGGGCCCCCAAGAAGGCAGGGGTGAGGTAGCCACTTTTGATGTTGTCGCCTTTGATGGGGACCCCCGAGAACGCAGGGGTTACGTAGGAGTTCCGCCCTCATGTGGGCCTCCGAGAAGGCAGGGGTGAGGTAGGCACTTTTGATGTTGTCGCCTTTGATGGGGACCCCCGAGAACGCAGGGGTTACGTAGGAGTTCCGCCCTCATGTGGGCCCCCGAGAAGGCAGGGGTGAGGTAGCCACTTTTGATGTTGTCGCCTTTGATGGGGACCCCCGAGAACGCAGGGGTTACGTAGCAGTTCCGCCCTCATGTGGGACCCCGAGAAGGCAAGGGTGAGGTAGGCACTTTTGATTTTGTCGCCTTTGATGGGGACCCCCGAGAATGCAGGGGTTACGTAGGAGTTCCGCCCTCATGTGGGCCCCCGAGAAGGCAGGGGTGAGGTAGGCACTTTTGATTTTGTCGCCTTTGATGGGGACCCCCGAGAACGCATGGGTTACGTAGTAGTTCCGCCCTCATGTGGGACCCCAAGAAGGCAAGGGTGAGGGAGCCACTTTTGATTTTGTCGCCTTTGATGGGGACCCCCGAGAACGCAGGGGTTACGTAGGAGTTCCGCCCTCATGTGGACCCCCGAGAAGGCAGGGGTGAGGCATCCACTTTTGATTTTGTCGCCTTTGATGGGGACCCCCGAGAACGCAGGGGTTACGTAGTAGTTCCGCCCTCATGTGGGCCTCCGAGAAGGCAGGGGTGAGGTAGCCACTTTTGATTTTGTCGCCTTTGATGGGGACCCCCGAGAACGCAGGGGTTACGTAGGAGTTCCGCCCTCATGTGGGCCCCCGAGAAGGCAGGGGTGAGGTAGCCACTTTTGATGTTGTCGCCTTTGATGGGGACCCCCGAGAATGCAGGGGTTACATAGGAGTTCCGCCCTCATGTGGGCCTCTCGTTTCCCACGACTACTCCCCCCCATCCGCCGCGGCGCGATGGCCCCCAAACCGCCCGGCGGCCCCCAGCCGCCCCAAGTGGTGCGCCCTCCCCCACTCCAGACACTCATCCCAGACCCTCACTCCACATCAGTGATGGCCATAAGACCAGGTCAAATGTTTGGGTGGGGGTGGGGGGCTGGGGGGGGGGCGCAGCGAGGCAGGTTATGGACGGCCTGTGGACAGGCGCGTGGACAGCAGATACAGTCGAATGACCCCCGCAACAACCAGCACAACCCCCAATACGCTAACTATTGGGCACCGCTGACGCGCAAACGGCACATCCCGCCACATCCGGCACAGCCCCCGGCACACCAACGACTGGGCTCCGCGAACGCGGAAACGACACCAGCGGGAGCACCAGCTGCAGCGGCCGACAGAACGCAGCGACCCGACGCAACATGCAAAGGGAAGAACGGGTGACTGTCCAGGGCCCCGTAAAGAAACAATAACCCGACGGAATGTCACACGGGGGGGCATCCGTCACTCAGTCGCAGATGGAGAGTGACGGATGGCAAGGGCACGTGGGGAGGGGGACGTGTGTTTGGGTGCGGATGTGGGGGAATGGGGCGCGGAAGGCGCCGGACGTTTTGTTGGGCCCTCCCGACGGGGGACAATGTTCTTCTGCGCCGTGTGTCTGGACTCCAAATGCTCCGAGTTTTGTGGGGAATTCAAATGCCGGTGAACCACACGAACAAAACCAAACGGCGACCCCCGGACCCGCCCTCCAAGTCGGCCCTTGGCCGCTGGGCCCCTCCATCCGTCAGCTGCCACTCGGGGGGTGGCGCTCCGCTCTACCCCGCCCCACCGCCCCGCCCCCTGGTCCCTCAGGTGCTACGGCACCCTGCACCACGACCTCCGGTTCTACCCCGAGACCCAGACGTTCTTCGCCCTCACCAAATGCGACCACGTCCCCCAGCGGGAGGTCCGCGACCGCGTTCTGGAGGTGGACCTCGCGGGGCGCGTCGTGTGGGAGTGGCGCCCCGCCGTCGACAGCCCTCTCCCCTGCGCGCGCTGGGCGCTGCCGCGGAACGCCCACGACTGCCACCACATCAACTCCCTCCAGTACCACCCCGCCACCGACGTCCTCGTCCTCTCGATGCGCCGCCTCAACGGCTTCCTGGCCCTGCGGAAGGCCACGAAGGAGGTGCTGTGGGCGTACACGGCGACCCCGGCCCTGCGGAAGGGCCTGGGGCCCCTGGCCCTCGCCCTGTGCCCCGACCCGGCGGCCCCCTGGCCCGAGTACCCGCGCTGCGAGTCGAACGGCTTCCACTGCCTCCAGGAGACAGCCCCGAACCGGTTCTGGGTGTTCTTCAACTGCGACAGCAGCGGCCGCTCCTTCCGCGTCGACCACGCCCGGCGCTGCCTCATGCCGCTGGAGTACTTCGACGTGCGCGTGCTCGAGCGCGGCGGGATGGGCACGGTGTACCCCCTGCCCTGGGGGCTCCTGCTGGGGTTCCATCCGAGACACCTGGCGGTCTGGGAGCGGGGGGGGGGCACCACAAACGCGTCGCAGCCGATGCTTTGGCAGCAGGTCAACAGCATCTGGAACGACCCGGTCTTCCTGGCGCCCTTCGTCGAGGCGGTGCCGGTGCCGGGCGGGGTCCGCGTGCGCGCGGCCCATCACTTGTGGGTCAGCGGCGCGGTGACCGGGACGCTGCGGTGCAACGCGACGCCGGCAGAGGCGCTGCCGTGCGACCGCGTGCACGCGCTGGTGCTGGGCCCGTGGATGGCGGTTGCGGAGCTGGAGCTGCCGCTGCGCCGGAACGTGAGCTGCGTGGAGCTGCTGGTGTCGGTGAACGTTGATTCCGGGGCCATGACGACGGTGAGCAGCACGTTTCAGTATTAGTGAGAGGACGCCGCGCTGACGGTGGCGCTTTCCGCTGCATTCCCTTGCCTCAGATAGAGCTCGTCCTCACGACGTGGTCCGTCCGCTACCACAGCGCTTTGTGGGACCGTTTTGGCAGGGGAGGTTGGGTGTTCAACCGGCAGAGGAGGGGGGGTGGGGGGTCAACAGAGCCCCCCCATAATGGGGGGGTGCGGGAAAGGGGCTCAATTGACAGGACCATCAATCAGTGATTATGAACTCTGCCGCTGAAGGCGCCGAAAACGTTTTTTGAGCATTGAAAATGGTCGATTTTGTTCTTCCACCAAATGCACGGCAAACGATGACTTGTCTGAACCCCCTCGACGCGCTGATGCCAAAGGTCCCATTTTCAGTTTTTGCCGAATTTTGGGTCTGGGTCACCTCCGGGGCCCGGGGGTCAGTCACGGTGGGATTTTGGGGGGTGGCCGTCAACTGAGCCCTTTTCGTTCGGGGGTCGAGCCAGGGGGGCTGTACTGACCCTGCCCTCCACACACACACACACACACACACACACACACACACACACACACACACGTGCGCGCACGCACACACGCACGCACGCACGCACGCACGCACGCACGCACGCACGCACGCACGCACGCACGCACGCACGCACGCACGCACGCACGCACGCACGCACGCACGCACGCACACACACACACACACACACACACACACACACACACACACACACACACACACACACACACACACACACACACACACACACACACACACACACCCCTTAATTGAGAACCCGCTCATTCCGTGGGACAGCTCTTGAATCCGAGTGTTCTTGAGTGCCATCGGGTGAGAGGGCTTCGCCGGCTGGCCGTGGCCTGCAAGCCCCCCCCCCAAAAAAAACACGAGAGAAAGCCACAGGGACAGTGTGTAGCGGGGGTGCCTGCCATCGGGCAGCCCCCCCTGACGGTGTGTCGCCCGCTCAGCCAAGGGAGCACACCTTGTGCATCGCTGCCCTGACGACATCCATCGGAACCTTCTGCGAGGCCCCCCACGGCGCTTTGCGGCCTCGGAACTCGAAATCCGTTGTCTCTGCCGCACGTGTACACGTGACGTCGCCTGAATGACCCGTTGTTGATCTGGTGGGGGGTCCCGGTGGTCCCGGTCCCTGTTTTTTGGGGGGGGGGGGGGCAGAACTACTGGGCCAACCACTGGGCTCCGCGAACGCGGAAACGACACCAGCAGGAGCACCGGCCGCAGCGGCCGACAGAACGCAGCGACCCGACGCAACATGCGAAGGGGAGAACGGGGGACTGTCCAGGGCCCCGTAAAGAAACAACAACCCGACGGAATGTCACATGAGGGGGGGGGGGGGGGGGGGGTGGCGCGGAAATGGGGGGGGGGGGCAATCCACTGGTCCAAGGGCAATGGTCGGGTGTGGTCACTGCATGTCCCCTGCCGTTGGATGGCATTGGAGGCCCCCATGAGGGCCCCAACGAGCACCGTACCCCCCCCCCCCCTGACACCCCACGACCGCGGCGCAGGTCGGCGCACCGCAGGCCAGACCAGCGACGGCA
Organism: Eutreptiella sp. 'Long Island Sound 2002'; assembly: GCA_964036045.1. NCBI lineage: Eukaryota > Euglenozoa > Euglenophyceae > Eutreptiales > Eutreptiaceae > Eutreptiella > Eutreptiella sp. 'Long Island Sound 2002'. Next base: position 80,482,960 of record OZ038384.1, read on the forward strand.
CAGCCCCGGGGCAGGGCAGGGGCAGGGCAGGGCCTGTCTCAGACCCGAGCCGGACCGTCGTGGGCACAGCACCGGGGGCCACGACCGTTGGGGCGGTCACGAGGAGCACCGGACAATGAGGGGGCGCCTCCGCGGGGCGCGGACTACCCCTGGCCCCAGCCCTAACCCTAACACTAACCCCAGCCCTAACCCGAGCCCCCCCCCCTAATCGCCCCTCCTGGCCTCCCCCCCATCACCCCTCCCAGAGCCCCCCCCCCCCCCCCCTTCGGCCATCAGTCAGTTGGGGGGGGGAGGGGGCAGGTCCGCATGCAAACCCGAGGGGTCCCCCCCCCCCTCCCTCCCCCGTGGGTGGCAGCTGCGGTTGGGGCTGATTGCGGTGCAGCAGACCTGACCCATCGCGGCCCCCTGACGTCACGATGGCCTTGCGCAGCGATCACCGCCCGGGCCAGCGGTGCTGTTTCTGACGTCGCTTCGGTTTCGGTCTGGGCGAGGGGCCGGCCTGCAACACCCCCCACATCGTACCTACGAAAGGAGGTGGGCAGCTCTCGAGCCCCCATACGTCCGGAGATCGGAGGTGTGGTCGGACGGGCCACGACCGGAAGCGTCCAAAACGAGCACAGCCCCACACCCACGCCCCCAGCGGGCAACCGGGGTAGGACAAAGTATGCCACCACACCCACACACCAGCGCAGAGGGGCCCACGTACCGGAGAACGCCCCACTGCAGCCGCACGTTGCCTCATCTAACCCCTTGTAACCTCCGTACCCGTGCCGCCAAAGAGGCTCACCCACGGCCCCGGCCCAGCCTGGCGAAAGGCGGCAGGACACCACCACCCAGGATAACCTGAGACTCAGGCAAGATGCGCCTGAGATAACCAACTCTTGGGCAGGCTGTAGGACTGGGAGGCAGCGCACCTGAGACTCAGGCCGAGATATCTAGACCCACCCTGTTTGGTGTTGTGGGGTGCTGGGCGAGGAGGGCGAAGGGGGTTTACCCTGAATTAAGTGGGTAACGTTGGCAGGATCAACACAGAATTTCGGTAGATAATGATATTGCAGGGTATTGCCCAGGTCTTAGGGCGGGGAACGTGTGGCCCGAGGGGGTGCTCAGAGGCGAACGACACGCGTGGCGCCGGGCGCTGACCGCATTCCTCGGCCCGACTTGACCCGAGAAATGCCAAACCACATCACGTTCACGCACATGCGGCGAAGCGATTCAAAGAAATCCGCATGTTTTCGGTGATCACATGTTCGCATCGCCCCTTGGTCAGCTCGGGGGCTTGTGGCGTTGTGGGAAGAAACAAAACCACCGGGACGATCTGGTGGGGCCATTTTTGGTCACTTTTGCCCCCCCCCCCCCCACATCCTCTCTTCGAATGCATTCCTGGTTTACAGAGATCCTTTCAGCCCGACCGGCTGGTGGGGTCATCTGACCTGTGTGCATCTCAGCGGAGTTGCAGAGGTGGGGTCACACATCGCTCACCTAACAAATCAAGCTCTGGATTATACATTTCTTTCCTGCGTCAATTTCTGAAATCGGTTGTGCTTCACCTGTGGCCCATCCTGCGTACTGTTTGTCTGTGTGTGCACGGTGCTCAAATCACGGGGGCTGCTCCTGGTCATGACCCGACCCCAAAGGGGGTGGGGTACCCCCCCCCCCCCCCTCTGCAGACCCCAAAATGGTACAGAACAATGGGTTTTGTGGGCGCCAGAGACTTTGTTTTAGGCATACGGCCGGGGGAAATTTTTTTTGTTTGACCCCATGTGTCTGTACTCAAAATACTCAGAATTTTGTGGAGAATTCAAAAATGGCTGAAAAGCACAAAAAAAGGATTTTGACCCCGACCCGGCCTCCGGGTCGGACCTTGGCTGATGGGAGCCTGAGTTGATGGGCAAATTTTTTTGAAAATTTTTTTACCTCACTTGTGTATATTCAAAATGATCAGCGTGTCATGGGGATCATTTTGAGGTATGTATGTTGGGGTACCCACCAACCCACCAACCCCCCCCGGGGAGCCCGGCGGCTGACCGCCCGACCCGCCGACCCCCAAGATTTGGGTCAACCCCTCCCCCCCCCCCCTCCCTACAACCCCGAAAACGGTTGCACACCCCTTGGGGTCACACATTGGCTGGCAGCAGCCCCCGTGGCACAAATTCAGTTGTTTTGGACCCCCGACGAGAAGTAAGTAACGAGCAACGAGAGCACAGGCCACTGGACGTGGATTTCGGTGCACCACCTACCCCGTTCGTTGACTGGGGAACGTATTGATACCCCGTGAGTACGATTGTTGGATTCATTGGGCGCTGTGTGGGGTCTCCTCCTTTGTGGAAGTAGAGGCACTTACGCCATGTTCGAACAGGGACAGAGAACCAACGACTGATTGGCAAAGATCTGTCGACGACGGCGGCGATGATGTTGCCAGTCTGAGCAGTTGCAACTTGAGGAGGCAGAGCACTGCCATGCGATCCAAGTGATTTGTTTCATGCGCCGTTCTTGGCACCATGTTGCCTGCCACTCCTGTGGAATCGGCACCACCACATGCAGATCTGTTGGATGGCGATGGCATCCCTTTGCTGATGCGCCAACCCACAGGACCCTTTCAAGATGGGCATCCCTCACATCTCTTTTGCTTGTCCCAACTCAATTTTCCATTCAAATGCTCACAGTTCTGGCCCAACTTGGGATGGCGGGTCCACCGGATTCAGTGGCAGGACCACTTGCTTGCCTGGACAGCCAAAGCATTGGCTTGCCCATCAGTAAAGTTGGCTGGTACCTGACCTATGGTGGGGGCCTGGCACCTAATCCTTCCCCAGAGCCGCTAGCACACGATATGTACCCCTTCACCAGAACACTTGGAGGTGCTCGTGCGAATGTTAGTGCAGGGTCTCCAAACAAGCGCTGAGAAGCAGAGAACGATTTGGAAAGAGTGGGTACAAATGAGAGAGAAGTACACCTCTGCGGTCGCATGAAGAGTGCCTCCTGGGAAGTCTTGGATAGGCGTGGGGGCAATGCCATCGGACCCCGTCAGTGTTGCACTTGGACCAAGACATCCAGACGACTACGCTTCATTGTGGGCATGGGCGTACAACTTGCAACTGCTTGCGGTAGCTCTTGCAATTCGTTCGCTGTTGCAGTCGAGAGTCTAAAGGGGGGCATTTGTTGTACCATGAGCCGGTCATGGTACCACCACATGCAAGTGTGAGAAAAGGAAGCTGTCCCCAATCAAAACGCCATTTTGATCTTCAATGATTGGGTTGTCGCCGTCCAAGAATCCCCCGTAGCACATGTCTCTTATTTGACTGACCATGTTGCCCTTGGGATGCCTCCGGTGGGTCGTGGTGGTGGTGGGGGGGGGGGTCCGTCGGCAATGGTCTGGCCGGGGGCAACAACACCCCCCGCTCTTCCTCTGAGACCCTCTTCATGTGGCACGGAATGTGATCGCACGCGGTCTGCGCCGAGGACGTCCCCCGAGCAACCGTGACCGCGTTTGGGGCATGGCCCGCACCCTCTGGGCCGCCGTGTGGGGCCTGGGGTGGGTCCTCGGGGCCGGCGCCCAGTTCACGGAGCTCAAGACGGTGGCGCCGACGGGGGAC